>CM055076.1:4446287-4918650 GCA_029204045.2 Tillandsia leiboldiana | reverse complement strand
AGATAACTAGGTTACCAAAAACCGGCATTCCAACCAATACCGTACCCCGAGGGCCGAAAAGATCTCGACCGAATTTAAACCCACCTGATAAATCGCAGGCGACTATTGTTATCGACAGATCACCTTGAAAACCAGATGTAGATCGAACAGACCTAATTAAACATATTGTTCAGATTAACTTAACTTTTAATCTAACAGTTTCAAATCACTTAAAACCTCTTTTTAGCACTGTTTTCCCTCGGTTCTTTTTTACTGGAATTCATTTTAAACGAACCGTCACTTCCAGCAGGTGACATTTATTTTCTGTGAACACCGTGCTCACGCAATTTGCGCAGCACGGAACCCGAGGAAAACTTCGGGTCATAACTCTCCTCTACATAGCCCTTTTTGCATTTTTGTTTCTCCGAGACTTCCAACTCTGTTTTTAACGCGAGCATCGCGTTCAGTGACCCAAAATACCCAGGATACACTTTTACAATTTTCCAAACAGACCCTAACACTGTTTTTAATCAATTATTGCATTAAGGCTTGGTTATGACTCATCTTTGAATCCACATATTTCCAGACAAAACTTTCTATATCAAACCATCTCTGGATAATGCCAGGATCACAGGGCTTGCCCTAGATGCAGCCCAGGTTTGCTGGTTTAACCCGAACCAAGCCCTTGCTCTCACATAAGTTCACAATGCACCAACCACTTGTCCACACAGATCAAGATTGATCTGAAGTGAGCATCAAGCTCAGGGGACCTTCCTGAGTAAGTTTGATATACAACTTGAAGCTTAATTCTGCCTCAAAGTTCTTTGAGACATTTCCTCAAACACTTGGCATGCACCATATATACAAAGCTTCACAACAACTTCCCCGGTTGGTTTCTCAGCCATTCTGCACCTTAAGCCCTCAAACTTGGAAGGAAAGTTTCCACATAACTTCCTCTACAACTCCTGCAAGCCTGGGGCTCTTTGCACCCATGGTTGGCTGCGGGCAAGGTGGAAAGATGACTCCATTGCTTTGAAATTCGTGACCAGCAACCTAAGGCATCTGGGATCAAATGACTTGGCCAACTAGGTGCTAAATCACTCAAGAACACTTCTGTGCCAGTGGCCGGCAAAAAACACGGCGGCGACGGCGGTGGAGCAAAGCTCCATTTCGAGCTTTCTTCAACAATGGCAACTTTGCTATTGTCCGCTTTAAGGTGCAAAGAACAGCACCACAAGCTTTCTAGCAAGCTTTTGAGAAGCTCTGGCCATGTCCCTGTCGTCGGAGATCGGCCGGACGGCCGCCGCCATTAACGGCCTCAAACTCGGGTCAACCATGGCACCCCCACATTTCGGCTGCATGGTTGCCATGCAAAAGCATGGGGTATACCCCTCGACTCAATAAAGCTTCCTGTACATGTGGCCGGCGGTGGAAGCCTCGCCGGCGCCGGAGCAACAAGCTCGGCCGAAGGGGTCATCTTCCCCAAACTAGGGCACTTCCGCACCCCACCTCCACACAGCATCAAAACACTCCAAATTTGGAGGGAAGCAAGAACAGGTCAATAGGAAGAAGACCATCACTTTACTTTTCATTAAAAATCGCCGTAAGCAAAGAAAGCTCGGGGCGGAGCTCCGGCGGTGCAACTGGCCGCCGGCCAACCGAGCTTTTCCCATTTCATGGGTGGTCTGGAAATAATCTTAGGCTATAGGGAGATACTTCCAAAGGTCTTGGGTCTGAAAACCATTGGATCAATAGGACTCACCTCGCCGGAGTTGGAGAAGATGAGGAAGAAGCCGGTTCTCTCCACGCCACGCGCACCTCCAGCAAGCTCGGGTTTGCTCACCTGGAAGCAGAAGAACTCCCAGAAGTCCAGAACCCTAGTTGGAGCAACTTCTCTCCAATCCTCACCCTTCTCTCTCACTCGGATTTTTTTTCAATGGGGTGATCTCCCTCGGCCACCCCAGCATCCGAGGCTTATGAGGAATAACTCTTGGGAGTTAGGAAATCCCAAGAGCCACCTCGTGTAACCTCCACGGCAGACCAAGAGACACCTTTGCATAAATGCTAGATTTTGCAATTTTGCAAAATAACCCTGTACAAGAAACCCTAAGCCTTAAGGACCCAGCTGTAGCTCACAATTGCATTCAGAACCTTAGTGAATTAAGCTGTTAATTTGATACATAAATATTAAGGTTTCTTCAAAAATACCACTTTTTCGGCCACCTTTCACGCATTTCGAGACAATCCGGTCACCGTTTTGCGAAGCGGACTTCGCCACGACGTCCGGCTCGTCGAGACCTGTCAGGTAGCGTGTTTGTTTGGTTCGTTCGACGCCCGGATTAAAAGTCGTTCCATAAAGTTCGACTCAATATAGCGCGTGGCACGTACTTCGATGCACCCGGTCGCCAAACGCGAAATCCGTCAGTGCCATTGCGCTCAGAACGTCGAAAATAGCTAGGATCCATTACTCATACCTCTAGGTTAAACTCTAGATAGTGGTTCGGCCATTAGTGAAAGCGAGGGATTAAAAACCGAGGGTTACTATTCACTTTAAGTCGCGGGGCCCGCTTTTTGATTTCTGATTTCTGGAAGATCCGACCGTCGGATCGAAAACATATGAATATGAAACTTCTATGTTTCGACGAGACGATCGCAATGGTGATCTCGGATTTTCCGATCAGACCCCGATCAAAGTCGACATTTTAGGGCCACTGTTGCACTACTATCTACTAATTTTTGCTATTTAAATAATTCTGGAAATTATTTAAACCTGAATTCTGGATTTAAAATCATGGTTACTACATCACTCACCACTTTAAGAAGTTTCGTCCCCGAAACTTAAACTTAACTAATCCACTATTACGCCTCTAACAGGTTCACAGTAGTGACAATCAGTCACAAAATATTGACAACTCTCAGATTACTCATTTAGACCCAATCTGAATATTCCCCCGTTTACAGGGCAGAGTATTTCTCAGTTCTTTCGAAGTACGTTGTCGGCCGCCAACGTGCTTACCAAAAAAAGGCGAAATACCATAGATCTATCGCCAACCACTAGTTGGGACACAACTCACATCTGAAGGTACATCACATACCTTCCTACACAGTCTCTATGTCGATAATATAACCTTTACCAAATGTCACTACCATTACGGGGTCAATCTTTGAACCACAAGTACGGATCTGAGCCCTCTGGCTCCACTGAAAACATCAATCCCACGGTCGAAACTATGACCGCAACCTACTCTTCAGTAACAACGATTCTCAAAACCCGAATACGAAACACATCTAAGTTCCAAACCACTATTCCTGAAACCCGAGCGCTCTCTCGTGACCACAAGTCATCCCTAGAGTTCGTTCCTAGCCAAACCTAGACATCGTATTCCTATTGCTCTGATACCATCTAATCTGTCACGCCCCGAGTCCAAAAACTAGTGTATAAATTTTTTTTTTTTTTTTTTTTTTTTTTTTTTTTTTTTTTAAATCAGAGTTGCAAAAACAACCAGGGCAATGACAGACCGCCACATATATAGAAGAGTCCCAATCCCCAATGGAATTGAGCCTTTTCTATATATGCACGGCTAGCTTGGCAACAATCATCAGAGTACTAACTACGTACAACTACATGCAAAAGTTACAATTAACTTTACAATTATTTACATCTGAATTACAACTCTTTCCTTTAACATCAAATAATACATGAACTTTCGGCTGTCCAGGGTCAACATCTAACACGGAATCTCACCAACACGTCCCGACATCCCAGCACCCGCTCGGCCTGAAAAACAGTCACCCGAGGGTGTGAGACACACCGGAGTGTATCCCAGTGGGCACGACGAGCCGAGAAATAGCAGATCGTACCTACTGGTATACATACTAGAGGATAGTAATAATCAGGGGTTAGGGTAAAGCAGATATATTAACTGGTGCTGTAAAGAAAGCAAAACTTATAATCTGGGCACGAGCATGGTAGATAATTTTACCAGAATTTAAAACAGGACAAACATGTATTAGGATAATCAACGCATCAAGGAGTTAGGACAATCAGCAAGATAACAATGAAACTATAATCAAGGCATCAAGGAGTTAGGACAATCAGCAATATAGGTAGATAACTAGAAGCCAGATCAAAGAATCAAAAATCATGTTAAAGCAACTTAACAACACATGCATCAAATAGATGAAAACACAAAGACCCAATCACAAGCTACCATATTGGCCTTCTCAAGACCTCAGGCAAGGCTGCCCACTTGGCACCACCTGGTTGACATTCCCCAAACTAGGGTCACGGGTTGCCTCAGCTAACCACTTTACCGGTAAAGTACACCGCTACGGGGGATCAGTCCGCTAGTGTACGTGAAGAACAACGGTGCGGGCGAATCATGTGCAAATGCTCAAACTGGCGGTCCACTGACCGGGTAATCGGCAACAAGCCGGGAAATCCCCACTGGGATGCAATAATCAAATCAACTGAATCTCAACTCATATGCAAGACCAAGGCAAATCTCAACTCAGCATAAGCTCAACCGAAAAACTCAACTCAATCATGCAGACCAACCAAATAATACAAAACTTAAACACATATTTTTAAGAAAACTGTTTTGAAAAGTCCACACCCCGAAGAGCATTGCCCTCGTCCTATCAAACAAGAACAGACTCAGGCGACACTACGAAGCTTGGGTTTCCAAACCTCGCAGAGCAATTGCCTTTGTCCTATCAAACAAGAACAGACTCCGGCGACCCTACGAAGCTCGGTAAAAACATCAGTTAAACAAATCTATGTGCTCAGCAGTGTATCATTTGATCGACAGGACAAACAGGCTTACTCATCAACCATGGAAATGTTCCAAGATAAGATATAAATACCAGAGGCACTAAGAATAATCATGTAAGGCAGAATAGAACTGATAACAGGCGTAGCTCAACATTCAGATGACCAAACAGGCATGGCAATATGTAGAGCAATAATATAACCACTGGAAACAACTAATCAGCAGATATGGTAAAGATCACTAAAGAAGATCATAATCAGGCATAAAGCAGGTATGACGTAGCAAATAACTGAATCAAAGGAAGGGCAGGCTCAAGCATTGGTAGATCAATATAATAATCAAGCATAGGAGTGCAACTACGAAATGGCCAATCAGTCAAAGCAACTAACAGCAATATATATTGCAACCAAAGGCAGACAGGCTCAAGATAAACTAGGTTACCAAAAAACAGGAGTCCAACCAATACCGTACACCGAGGGCCGAAAAGATCTCGGACCGAAGTTAAACCCACCTGATAAATCGCAGGCGACTATTTGTATCGACAGATCACTTGAAAACCAGATGTAGATCGAACAGACCTGAATTAAACATATTGTTCAGGAATTAACTTAACTTTTAATCTAACAGTTTCAAATCAACTTAAAACCTCTTTTTAGCACTGTTTTCGCTCGTTCTTTTTACTGGAAATTCATTTTAAACGAACCGTCACTTCCAGCAGGTGACATTTATTTTGCTGAACACCGTGCTCACCAATTTGCGGCAGCACGGAACCCGAGGAAAACTTCGGGTCATAAAACTCTCCTCTAACATAGCCCTTTTTGCATTTTTGTTTCTCCGAGACTTCCAACTCTGTTTTTAACGCGAGCATCGCGTTCAGTGACCCCAAAATACCCAGGAGTACACTTTTACAATTTTCCAAACAGACCCTAACACTGTTTTTAATCAATTATTGCATTAAGGCTTGGTTATGACTCATCTTTGAATCCACATATTTCCAGACAAAACTTTCTATATCAAACCATCTCTGGATAATGCCAGGATCACAGGGCTTGCCCTAGATGCAGCCCAGGTTTGCTGGTTTAACCCGAACCAAGCCCTTGCTCTCACATAAGTTCACAATGCACCAACCACTTGTCCACACAGATCAAGATTGATCTGAAGTGAGCATCAAGCTCAGGGGACCTTCCTGAGTAAGTTTGATATACAACTTGAAGCTTAATTCTGCCTCAAAGTTCTTTGAGACATTTCCTCAAACACTTGGCATGCACCATATATACAAAGCTTCACAACAACTTCCCCGAGTTGGTTCTCAGCCAATTCTGCACCTTAAGCCCTCAAACTTGGAAGGAAAGTTTCCACATAACTTCCTCTACAACTCCTGCAAGCCTGGGGCATCTTTGCACCCATGGTTGGCTGCGGGCAAGGTGGAAAAGATGACTCCATTGCTTTGAAATTCGTGACCAGCAACCTAAGGCATCTGGGATCAAATGACTTGGCCAACTAGGTGCTAAATCACTCAAGAAAACTTTCTGTGCCAGTGGCCGGCAACAAAACACGGCGGCGACGGCGGTGGAGCAAAGCTCCATTTCGAGCTTTCTTCAACAATGGCAACTTTGCTATTGTCCGCTTTAAGGTGCAAAGAACAGCACCACAAGCTTTCTAGCAAGCTTTTGAGAAGCTCTGGCCATGTCCCTGTCGTCGGAGATCGCCGGACGGCCGGTCGCCATTAACGGCCTCAAACTCGGGTCAACCATGGCACCCACCATTTCGGGCTGCATGGTTGCCATGCAAAAGCATGGGTGGATACCCCTCGACTCAATAAAGCTTCCTGTACATGTGGCCGGCGGTGGGAAGCCTCGCCGGCGCCGGAGCAACAAGCTCGGCCGAAGAGGTCATCTTCCCCAAACTAGGGCACTTCCGCACCACCTCCACACAGCATCAAAACACTCCAAATTTGGAGGGAAGCAAGAACAGGTCAATAGGAAGAAGACCATCACTTTACTTTTCATTAAAAATCGCCGTAAGCAAAGAAAGCTCGGGGCGGAGCTCCGGCGGTGCAACTTGGCCGCCGGCCAACCGGAGCTTTTCCCATTTCATGGGTGGTCTGGAAATAATCCTTAGGCTATAGGGAAGATACTTCCAAAGGTCTTGGGTCTGAAAAACCATTGGATCAATAGGACTCACCTCGCCGGAGTTGGAGAAGATGAGGAAGAAGCCGGTTCTCTCCACGGCCACGCGCAGCCTCCAGCAAGCTCGGGTTTGCTCACCTGGAAGCAGAAGAACTCCCAGAAGTCCAGGAACCCTAGTTGGAGCAACTTCTCTCCAATCCTCACCCTTCTCTCTCACTCGGATTTTTTTTTTCAATGGGGTGATCTCCCTCGGCCACCCCAGCATCCGAGGCTTATGAGGAATAACTCTTGGGAGTTAGGAAATCCCAAGAGCCACCTCGTGTAACCTCCACGGGCAGACCAAGAGACACCTTTGCATAAATGCTAGATTTTGCAATTTTGCAAAATAACCCTTGTACAAGAAACCCTAAGCCTTAAGGACCCAGCTGTAGCTCACAATTGCATTCAGAACCTTAGTGAATTAAGCTTGTTAATTTGATACATAAAATATTAAGGTTTCTTCAAAAATACCCACTTTTTCGGCACCTTTCACGCATTTCGAGACAATCCGGTCACCGTTTTGTGAAGCGGACTTCGCCACGACGTCCGGCTCGTCGAGACCTGTCAGGTAGCGTGTTTGTTTGGTTCGTTCGACGCCCGGATTAAAAGTCGTTCCATAAAGTTCGACTCAATATAGCGCGTGGCACGTACTTCGATGCACCCGGGTCGCCAAACGCGAAATCCGTCAGTGCCATTGCGCTCAGAACGTCGAAAATAGCTAGGATCCATTACTCATACCTCTAGGTTAAAACTCTAGATAGTGGTTCGGCCATTAGTGAAAGCGAGGGATTAAAAACCGAGGGTTACTATTCACTTTAAGTCGCGGGGCCCGCTTTTTGATTTCTGATTTCTGGAAGATCCGACCGTCGGATCGAAAACATATGAATATGAAACTTCTATGTTTCGACGAGACGATCGCAATGGTGATCTCGGATTTTCCAGATCAGACCCCGATCAAAAGTCGACATTTTAGGGCCACTGTTGCACTACTATCTACTAATTTTTGCTATTTAAATAATTCTGGAAATTATTTAAACCTGAATTCTGGATTTTAAAATCATGGTTACTACAGTTACAACTGGTGTTTGAAAAAACATCGTCATATAAATATTTTATTATATTAAACTAATTTATTAAAAAATAAATTTTATTATTATTTTAAATTTTTGAATGCTTTAAAGTGTCAGAATTTTAATAAATCTTAAAGTTTTAAAGTGTTAGAATATATTTTACCGATACTTGATCAGTGTCATTATATACGTGGTGACTCTTTATTTGTCGACGCTTTAATCGACGCTTTCAAATGCGATGTTAAACTATATTGAGACGCTTTTAAACATCATTAAGTATATAAAAAAAATGTCTCTAAATATTAAATTTCTTATAGTGATATATATATATATATATATATATATATATATATATATATATATATATATATATATATATATATATATAGAGAGAGAGAGAGAGAGAGAGAGAGAGAGTAGAGCTTATATATTTTTACCACAAGTCTAATTATGTTTATAAAATTTTTACCATAAAATTTGTATTGAAATTTATGTTATTGTAAAGTCAACTAAAGAGAAAGAAAGAAAAAATATAATAATATGAATCTCAATACAAATTTAATGGTAAAATAATTATAAACATATTTAGATTTATACTTTTGAAAGTATATAAACTTTACTATATATATATATATATATATATATATATATATATATATATATATATATATATATAATTGAGCTTCTATATTTTTAATAGTATCAAACCATTAATTCTTATAGACTTTATAAAAATAAGCGTTTAGAATGATAGTGACCCTTGGGTTTAGTGGGTGGTTGGTAGAATATAGTATGATCTAAGAGATAAAATTAATTAAAATGATAAATTAACGGTAAAAAATTTACAAGCACCAAATAATTGATACTTTAACGAACATCATAACCAAACTATATATATATATATATATATATATATATATATATATATATATATATATATATATATATATATAAGAGTCTGCCTACTATACTTTTATGAGTAATATTTTTCGTACTCATCAATTTTCGTCCCTTGGATGTAGCAATGTGCGGTTAGAATTATAGTAGCCCCTATAATTTATACCATTTCACCAACAACCCACTAAATCCTAGGGGGACTACTATTATTCTAACCGCACATCCCTTCATCTAAGGGAGAAAAAGTTATGAGTATAAAGGAGTTTATACTCATAAGAGTATAATAGCCCTACGCTATATATATATATATATATATATATATATATATATATATATATATATATATATATATATATATATATATATATATATATATATATATATATATATATATATATATATATATATATATATATATATAGCGTAGGGCTACTATACTTTTATGAGTATAAATTTCTTTGTACTCATAACTTTTTTATTCTTGAATGAAGAAATGTTCGGTTAGGATGATAGTGGTCCCCCTAGGGTTTACTAGGTTGTTAGGGAAATAGTATAAATTATAGGCACTACTATAATTCTAACCGCACATTCTTTCATCCAATAGATGAAAATTTATGAGTACAAAAAGATTTTACTCATAAGAATATAGTAGCCGGACCCTATATATATAGTTATGAATATTTTATCATAGAATTTGTGTTGAGATTTGTACAATTATATTTTTTTTCTCTCTCTACTTAAATATTTTAACAATAACACGAATTCCAATACAAATTTTATGGTAAAAAATTTACAAGAATAAATGAGCTTGTTCTTTTGAAGATATATAAGCTCTACTATATATATATATATATATATATATATATATATATATATATATATATATATATATATATATATATATATATATATATGTGTGTGTGTGTGTGTGTGTGTGTAAAGTAAACTTATATAATTTCAAAAGCACAAGTCTAATTTTACTTGTGAATTTTTTATTATTGAATTTGTATTAAGAATTATGCTATTGTATTTTCTCTTTCTCTCTCTTTAGCTTTTTAGATGACTTTACAATAGTACAAATCTCAATGCAAATTCAATAGTAAAAAATTCACAAGTAAAAATGCAAATCTCAATGTAAATTCAATATATATATATATATATATGTAAAAGTAGAGCTTATAGATTTTCAAATGCACAAGCCAAATTATACTTGTAAATTTTTTACTATTGTATTTGCATTGAGATTTGTGCTATTATAAAATTAAATAAAGAGAGAAAAAAAAATAAATAGCATAAATCTCAATACAAATCTAATGATAAAAAATTCACAAATATATTTTGACTTGTGCTTTTAAAAGTATATAAGCCATACTCTCTCTCTCTCTCTCTCTCTCTATATATATATATATATATATATATTTTTTGACTTGTGCACAAGCTCGTTTTCAGATCGAAATGAGCTCGAGATCGAATCGCTCGTTTAGTAAACGAGCCAAATACGAGCCGAATTTTTCAGCTCGTTTAATAAACGAGCTGAACACGAGCCCAGCTCACTCGTGTTCGGCTCGATAACAGCTCGAATACATATATATTATATATATATATTATTTACAATTATATATATAATATAGAGTTTTATTATTTAATTTTTATTTCAACTTAAATATAAAATTCAACTTCGTTATAAAAAGACTAAATTATATAAAAAAAACTTATTTATTTATGCTGAGCTAGAATATTTTTAAAAATATTAAAAATATTTAATCATTGGAATTGACTTTTTGATCATTGGATCAAAAATCAACAATAATAATTATTTGTGAACTTTTGTGTATGATCCAAAAAATTATTAGAATTAATTTAACGGTTAAAAATATTATAGTGCCAACACTTTAGTACTTTCAAAAACACATTGGCCGAACTATATATATATATATATATATATATATATATATATATATATATATATATATATATATATATATATATATATATATATGCAAAATGTTCCTGTAAACTTAACTATTTAGATTTTAGGCAAACCTAATATTAAAAAAAAATAATTTTTGTGACTTTTAATTATTAGATTAAGAGTTTAAATTTTTTTATTTTTTTTAACTTTACATTTAATAGTGGAAAAGAAAATTTAACTTGTTGTTCGCGAGCCAGCTCGTGTTCGGCTTGTTAATAAACGGGCCGAACACGAGCCGAAATTTTCAACTCGATATTTAAACGAGCCAGCTCGTGTTTGGCTCGTTGACACCCCTAATTAGATGTGGAAAAACTCTTATGAAAAATAGGACAATGTGCAAAGTTTTGGTAGTCGGCACTATAAAAATCCAGATGCACGATGAAGTTGTGAGGATGCTGACAGGTGTGCGACATGTTTCTGATTTGAAGCATGATTTGAAGCAAAATTTGATTTCGCTAGGCACGTTGGATTCGAAAGGTTACAAATTTTCAGTTTTAAGTGAAACTATAAAGGTCCGAAAATAAGATCAAGTCGTGTGCGAAGCAAACAAGCACGATAACTTATGTTCTGAAGTCAAAACAGAAACGAAAACAATTTTGACTTCAAAAGTTCGCGGAGGTGAAATCACTCAAAATGGAGTGATGGATACGACGACATCAAACGGGGGAAACAAACTCAAGATGGAGCTTACGTGGTGAGCGCGGCGTAGTGGTTGAATATTACTAATTAAATCAAGATAGAGATTGTTAAACTTTAATTTGATTTGTAATTAAATTCTAATTAAATTAGAATTAATTAATATTTAAATTTATTGAGGATAAATGTAGATTTAAATATTAAATAGAGTAGAATTTCTAATTGAACTTGTATTTGGGTACATTATATTCTGTGCATTATATAAGGTGGCTTGAGATTGGAGTGTACGGCTAGGCTTTCAAGGTGATGTCCGTACCATAGAGAGAGAAAATTAGTTTTTTAGTTTGGTGCAACTAGTGCACGGGTGTACGGAGAGAGAAATTTCTTTAAGGGTATATATAAGTATACACTTTTTTAGGGGTGTATATTTTACACTCCACCTGGGATGAATTTCACTCGTCACTCGATGTGACGAGTGAAATAATACCCACTCCAGGATGGAGTGGGGTGTAGGATGTACACCCCTAAAGGGGTGTACACTATGCATCTCTTATTTTTTTATGTTATAAAAGATCCGAAAAAAAATAGGAGAGATTAAAAAAAATGCTAGTGTTGAAAATATTTTGCATAGAAAAAAAATCATGTATAATTTTTTTTTTATTAGTAAATTTTATTTTATTTATATATTTTTTATTTTAATTTTTTTATTATTATTATATCAGTTCTAATTTTTTGTTCTGATTATACAAATCAAACGCTCTCTAATAATTATCAGATATGAACTATTTATGTGTGAACTCTTAATAAATAAACCTTATAGTGTATCCACAAAACGACCCTAAAAATTATCATCCATGGACTATATATTTATGTGTGTTATGTTAATAAATATACCCACTATAATAAAATTAGGCTATAGCGACACTTTTAAATATTTTTAAAATCTAAAAAAAAAATATCGCTGATAAAAATACCGATACTTATTGTAAGTATTGCTATATATGACGTCGCTAGGGTGTATAGCGACATATTTTTGTAATGTGTCCCAAAAATATGTCCCTATAACCTAATTTTGGATATAGATGGAATATAAATAGGACACTTATACAAAAATGTCACAAACATGTGTCCCTATAACCTAATTTTATTGTAGTGACCATATAGTGTAAATTTAAAAGTTTCCAAATGTTGTTAGGGTGCGGACAAAATAATATGAAAAATACTATTTGTACATTTTAAAAATAAGTGTATATTAATATAATTAATAAAAAATATTTTATTTTTAAATAAATGAAGCTTATAATATATACTTCAAGTAGTATATAAATAACATTGCTCAAATAATATTACCATCTTTATAAAAATAACTATATAATTATGAGATATTTCAAAAGTACATAAATTTTTTTTTTTATTACTTTTGCTTATTTTGGGTACTAACAATTTTTTCCCTATCTTGAGAAGTATATTTTTCTAAAAATTTACAAAGATCATCGTTCAAAATATTTAAATTTAATTATTATTAATAGTGTGCATGACCTTTTATATTTTTAATTATTTTTTTTTTATTTGATGCAGGACTATTAGTGTGTTACAAATTTTTTCCGTTTAGGTCCTGACGTTCTCGTCAGATCGAAATCCAGATTGATCGGTTTAGACCCCAACGTTCTCGTCATATCCAAATTCAGATAGATCAAATTAGTATCTGATGTGATATTTTAGAGATAATTTTTACGGATTCAAGAGATAAGTACCACCAAATTTATGGTATAATATTTTATCCCACATAGAGATAATTTTTATGGGTTCAAAAAGTAGCTTCTACCAAAATTTGTGGTGTGATAATTTGTCCTATATAGCACTTAACTCTCACACTTTCGTCTATTTAGAAATAACTTCTGTGGGTTTTAAGAGGTAGCACCTAGCTCCTACCAAACTCATCGTATAATATTTTATCTCACATAGTACTTAATTATATTAGTCTCTGATATCAATTTTAACAATCTGACCTATTAGAAATAATAATTCGTTGAATTTAAATTATCGTTCCAAAATATTTAAGCCTAGCTATTATTAATAATACGTGCGAACTTTTATATTTTCAAAATATAAAATTATTAAGGTGTTATATATATTTTGAATCAAAATAGAGCAAACAATGAAGTACATAAATGATTTAATGGTGATAGAAGTAATTTGAGAATAATGTTGTGTCATTATTCATTATAATGCTCTCTTAATATAGAGAGGTTCTACAAGTTGTACAAGGTAATTTGGAATGAGAATCCTGCAATAAAGGAAATAATAATGATGTACAAGGAAAGACAATTATCCCAAATCAAACCCAAATCAAGTATAATGTAGAAGGTTGTAGAATGCGCCATTAGTACGTGATGATGCCATTAATACGTGATGACACCCCCCGGCAAACTCAAGGTGGATCAAATACCGAGAGTTTGGATAAGAAGAATTTATGCCGTTGTAATGTATGTCCTTTTGTGAAGAAATCAGCGACTTGATTGCTTGATTGAACGAATGGTAGTGTAACGGTGCCAGCAAGATAATGATGACGTACAAAATGACAATCAATTTCAATATGTTTAGTACGTTCATGAAAAACCGGATTGTTGGCAATTTTGATAGCACTTTGATTGTCGCAATAAAGAGGAGTTGGGGCAACCAAAACAATACCAAGATCAGAGAGAAGACGTCGCAACCACACAATTTCAGAAGTGGCAGTAGACATAGCACGATACTCAGCTTCTGAACTGGACTTAGATACTATATCTTGTTTCTTGGACTTCCAAGATACAAGTGAATCACCAAGAAATACACAGAAGCCAGTCGTGGAACGACGGTCGGTAGGGTCTCCTGCCCAGTCAGCATCAGTGTAGGCTTGTAGGTCTAATTTTGAGGAGGAAGGAAAGAAAAGAGCCCGATTAATTGTTCCTCGAAGATATCGTAAGATGTGAAGAAGAGCAGCATAATGATCGGAGGTAGGTGCTTGCATAAACTGGCTGACTATGTGAACTGCATAAGTGATATCAGGTCGAGATATTGTTAGGTAAACGAGAGCACCCACCAATTCACGATAACGAGTGGGATTTTCTAAGGGTTCTCCCATAGTCGGAGTCAATTTCTGATGCAGTTGCAAAGGAGTTGAAGTGATTTTATCGTCAGTCAAGGCGGAACGAGATAATAAATCTGTAATATATTTTTGTTGAGATAGAAGATATCCTCGAGGACTATAAGCAACTTCAATGCCCAAAAAATATCGGAGATACCCAAGATCCTTCATTTCAAATTGTTGCTGAAGATGATTTTTAACATATTGAATATGTTCAACATCATTTTCGGTGATTATCATATCATCAACATAGAGTAAAAGAATAGTCTTTCTATCACCAGATGTGTGAATGAACATAGCATAATCATTCTCACTCTGTGAGAAACCTGAGCAAGAATCGCAGTGCGAAATTTTTCAAACCAAGCTCTGGGGGCTTGCTTAAGGCCATAGATAGCCCTACGAAGCCGACAAACATGGTTAGGAGGATGAGGAAACCCAGGTGGTGGCTGCATATAAACCTCTTCACGAAGATCACAATGTAGAAAGGCATTCTTGACATCAAGCTGGTAAAGTGGCCATTGACGATTTGCAGCAACAGCTATAAGAACTCGAACAGATGTCATTTTTGCAACAGGAGCAAAAGTTTCTTCATAGTCAAACCCATGTTCCTGTGTAAAGCCACGTGCAACCAGGCGAGCTTTGTACCGTTCTATCGAACCACCAGATCGGGTTTTAATCTTATAAATCCACTTGCAACTAACAGGAATTTTATTAGCGGGTAGAGGCACAATATCCCAGGTATTAGTGCGTTGAAGAGCATCAAGTTCTTCAGACATGGCCGCTTTCCATTCAGGGATGGCGACAACTTGACGAAAGGATTGTGGCTCTTGATGATTATGTATAGAGGCAAGAAAAGTATGATAGTCTGAGGAGAAGGACTGAGAATTTAGACAACCAAAGAATTCTTTTGGTTTGCGAATTCGCAAAGGATACCGTCGTTCGGAAGTGATCGGATCGTCAACCACAGGGGCGGTGGAAGAAGCATGAATAGACGAAGGAACTGTACTAGTGCCATCCGCAATGACAGTCTGTGAGCAAGAACTATTGTCATGTGAAGTAATCGGGTTTTCACAAGAATGGGGCAAATCTAGGAATGAAAGATTTATCACAGTTGAATGTTTAGAAGTATCACTAGAAATAGTGCGAGTGTAATATGGAATGTCCTCAAAAAATATCACATCACGAGAGACACGAAGACGACGAGCAACTGGGTCATAGCATCTATATCCTTTGTGCTCAGGGCTATATCCGAAAAAGACGCAAACAGCAGATTTAGGAGAAAGTTTGTTTCGTTCTGTCGGAGGTAAAAGAACAAGGCAAGTGCACCCAAAATTTTTTAAATGAGAGTAAGTTGGTTGCCTAGAGTACAATCGTCCACTAGGGGAGATGCCGGATAAATTTTTGGAAGGCATGAGATTTATAAGGTAGACGGCGGTGAAAACGGCATCAGCCCAGAATTCGTGAGGAACGGAAGCAGCGATGAGGAGAGAGCGAGCGGTTTCCAAAATATGACGATGTTTTCGCTCCGCCACACCGTTCTGTTGGTGAGCATAGGGACAAGAAAGCTGGGGTAGAGTACCTTGAGAGGAGAGAATGCGTCGAAATTCATGTGATAGGTATTCTCCACCAGAGTCAGATCGAAAAATTTTGATAGAAGCACCAAATTGAGTTTTAATCATAGTAGTAAAATCTTTGTAAATTTTAAGGAGTTCAGAACGGTGGTGCATAAAGTATATCCAAGTAAAACGCGAGAAATCGTCAACAAAAATGACATAATACCTATTTCCTATGTGTGTAGGAATAGGCGCAGGTCCCCAAACATCGGAATGAATAAGTTCGAAGGCTTTAGTGGTAACAGTTTCACTAGCGGAAAAAGGTTTAGTAGAATGTTTAGCAAGTTTACATTCTAAACATGAAGAAAATTTAACAGATGAAACACTACCGAGAACTCCATTTCTAATTAAAATGTCCAAGTTGTCTTGAGATAAATGACCTAAACGACGATGCCAACGATCAATATCAGAAGAGGTAGACGTCATGCTCACAGACACAAAACCAGATGGAAGATGTAAATGATCCATATAGTACAGTCCATCTTGTCTATGGCCCTGTCCAATCAGCCGCCCGGTTGAACGATCCTGAACAAAGCAAGAGGAAGAGTCGAAAGTGACAGTGCAATTATGATCTGTAATTTGACTAACGGATAATAAATTTAATGAAAGATTAGGGACATGAAAAACAGAGGGTATAGAAAAGCGACCCTGATGGACTGAAGTAGTCAATGCTCCACTGTGAGCAACAGGAAGAGAGGATCCATCTGCAGTAAAAATGTTAATAGGAGTAGATAGAGGGGTAGGTGCCGTAAGAAAAGGGATGTGAGGTGTCATATGAAAGGATGCGCCAGAGTCAAGAATCCAAGAATCCACAGATGTACCTGTATGATTGGATGTTGAAAGCGTGCCAAACCCTGATATACTTGATGTCGAGCTATCTGCACTAGAAGCTGGAGGTTGCAGTCGTGAATTGTGAATCATTTGCATTAATTGTGGCATGCTCAATGTAACTGTGTTAGCTACATCATTCGATGCTTCCAAGGATGCAGTGGCAGCGGTAGTAGGTGTGGTGTAATAAGATTGTCGAAAGAGATCTGCATGCTTCTTCTTTCGACATTCTCGAATAGTATGTCCCATTTTATGACAATAATGACACTCAATATTTCGCTTATCCTTTTTCAGAGGACCGGAAGAAAGAGGAGCAATATAGAGTTGAGAGGGAGGTGATGCACCTGCTGCCAAAACAGTTGGCTGAGAAGGTTGAGACGAATGAAGCACGCGAAGTCGAGTTTCTTCAGCAATAAGCTCTGCCAAAGCTGTATCAAGCGTGGGAAGGGGTGACCGATGAAGGAGTTGACCCCGTAAGGCTTCAAATTCTGGTCGTAACCTCATAAGAAATTGAAAGAGGCGTTGTTGGTCGCGCATCAGCTTTTGTTTTGTGGTGCAGTCACAGATAGATCAAGCTCGACACATGGGTTGCTCCATAGTCGCAAGTTGACGCCACCGAGTTTGCATGAATGTATAAAACTCCTGTATGGTACGCTCTCCTTGATGGGCAAGGGACAACTCTTGAAATTCGGCATAGGACTGAGCGTAACTTGATTGTTCATATAGACGTTGGAGATGTGCCCACATCTCTCGTGCAGTAGTAAAATTTACTAACTGCATACGAATGTCAATATCAACAGATGAAGAAATGATTCCACGGGCTCGTCGATCTGCAACAGCCCATTCATTCGTTTTCTTTTCATCTGTTGGTGTTGGAGTGTTATCAATATGGCTCACAAGATCAAGGGCATCAAATAATAGCTTTAGTGAAATAGACCATTCACGGTAATTCGTCCCTGTTAGCTTGACATCTAGTTGAGCAAAGGAGGAAACTGATGATGCCATAGAGGAAGTTGCTGTAGTAGGGAGAATAGAAGAAGATGCCATGAAAATTCAAAGATTAGAATAACAACACCTTGACTAGAAAAAAGATGATGATGAAGAAAACTTCTTGCGAGTAGCGGCGCAAACTAGGATTGATCCGACCTGTCTCTGATACCATGATAGAAGTAATTTGAGAATAATGTTGTGTCATTATTCATTATAATGCTCTCTTAATATAGAGAGGTTCTACAAGTTGTACAAGGTAATTTGGAATGAGAATCCTGCAATAAAGGAAATAATAATGATGTACAAGGAAAGACAATTATCCTAAATCAAACCCAAATCAAGTATAATGTAGAAGGTTGTAGAATGCGCCATTAATACGTGATGACAAATGGCATGTTTTGACAAACTTGTACTAAGCATAGTTTCTAGGTAGTTGAGAATCCATCACTTAGTCATTAAATGCTGAACTTAATTGCGCTCGCAAATTGTCATTTTTAAAAAAAGTTTGGAAAACTCTAAATTTGCAATTTGGCCTTTTCTATCACATGTGCAATTTGAAAAAAAAAAAAAAAAAAAAAAAAATTGGAAGCTAATTGTACACCTCCACCTCCAAAGAAATTTATATTTTATACCCCAATATATCATTCTAGAATATAATAAATTTTATTCATCACTGTAGGTACCGTTTGGTTCGTAAATTATGAGTTTGCGGATAAATTTTTTTATCCCTGAGATAGCTTGCTATTCCGGGATAGTCAGGAATAAAAAAAAATTAATGTTTGGTTTGTAAAACTGTTATTCTTAGGAATAGCTGAAATTGTGTTTGATTCATTTCTTGGAATAAACGAAAATAGTGAAAAAATAAAAATAATTATAATTTTAAAATAATAATATTTTATCTAATTAATTAATATAAAATATTAATTAAATAATAATTAATATTTGTATAAATTAAAGTTTATATTTTATTAAATAATATCGTTTAATTTTTTAAAAATTAAAGTTAAAAATTTTAAAATTTGTATAAATTTTAAAATTTATTAAATTTATAAATTTATAAATTTATTAAAAATTAAAGTTATACATTTAAAAAGTTATAAAATTTAAAATTTCTCTAAATTTAAAAATTTAAATTTTAATTAACTCAAAAAATGTGTAAAAAATAATGCAAAAATTTTAATTTATAAATTTGTATAAATTAAATTATTTTTATAAAAAAGTTAAAAATTTATATATACAAAATTTGTATAAATTTTTAAATTTTTTAGATTTATAAAAAATTAAATTTAAAAATTTTAAAATTTATAAAATAAAAAAAATAAATTTAAAATTTTATAAATTTTAATTTAAATTAAAAAAAAAAAATTGGAAACAAGGTTGTTCCCTGTGGGAACAACCTTGTTCTCACAAATAGGGAAAATTGTTATCCCCTTCCTTGTTATCCCCATCTTAACGTGCTATTCTAAAATAACCCGTTAAGGGAGGATAACAAATTCTTTATTTTTTTATTGTGTTTGGAGGATAAAGGGAGGATAAAAGAGTTATCCCCCTTTATCCTCCAACCAAACATAGTCTTAGGTACTGTTTGGTTGCAGGATAAAATAGGAATAGCCCATTTTATCCTGCAAAACCATCCAAACAGTAGTTAAAAAGGGGAGGTTAAATTATTCCTCTCTTAACGGGTTATCCAAGGATAACCCGTTAAGAGCTAACCCCCAAAAACTATGAAATTAGTTTATCCCATAGTTTATCCCAGGGGCAATGGGTGGAAAGCTCTCTTCGTTAGCTAACCCATTAAGATGCAGTTTTTTAATTGGAATTGGTTTATCACATAGTTTATCTGATGCAGTTTTTTAATGTTGAGTTAGATGGTTGCATATATTCAATTTAATTAATTATGGTATTAATTTTCAATACTTTCAATTTTGCTGCTATAAAATTTTTAATATAAATCATGATCATCAGATTATCACTTTAAATTTCAGTTAAAAAAAATAAAAATTTCACTTGCTGTTATTAAAACAAAAAAAAAAAAATGCTGTTATTAAAACAATTGACTTGTTTCAACCTGCTGTTATTAAAAATTTGCACTTGCTGTTACATGGTAATTGTGAGTTGCAATTGCTTCAACTGCTGTTATTAAAAAATTGGTGTTATTAAAAAATTTGCACTTGCTGTTATTAAATAAAATATTGTTATTAAAAATTACTGTTATTAAAAATATTGCACTTACTGTTATAACAAAAAAAACACTATTATTAACAAAAAAAAAAAATAATATTATTAACATAAAAAATTACTGTTAAAACAAAAAAAAAATTCACTATTAAATTTCAGTAAATCAAAAAAAAATTTAAAATTTGAGTAAAACAAAAAATTTCAGCAAAACAAAATACTATTATTAACAAAAATTAAATTGTTATTAGTGAGTATTAAATTACCACAATTTAAACCAACCCAACATTTTATTCATGAGTTCACTCATGAAAAATGTTAAGGACAAAATTGGTAATATAAATTAATAACTACCATATATTTTCACTATTCTTGCTTATTCTAAGAAATAAACCAAACACAATTTCAACTTTTCATAAGAATAATAGCTTTACAAATCAAACACTATTTTTCTTTTATCCCTGACTATCTCGAAATAGCAAACTATTCCAGGTATAAAAAAATTTATCTCCAAACTTACAATCTCCGAACCAAATATAGCCTTAAAGTGCCGAGTGAATAAATTTTCATCCTAAAATAGATGGAGCATAAAATATGCATCCCCTTTATTATATACATAACATCTCTCATTTGAAAAACTCTAAAACGTCCCCCATCATTCAAAGCTTTTCCATCACATGATTCATCAAGAGGGTTGTTGCAGATTCCATGAGCCAATAATTCAGTCAGAATAGCGTAATTTTTTTTACTTTTTATTCTCTAAATTTTTATGGGCATCATTTTTTTTTTTTTTTTTTTTTTCCTAAATAGGTGGGGATCGAATCTTCAAACTCAAATACGGTAAACTGGTTAATAATTAGTTAACCATGATATCAAATTAATTTAAAATAGGTTTATCATATTTACTTTATTTTATTAAAAAGAAAATAGCAAAATATTATTCTTTAAAAAAATTTAAAATATAAAATAGATAAGTACAATTTATTAAATAACAGAATAGTTAAGTAAAAAATACGATAAGACACAGAATAGTTAAATCTAAATTTTTAAAATATAAAATAATAAGGTAAATTTTACATTATAAGGCCAATAAAAAATTTGATTGGAAATCTTATTTACCTATGTATGTAGCTTGGCTTGAACATGCTGCAAGGATCAAAGATGTTTCTTCCAAAAGAACACTTCATTTTAATTTTTCCAAGGACACACGCTTCTGTTTTTTTATTGCAAATATATTTTTCGTATATTTTTTTGTTATTCTAAAATATTTTTACGGCTAATTTTTATTAAATTATTTCGAATTAAATCCGTACCAGAGTTAAATAAAATTAAAATATTTATTTTGTCCTTAATTTGAGAGTACGTACAAATTTAAAATTAATGGCGATAAAAAAAATATATTTTAAAAAATAATTTTCAATTAATATTTTAGAAAAAATAAGTTAAAAAATTAAATTAATGGTTGTGATCGACGGATTAATTATTATCAAATTGATGGTCCAATTTTTTTTTTGATGTTGTTTTTAGGCTCTTGCTCCCGCACCGGAAAAAAAAATTTACGTGCATCGTCCAGTTATTTTATTTTTTTTTTTAGAGAACACCGTCCAGTTTAGTTTTGGGGAGGATGCGGACGCACTAAGTGACAAAAATATTGTCCATCCATATTATACTCCATTATTATTTATTTTTTAAAAAAATTATTTTTTAATTTAATAAAATTGGGTGCCACATCATTCTCAAACTAAATAGTTTGGGGCCCATTCCCACCAACTCTACACCAGTTAAACCAACATTAAATGGATCGAATCATGCATGACTCACTAGAGAGTTCGAGATCGATCCATTTGTGTCAATCTCATTTCCGATTACTCCTAAATGCTAACAGTATTTTTTTTTTTTTTTTTTCTGTGACACCTCCGAAATGTGCATTAGTATTATATATAAATAATATAATAAGATTAAATTTTTTAATCCGGCTATAGTATTTTGGATGATATAAGACTCAAGAGGTTAAGAGAGTTAAACGTGTTAGAGTTAGAGTAGTTCTAGAATGGCATGGATGACCCCCTAGAAAGTAGGGCGTAACAGTTGGTATTAGAACCATTCACCAGCCGGAAATGTGAGATAAGTCTCGGCTGAGTCAGGATTATATAGCGAGTAGAACGAGATTTCCCGGCTAATGACCGTCGTGGATGGAGTGCAGCTCTCCACAAGATCGGCTAAGACTAGCGAGACGAGTCTTACCTCGCCTGCTGCTTGTGAGTGTCTTTGAACCTGACGAGGACGACAGGACTTAAAGGAAGAAAGAATATGATACCTCCAAAATGTGTATTAGTTTTATATATAAATAGTATAATAGGCCTAAATCTCTTAACCCGACTATAGTATTTTGGATGGTAATAAAATTCAAGAGATTAAAAAAGTTAAACGTGTTAGAGCTAGAGTAGCTCTGGGATGGATGACTCCTGAAAAATAGAGTGTCAATATATTTCTGGGACCGATTGAGCCGGCACCTATCCACTGTACAATAATCTTCAAACAGTAAAGGATTAGATTCGCTGTTGGATTATATTTTTTTTTGTTTCTTATTTATGAGTTTTAGATAGAGTTCCATTATGTTGCTGTGTCTTTTGACAAGTGAATTAATTGCCGCATTCATGATTTTGTCCTGCATAAATAACTTGTAAACACCAATACAAGTGCAAGAGTATGGAACATGTAAATAGTTTCCATTGATATATATATATATATATATATATATATATATATATATATATATATATATATATATATATATATATATAAAAGTATTAAGTAATTAGTGTTTGTAAGTTTTCTACCGATAAATCTATCTGTTTTGCTATTTTCATCTCTTAGATCATTCTATTCCATCAATCATTCAATTAAATTGGTCCGTAAAAAATTTACAAACACCAATTTATTTGTGTTTTTAAAAATAGAGTAGTCATATATAGTCCGGCTATAATGTTTGTAAAAATATTAATCATTTAGTGCTTGTAAATTTTTCACCATTAAAATCTTTTTTTTTAATCAATTCTATATTTTAGATCATACTATTTCACTAACCACCCCCATTAAACACTAGAGGCTTACTATCATTCTAATATATTAGGATATCAAAATCTTTTGAAAATATCATTTGAATTGCACAATTAAAAATATTAGTTAAGTTGTAAATACTTAACTAAATATGATTGTATATAGCTGAAAAGGGAAGTAAAATGGGACATAATAATCTCCAATTAAGACAAATTAAATCTCATGCCCTTTTGAGGTATCTATACATATATCACATAGCATGGAACAAACTTTGTAAGGAGCTCATTATATATAGGGGATTTAATAATATATAAGTGGGTCCACGATGCCATATATTTAACTAGATCTTTAAATCTCAACCGTCAAATAAATTTTTTTTAAACAACATTATTTTTTTAAATTCAAAAAGTACTGGCTAATTTAATGGTTAGGATTTAAAGTACTGATAAAGTATTGATTGTATGAAGCACATTCAACCTCTCATTTCATATCTGCAATAATGAGATCTTTAATCAATTGTTTTTAGCGCATGTGGCAAAGAATTTTATAATTAATATTCGAGATTTCAATTTCGAAATTTAATTGTTTCACATTTTTAACTAAATTTATTTTTTACAAAAATAAATAAAATGCCTTCTCTCTAATACAGTAGTGGGCATAGTCCTAAGGAGTAAGTCTAGAATATCTCTAGAAATAAATTAAGGATAATGTTATAAAATTAAAAAATTTAAAATTCAAAATTTTTGAATAGATTATATCAATTTTAATAGTACCTATCAAAGTATTCTAATTTGACCAGAGTCTAAGATCCAATAACTGGCCCATTTTGGCCCGAAAAGAGTGGTTTAATTTCATGTGTTTGTTCTAGCAGGCTCTGTATGTATCTTGTACTAAGGTCTCAGTCATTCTATATCATCCTTTTGTAAAGTTAGTGCCAATCGTATTTAGTATAGTTGACTGAGAATTTGATGGTTGGTATCTGATATTTTATGTTCGAAGCTTAGTTACTTTATATTTGTAGCTAAGTTCATGATTTAAAAAAAAAAAAAAAAAAAAAAAAAAAAAAAAAAAAAAAAAAACAAAAAAGAAAGAAAGAACAAAACAAATAGCACGCTATGTTTTTCTCGCAAAAAAATAAAAAAAAATTGTAAAGTTAGCTTCATCAGTCAATGAGTCGTGTTCCTAATGCCCTTACATGGCCCATATGGCCACTGATGTGCTGGCAATACTATACAAATCTATTATTATAGATCACTTGCGTATTGCACACAAGAGTGTACGTAACTCTCCAAGGTCACATTTTTTAGGGCCAAAAAGGGCTTGAGGGCTTGTTGGTACGCACGATTTAGAATTTTTACAGGTCCATTACCTTTATATATATATATATATATATATATATATATATAAGTAATGTTTCTATACTATTGATAGTAGTAGAGTTTTACTATTGAGCTATGCTACATCTACACCCTCTTTGGGGTGTATATTTTATACCTAGTCCATCCTAGAATAGGTATTTATCTACTTGTCATTTTGAAGTGACGAGTGAAATTCACCCAGCCTAGAATGGATGGGGTGTAAGATGTACACATCAAATTAGGTGTACACTTACCATTTTTCTTTACTATTATAGTTTTATTTTTAATTTTAGAGTGTTCAAACCAACAATTCACACAGTTAAATATAATTTAGAATATATAAAATTTTTAGAAAAAAAAAATAATAACTTTTCAACATAGTTTATTTTATATATGATCAAATTATTTTAAAATTATTAATTTTCAATGGCTATTATGACGAGTTTGTAATTTAACGGTGTAGAAGAATATAAATTTATTCAAATTTTGATAGAAAATATTTTAAACCATTTAAATCAAGATCAACGATCTTGATCTTGAATTCAAAAATGTTATCCTCAAATTTTAAAGATTGTTCAATTTTTACCGTTCATTTTGAGATGATTTACTTACTAAGTAAATGATATCGAAAAATTATAAAAAAAAAAAAAAAAAATCTAAAATCTTCATATATCCTAAATCATATTTAACGGTGTAGATCGTTGATTTGAACATCCTAAAATCGAAAATATAACTATAATAGTAAGATCCTAATACTATCAATAATATAGGAACATTACTCATATATGTATATATATATATATATATATATAGTAGAGCTTATATACTTTTAAAAATACATGTAAAAATATGCTTGTTAATTTTTTATCATTGGATTTGCATTGAAATTTGTGCTTTTGTAAAGTCAACTAAAAAGAGAGAAAGAAAAAGTAAATAGCACAAATCTCAATGAAAATCCAATGGAAAAAAATTCACAAGCATATTTTTGCTTATGCTTTTGAAAATATATAAGCTCTACTATATATATATATATATATATATATATATATAGAGAGAGAGAGAGAGAGAGAAAGAGTAGAGCGCGAGAGTTGAGCTTATATATTTTCAAAAGCACAAGTCCAACTATACTTGTGAATTTTTTATCATTAGATTTGTATTGAGATTTGTGCTATTATAAAGACAACTAAAAAAAGAAAAAGAGAAAATGCAATAGCACAAATATCAATGCAAATCTAATGGTAAAATATTCACAAGCATAGTTAGTCTTATGCTTTTAAAAGTATATAAACTCTACTATATATATATATATATATATATATATATGAATTGAGCTCTTATGCTTTTAAAAGTACAAGTCATTGGTATTTGATTATAGGTTTTTAGCCCTTGAATTGAGTCTGGCTACTATTGTCACGCCCCGAGTCCGCCAATTTGTACGGTTTGGGCACGCCAACAGACCCGCCAATCGAGTAAGACCTGTTTCTACCCGAAAGGAACGGTAACATCCATAATAACACAACCAGTGTATGCGGAAGCTGTATATCAGAGCACTAAAAATCACTATAAATTTACAACTTTCATTCAATAACGAATAGTTAATGCGGAAATGAAAGCATACAGGAGTGAACCATAAATTAAACTTACTACACTTTACATTTCTGAACTTGCAAATAAAATTATTACAATTCTTTTACATCATTTCCTCACCATACAAGGTTCACTCAAGAAATATAAAAATGGAATACCTCTGCTAGACCCTCTAGGTCTCTATGCTGCTGGGCCCTTGCCCCTGTCGCATACTGGGCACACTGGGCAAAGGCTACTATGCCACCTAATCAGCTCTCTCTGGCTAAACAATACTTGTGCTCCAAGAGCACCCAAACAATTGGGCGTCCTACGCCCCCATGCTAACTCGCAGAAAATCCATCGTTAAGCGATTCGCTTACGTACCCCTACGGCTCTTATGCACTCTCCCAACTGGGTCGAGGCATCACAATAACAGTTCACCATCCTGGTGATTAACACTCAAATCCTGCGGTGGCAATCCTTGCCATTACGCTCATTCATCAAAACGGCGCCAGTAAAACTCTCGCTCTATCGAGAGACCCACGTATCCTGAAGCCTACTCTAGGCCTGCAACCCTTCTTGCCCTAACCCTTAGGACATTAACTTGGTTCTCGCACATAGCGATCACCAGCGTTCTATAAGTCGGTCTCTCACTGGACCTTTCCAACCACACTGTGACGCCCCACTTCCCAGGGGGTCACCCATCCTAGAACTACTCTAGCTCTAGCACGCTTAACTCTCATGTTCCTCTTGGATCTTGCTACCATCCAAAATGCTATAGCCGGGTTAGAGATTTAGTCCTATTATATCATTTATATAGAGGACTAATCCAAATTCCGAGGGTGTCACACACACTTTGCCAGCAAATTAGCTGACACAAGCTTATAACACTCTTTGCTGAAGGTGCGGGGTGCGCCGACAAAAGCTCGGCGGCCTCTGCCACCCGCTCTACTGTCGCCCCATCATGCGGCGACGCCGTTTGCCCATGCGTCATTTATGCAGCCTCAGCTTGCTGCGTTATCAGCCCCCGGAGCCTATCGATCTGCTCCGACTGTCACATTGACGCCACCCATAGGCGTCAGAGTCTGCTTCCCTGCCGGCGGAAAGTTTCCGCCTATCGGCAAGAAGATTCCTTATGTTACTGGACCGCACCAATAAGTGCGGTCACCAGCTATCGCAGCTCCTGTACCTTGTTTGACCCCGAGCCCTCTCGTGACTCGAGTCGAAACAGGTGTGTTTCCCTATGTGGTGTCATCGCCAATATGCACACCACTACGAAACAACTAGCCCAAATTTAGCCATTTGAGCAACGCGCAGTCTATATACCGACAAAAAGGCTCGTCGACTCAATCATGCGAAAGTATAGGAGGGTACTTCTTTTCATCTCCAACATTACGTTGTCGGCCGCCAACGTAATATTCGAAGAATGAAAGCTCGTCGCCCTCGATCAGTCCCAACATCCTTTTTGGGAACAACAATAACCAATCAAATACTTTCGCCCAATAATCCACACACTCTCTCGTGCCTAAACCCTAGAGTCTCCCTAAGGTTTGCTAACCACCTAGGACTATTCCTAGGCTCTGATACCACTCTAATCTGTCACGCCCCGAGTCCGCCAATTTGTACGGTTTGGGCACGCCAACAGGCCCGCCAATCGAGTAAGACCTGTTTCTACCCGAAAGGAACGGTAACATCCATAATAACACAACCAGTGTATGCGGAAGCTGTATATCAGAGCACTAAAAATCACTATAAATTTAAAACTTTCATTCAATAACGAATAGTTAATGCGGAAATGAAAGCATACAGGAGTGAACCATAAATTAAACTTACTACACTTTACATTTCTGAACTTGCAAATAAAATTATTACAATTCTTTTACATCATTTCCTCACCATACAAGGTTCACTCAAGAAATATAAAAATGGAATACCTCTGCTAGACCCTCTAGGTCTCTATGCTGCTGGGCCCTTGCCCCTGTCGCATACCTCGCCGTCTGCCTCTGAACCGTCTCGTCCGCTGCATCCATACCCGCACCTGTGGGGGGGGGGTCACCCAAGGGGTGTGAGAACTCCTGACAGAGTTCCCAGTGGGTTCAACCACCGAGAAAAAGTGTCCTACACCACTTGGTCCAATGGAAGCAATAATAATAGTGCTAGGAAACTAAAATCCTCAATATCAAAATGCGGCCATGCAATATAATATATCACTACACTATCTGTGTATACTCATCGACCCAGCACTACTCTGTCTAGCCACACTAGGCTGCTAAGCACCAACTCGGCCACTATGCCGCTGAATACAGGGTCCAACTAACCCGGCCACCTTGGCCACTCTATTTTTCTTTATTCTTTAGATTCTGGTGCTTTAGTTCAAGTTAACCCTCGGAAATTCTTATCCAACGGGCCCGAGCCCGGTAGTCTTGCTACCATAAGATAAGATTTCTAAGGTTGCCGATAACACCCGCAAGTGTTACCCCGCCCAACGGGGAACTTGTCATACGGGTCACTGCCCGGGAGAGGGACACTGCCCATGGCTCCGACAAGATCTACGTTTCACCCCCGAAGGTACGCCCATTTTATCTTTTTATATTTTCTTTCTTTTCTTTTTACTTTAGTTCTTAGCCTCTTTGCCTTTGAACACTTGCTTTCCTTTCTTATTCGGGCTTATAGCTCCCTTTTTGCCACTGGCAAATCACCTTCTCTTTTCTTTGAGCATTTAGCTCCTTGCTTTCACTTTTAGCCATTCGAAAGTACCTCGTCCGACGGGTCACTGCCCAGGGAGTCCTGCTCCACTTGACGAGTCTCAAATTCGAAGGCGCCAATTACATTTTCTTTATGCTTTTAGCCACTTTTAGCTTGCTTTTAATCTTTGCCTTTTAGCAACAATTTTTCCTCTTATCCTAGGTCTTGCCATAAGGATAACTAGAGAGTCTCCTGGACTCTTAAACATTTCTCTTTTATTTCTTTAACTCAAATTGAAGTTAAAGTTATTATCCATTTGCCCAGACACCCTATGACCTTCTAGGGTTATATTTGATCAACTCTTTAAACTGGGGATCTCATCCCACATTTCTGATTCCTCACTGAATCCTAGAATTAACTAAACTCTGTTTTTCTGCTCCACCATTAACTTAGAGTTACACTGACTCTAATTCCATGTTCCACTGTTATCTTAGAATTACATTGACTCTACTTTTCTGTTTTCCCTTTCATATCTCCACACTTGATCCACCTTTTCCATCCTCCTGATTCCTTACTGAATCCTAGAGTCAACTTGACTCTATTTTTCCTGTCTGTGAGTTTAAACTCTTCTAGCTCAACTTAGGTTCCCTTTACCTAAGTCCCATGTCATACTTGTCCTAGAGTTCCATGGCTCTATGCTGACCTCTAGTTCACCTTAGGTTTCCTTTACCTAAGTTCCATGTCATACTCATCCTAGAGTTCCTTGACTCTATGTTGAACACTAGTTCTCCTTAGGTTCTCTTTACCTAAGTTCCATGTCATATACACCTAGAGTTTCCTGACTCTATGTTGATCACTCTATCCAGTGTCCTTAGGTTATCACCTAAGACCATGCCACTCGTCCAATCCTAGGATAGCTCCTAGTTCAATGTCACTCGTCAAACCCCTAAACTAGATTTTCTCCTAGTCTTACTACCAACAAGTTCTGTTCCCTTATGTCACATGATTCCTAGGGTTGTACCCTAACATGATCACAGTCATCACATAATTATTCATTTCTACGCATGCAATTATTTTCATATCCATCATAAAAATAATATTTATCATCTATGCATGCAATTATCAGCAATTTAGATAAGTCAAGAATTGCATTTTTTTCCCTAATTTTTTTTAGACATGCAGATTAATTATCTCCTTTTTGGCAACCAACAGTTGCATTTTCCATCTGTGTCCATCTACACATACTAGTTTATCCCCTATTTGGATAAATCATAAATATCACTTTTCCTCTAAATTTCTCTACACATGCACATATATCATCTGCCTTTGGCAACTAACAGTTGCACTTTTCATCTGTATTTCTCTAAACATGCAATCTTAATCATAATTACCTAACGCCTCTAACAGGCTACTATCATGCTTCTAGATCAAAAAGCAAAGGAGCAAGGGGAGAGGTCACCCAATTTCGGCAGAATCCCCCACCTTGTGGTGTCCCCAATTGCTTGTAGACACTTGCAATTGCTCTTCGCGCGATTCCACTTGTTCCCTCGAGCTTGCACGCAAAACGGTGCACCTCCCTCGAGTCCGCACGCAAAACGGTGCACATCCACCAAACCTGCACGCAAAACGGTGCGCGTAAGAAAAACTCACACACAAAACGATGCGCGCCACTTCAGTCGGCACGCAAAACGATGCGCGTCAACTCAACCTGCACGCAAAACGGTGCACGTACCTCAAATCTGCACGCAAAACGGTGCACGTTCGACTGTAGGGTTGCACGCAAAACGATGCACGCTTTTCTAGTCCTGCACACAAATCGATGCAAAATATTAGGGTCGGCACGCAAAACGGTGCACGATAATACGATCGGCACGCAAAACGGAGAACGTACCTCAAATCTGCACGCAAAACGGTGCACGTTCGACTGTAGGGTTGCACGCAAAACGATGCACACTTTTCTAGTCCTGCACGCAAATCGATGCAAAATATTAGGGTGGCACGCAAAACGGTGCACGATAATACGATCGGCACGCAAAACGGAGAACGTACCTCAAATCTGCACGCAAAACGGTGCACGTTCGACTGTAGGGTTGCACGCAAAACGATGCACACTTTTCTAGTCCTGCACGCAAATCGATGCAAAATATTAGGGTCGGCACGCAAAACGGTGCGCGATAACACGATCGGCACGCAAAACGGAGCACGTACCTCGGGTTGGCACGCAAAACGGTGCATGTTGCTTTTTCCACGTTGCACGCAAATCGGTGCACGTTTTCAATCTCTGCACGAAAAACGATGTACATTATTAAAGACTGCACGCAAAACGGTGCGCGATAACACAACCGGCACACTAAACGGAGCACGTACCTCGGGTTGGCACGCAAAACGGTGCATTTTTCTCTTTCAATGTTGCACGCAAAACGGTGCACGTATCTTAAATTTGCACGCAAAACGAGGCGCGCCAAAACGTCCCCGACAGTCCGCGTAGTAAAACGGCACAGTATAACTCGGTTCCTAACACGTAAAACGACGCGGGGTCAAATCCTACTCTAAAAATGAAACTTAATTGTGCCAAAAATACCGTAAAAATAAAGCGCGGGACTTACCCGACCGCGCCGCCGCCAAAACGCCCCCAATCGAAAGCCTCGCGCGCTCCACGAGACCCACGACGCCACGCCGCAACACCTCCCAACCTCTCCCTCACTCTCCCTCACTCTCGGTTGGAGAAGAAAGGAAAAAGGAGAAAAAATGGAGATGCGGGAGGAAGAAGAAGAAGAAAAGAAGGGAGAGAGGGAAGGGTGGTCCACGGACCACCGGTCTACGGTGCATCTGTCGGTCTACAAGACCCAGTCGGGTGCACCCGGTCCAGGCACGCACGCGCACCTGGCGCCCCCTGTTGACCCGCGCCCAAGTGCGCTCCAGCTGTGCGCCTCGCGCAGCGCGCCGCGCGTCTTGGAAATCCGTTTTCGTCTCGTTTTCTGTCCATTTTTCATCTGTTTCCGTCCAAATTTGATAGACGACTTCGTTTCAGCTTAATTTACTACAGAAAATTTTAAATTTTCAGTTTGGGCCATTTCTGGGCCACCAAAAGCCTCGCTGTATCTAAAATCATTGACGGACCCCGTTCTCACAATCCGGGTATCCTATCAACCCGAAATTTTTACTGTGTCCTTAAAACATAATTACGAAGCTCCCCAAATTTTCTCAGAATTTTTCGACACTATTGGCGGAGCCCGTTTTCACTATCGGGTATCCGATCAACGCGAAACTTTTTCTGTGATCTTAAAACATATTTACGGGGCTCCCGTAATTTTCTCGGAATTTTCCGACATTGTGAATTTTTCACTAAAAATCTGGGCCCCCTTTCTCAAATAAATTTTTAGATCTCTCCATTTTAACCCGATTTGGGCCCAACTCGCGTCCACATATTCTTTACTTCCCTAACTTTCATAACACTAGTATTTCATACCACCTTTATTTACATTTATTTATGTGCCGAAAATTCGGTACATTACAACTATGCTTGTGCAAGCACCGAGCAATTGGTGCTTGTAAGTTTTCCGCCGTCATATCTACTCCTTTAACTAATTTCATTTCTTAAATCATTATATTCCACCAATCACTTAACCCAAGGGGCCTACTATCATTCTAGCCATACATCTTTTCATCTAAGGGCTAAAAACTTACAAGCACCAATGATTTGGTACTTAAAAACAAAAGCTCAACATATATATATATATATATATATAGAGAGAGAGAGAGAAAGAGAGAGAGTGTGTGTGTGTATGTCCGGCTGGAATACTATCGATAGCATCAAGCAATTAGTGCTACCAAGTTTTCAGCCATTGGATGAAAATATGTACGGTTGAGATTATAGTGATCACTAAAATTTTTACAATTCAACCAACCACTCACTAAACCCTAGGGAGCGACTATCATTCTAACCGCACATCTTTTAATCCAAAAGCTAAAAAATTGATAGCATCAATGACTTGTGCCATCGATAGTATTTCAGCCGTGTTCTCTCTCTCTCTCTCTCTCTCTCTATATATATATATATATATATATATATATATATATATATATATATATATATATATATATATATATATATATATATATATAGAGAGAGAGAGAGAGAGAGAGAGAGAGTTCGGCTACTATACTATTAATAGTACCAAGTTATTGGTGCTATCAAATTTTCTACTCTTAGATCAACTTCTTTGATCATTTTAACCCGTTAGATTTTATTATTTTCCAACCACCTATTAAAACCAAGGGGGACACTATCATCTCAACCACATATTTTTTAATCCAAAAATTAAAATTTAATAGCGTCAATAACTTGATACTATTAATAGTATTATATATATATATATATATATATATATATATATGGCCCAATAAGACTCATATCCTGAACCTGGATTGCACTGAAAATTGAACTGGATATTACTGGATATTAATAATGAAAGTATGATAGAAGATAATTTGTTTATTGTTGTAAACACAACCATATTATACAGATATATTGCTTTACTTTAATTATTACTAGTTAAGAACCGCGCTAGAAACAAAATAGCTGTTTGTAGTTATTCTGTATAAAAAATATAAAATAAATTTAAAATAAAAGTCTAAGTAAGTAGAGACAATGCCCCAAGTAGTTTTATTGAAGAAAAATATTTCCAATATAACATTCTTTTAAAAAAAATTTCCAATCTAGCCTTATTTGTATAGATTAGAGAAAAAAAAAATAATTAATAGTATTTATATTTTACTTAAGAGTACCAATCTAGTCTTATTAATTTTTTTTTTTTTTTAATCTATACAAATAAGGCTAGATTGGAAATTTTTTTAAAAAGAAAGTTAGATTGAGAATATTTTTTAAACAGAATGCTACTTGGGGCATTGAATCGATTTTCCCACTTGAGACCCTCAACTAGTCAGAAAATTCCACTGTGGCATTACTTGGTAAAAATTATAGAGACCCCTCAACTATACGCTATTTCTGAAATAGTATCCTTACCTATTCTTTTTTTATTTTTTAACATAGGAGAAATTTAGGTAAATAAGTTAGAGATTTTTCTAAATTAGGTGATAATTTTATTAATTTTAATAGTTTAAGCTATTTTATAACAAATAAAACTAAATTAACCAACTATTGATAACTAATTAAGCTATAAAATTTAAGAATTTTTTTAAACTCAAAATAATAATAATAATAATAATAATAATAATAAAGTCAAGGATTTTCAAAATATTCTATAGTCGAAGTTAAAATCTAAATTAAAATTTAAAATTAAAATTTGAATATAAATATAAATATAAATTTTAATTTTTTTTAAAAAAATTAAATCTAAATTCATAATTCTAATCAACGCGGAAGATATAGTTTGAAAATTTTGAAACATTATTTTGATTCCGCACTTAACAATAAAAAATACTCACTCCTCTCTTTGTTGATAGGATTCTTTATTTTGGCGACATTTTATTTATTTCGAAATAAAATATTTTTGATCAGATTACTAAATAACATTATTCCGACGCTATAATTTTTATAAAATTTTTAATAATCTAATATAAATAGTGCAAATCAAACACTAAAAAAAAATTCTACTCCCTATTTTAGAAGTTGTTTGAGAATAACCTATTATTTTAGTGAGAGCTGATATATTAATAAATAATTTTAAAAAATACAAAATTTTTATATGACATTAATCCACGATTTGAAAGCTCAATTACATACCATCAACAGAGTGGATATGGTAAAAAAATTTATGCTATCTATAACATAGTGGTTTGTGGCTATCTTTATAGTAACGAGCAATTACATAATATATATATATATATATATATATATATATATATATATATATATATATATATATATATATATATATATATATATATATATATAGAGAGAGAGAGAGAGAGAGATAGACTGAAATTCTATTAATAGTAACAAGTCATTGGTACTATTAAGTTTTTAACCCTTGAATTAAAACATGTGTGGTTGAGATTATAGTGGGCTCCTCCAATAACTTGGTACTGTATATATTTCCACAGCCTCAAATGTTTCTTTTTTAAAAAAAGAAATATTTTACTTATAAGTAAAAATGTTTATAATAGATGAATTTAAAATTTGAAATTACAGATCATATTTATATAGTCATTTGTTCTTTTCTATCCATTAATTAAATACACCATCAAAATTTAACCAATCATCCTTACTGCAAGTGGCAAAGTGCTTGATAGTTGATACCCGAGGTTCCGAATTCAAAATCTAGTTGTTTTACATTTCTAAGTTTTTTTCTAAAAAAAAATAAACGAAGTATGCTACCTTTCTCTCAAAAAAATAAATAAATAAATAATCATAATTTAGCGGTATTTATTTTGATACACTCATTTAAATCATATTAATTAATAATTAATATATTTAATAATATTATTTGATAATTATTACTATATTTAATAATTTAGTAGTAATTTATTATTAATATTATAAAATATGATAAATTAGTAGTATAAATTAGTGAATGCCACTAAAATTTTCAATATTTTATAAAAAAATAATACTAATGCAAAGAATTAACAGCATTTATTACTAAATAGCATCACTAATTAATATATAATTATAAATAAACCCCATGTTGTACTTATATTATAATAAATTTCACCAACTCACAACAAAATAAAATTCTTTGTTGTGTATGATTTATTTCAATTATAGAAATAATTTTTAATTTAAATTAATACTTAAATACATTTAAAAATAGCACATCTTCTATTTTATTATTTAAATTAATTAAAATTTATCCGAATAATTATTCTGTTGTCGTAATTAAACACGTAATTTAAAATTATAAAAAATTTATCAAACTCATGATTGATTCACCAAATTTGATAATTTAAGTTATATTTGAAAATAGAACGAAACCAATCTTAATACCTGATAAAATTCTAATTTAACTAACAGTTAATAACTTAACTAATATTCAAAATACAAATTAAAAATAATTTACCGTAAAATAAATTTATGAGTTGTATTTTTTATTTTTTATATGCATATAATTTTTTGAAACACTTTTATGCTCAATTTATATATAGATATATATAATGCAATGAAAAATTTAGATTTTTTTATATTTTATTTAAAATTATTATTGAATGTATGACTTTTATTTTAATAATGTAAAATTATAAAATATTTGGTATTAATTGTTAAAATATTGATAAATTTTTTTATTATTTTGAATACAAATTAGCTCGCGTTAATTTTACCCACTAAATAATTAATTTTTAAAATATAAAATATTAATTTTTTTATTTGTGATAAATAATTTAATAATTAATATTTGAAATTTTAAATTGGGCTCTACTGGTTCCTAGCTCATGAGCTACAACGCTGACGAGGCGTTCGCATTATCCACGTTTTTAACTCCACGGACTAACGGTTAATTTGGATATATTAAATATTTAATAATACTAATTTATTTAAATTAAATTAAAGGTATTCATCAAAAGTCACTAATAATTAAATTTTTAATAATGCGAGTAACAAAGATTGGTCTCTACTGGGCCCCAACTCAGCTACAATGCTGACGTGGCGTTGCGTGATGCTGACGTGGAGCGCGCCCCCGACTCCACTGACTGCGGCGACCGGCGGCGGCTGTAGGCCGCGCACGCGCGCTCGAGCGGCTCCCCCAACGCGCTCTCCACCGCGCGCCCGCTCCACCGCGCCATTGCCTCCCTGTTGAGCCGCGCCACGAACCCCTCGCGCCGCGCCTCGCAGTAGCGCACGAACCCCTCCGACCAACACGACGCGCCGACGTCGGGCTCGCGCGCGCCCGAAACGCGCGGCGCCGCGGCCGCCGAGGCGACGTAGTCCGCAACCGCGTCCGCCACCTCCTCGGGCGGGTCCCACATGAGCACCCGCGCCACGGCGCGGTGCACCGCGCGGGACACCGCCGCGTCGGCCTCCGCCGACGACGTCAGCATCACGAGCACGCTCGGGTCGAGGTGGATCACGTACTCCTCGGGGCGCGCGCCGGGGCCCACGGCGGCTGCGGGGGAGGGGAGTGCGTGCGTCGCCACTCGGAGTGTGACGTGGCTGACGGGCTTCGGCGGGAAGGCGTCGGGGTCCGGGTAGAGTGCGCGAGCGGCGAGGCGGCCGGCGCGGTGGACGAGGCGCTCGGCCCGGCCGTTCGAGGCGAAGGCGAGGCCGAAGCGTCGGCCCGCGGGGGACCAGGGCTCTTCGACGACCACCGAGATCCCGAATCCCCTCGACGCCTCGCGCTGCGCCCACAGCGACACAGCGGCGACGGCGGCGACGAAGAGCATTCGAATCAGAATTCGCGGCGTAGACGCCGCAAACGCATCGGCGTCGACTGAGGCTGATCTGGTGTTGGTGGTGATGGTGTTGGTGGTGGTGGTGGTGGTGGGGAGGGTGAGGAGAGGGTCCTCCATAGGATACTAATGCAAGTGTTAGGAGACGGACGTTACATTGATGAGATCGGATAAACAGGAGGGGGTGTTTTGTAGGTTTGAAGTTGTTTTTTCTCTATATTATTTATTTATTTATTTATTTATTTATTTATTTTGGTATTATGAGCAGGATGGCTACTTGCTAACATCTTGTGCTTGGTTTATTTTAAGGCTGACGACGCGATTGGGACCGAACAAATCACGTGGTGCTCATTAGGCTAATACCGACGCAAACAATCAGAATCGTACGAGCTTGATATTTTTCTGCACTTTTGTTTTTATATTTATTTTTAAAATTGATTGATGTTAGGAGTAGCTCAGAATATGTACCCGAAACAGAGCCACACTGATGGGTCGCCGATGCGAGTTCCAGCTCAAAAGATTCTGAACCTGGGGTTGATTCAGATATAAGATATAAGTTATAATTATTTATTTTAAAAATATATATAATTAAGTTTAAAATTTAACAGAAATAATATTAATTTTATATTTAAATAAAAATTAAATTATTTTTAAAAATAATAAAAAAAAAGTGTCTGAATAATTAGATTAGAATAATAAAAATAAGAGTAATTATAATTTATAGTTTTTAAATAATAATATTTTATCTAATTAATTAATATAAAAATATTAATTAAATAATAATTTTATTTAATCAATTAATTATTGCACAATAATTCTAAATATTAATTGATAAAATAATTAATAATAATGAGTATTGTTAATGTTAATAAATAATTTAATTAACTACAAATAAATTAATAAATTAATTAGTTAATTATTTAATAATTAAATAATTAGTTAATAAAATAAGAAAAATGCTAGATGTACACCCTAATTGAGGTGTATATCTTACCCCCACCCCATCCTGGGGTGGGATGAATTCCACTCGTTCCATCATGTGAGAACAAATTTATTTTGGGAAAAAAATTGAAACAGTAGCTTAGTTTTATACCGACTTATTTTAGAAAGACGAAAATTACTGTTATCATCCAAACAAATACGGTTGAAAAACAAAGCCGAAATAAAATATTATTCTATGCTTTATTTTCGAACCAAACGCTGCATGAATAAATTGATTGAAGACAAAATTGTTTAATTTTTAGAAACAAAAATTTCAAACACATGAGTTTTTTTTTCAAATCACCCCACTTAACACATGAGGTTTTTTTTTCAAAAACATTTAAAATTTTAAAGGGTTTATATTAATTCTTACATTCAAGAGGGGTAAATGTACATCTATATAGGGTCGACATATAGTATTTTTTTTGTCAGCCTCATAATCTTCCACTAATAAAAATATAACTCTTCATTTTCTAATAAAATTGTAATTATATAAGATAAACGCGTACAAAATTTATCTTAATTATGAATCATTGTAGTTGACTATCTAATTTTTGTTTTAATTATAATTTTATTATTCAGCTTTTCAATTTATTTGATTTGAATGAATAGTAAATAATACTTTAACACTAAAGTTTAAGTTAATTATTTAGTTTAATAAATTTATATTTATGAGAATTGTAAAAAAAATATACAAACTAAATTTATAAAAATAAACGATATATATTCAAATTTTGAAGTCAAAATATTATTGACTAACTTAAATTAAATAAATTAAAAAATTAAATAGTTAAATCAAATTTTTAAAAAATTAAATAATCAATTCAAAATATTTCTTAATTCAAATAAATTTTGTAAGTTTTTTTACCAATATATCAATCTAAAAGAAGATATGAATCGAAATTTTAAAATGATAGCCTTGTTGATTCCTGTAGGCTTCGCTTGGTTGGGAGTATGAAAGAGAACTAGTAGTTTTAGAAATAAATATAATTTTTGGAATAAGCAGTATTTATTGTAAATTTGTATTTGATTGGGTATTAGATTTGTACTCAGAATAAAAAAAATAATATTTGATATGGAATGAAAAATAAGAGAAATAAAGAGTAGTATTTTGTATAAAATGACTAATATGTTCTTCTTCTTAATTTTTTTTTTTTAAAAAAATCATAATAAATTTCTATTTTTAACCTTTTTAAATATAGCAAATTTTATATACAGTATTTAATAAATTTGATACTATGTAAATTAATATTTAATTTTTAATAATGTAAAAAATTAATTGTATTGTCCACAAAATTAAAATATTTATATTTTGATAAGTTTATATAAAATTAAAATTTTAAAATGTTTATATAAAATTTTTAAATTTATTAAAAATTAAAGTTAAAAATTTTAAAAGCTATAAAATTTAAAAATTCTCTAAATTTAAAAATTTATAAATATTTTAAAAATTAATTTTAATTGTCTCAAAAAATTGCAAAAATGGGAGCAAAAATTTTAATTTGTATAAATTTAAAAATTTCTATAAAAAAATTGTATAATTTTTAAATTTAACAATTTTTTTTTAAAAAAATTAAAAAAATAAATTTTAGATTTATTAAAAAGTAAAGTTAAAATTTTTAAAATTTATAAAATAAATAAAATTTAAAATTTATAAATTTAAATATCATAATTAATATTTAAAAAATTATAATTTAAATAAAAAAAAAGAAAAAAAAAGAAAGTTAATGGGGTGGTTTGGGAACAATCCGGATAGTTTAAGGGATAATCCGGAATAATCCGAATTCAATGGATTTTAAAAATTCATATCCAAATTCGAATCCGACCAAAAATTCAAAACCTGAATTCGAACTCGAAAATTCAAACCCGAAATAATTATTATTATTTTTCTCTTTACAATATTTCAAAATATATTATATTAAATTTAAAAATTTAAAATATAAATTTAAATATAATATTAAATATATATATATATATATATATATATTATATAACGTAAAATCAATTCGGGTTCGGATCGGATTCGGATCGAGTACAATCAAAATTCATATCCAAATTTATATCCATCGAATTTTCAATTTTTATATTCATATCTGAATCTATATCCGTTGAATATCAGATAAATTCATTTAGTTCGGATTTAATTTTGGATAAAATTTTAAATATTCGTATCCATGAACATTTCTAGAAGGGACATGAGTTATCTTTTGTTTCCCCCTAATTTTCTTTCTGTTTGAATAGAAAGAGGGAAATAATCCCTTTTGTGCCTAAACCAAACGCGGTGCACCTCCCATCCTCTCCTCCATACCACTCACCTCACGCTCTCCCATCCTTTTCCCGACTATCTCGCCGTACTCTCCCGGACCCACTTCCATCCTCCCCCCGCATCCTCTCTCGCTTTCATTTTTCTTCTTTGTCACTCTCCCAAATCCCAACTCTACCCTACTTTATTATTATTATTATTATTATTCTCTGTCATGCTCCCCGCCGTTCGTTCCTTATCCTCTCCGCTAGGGATGTCAATAGGTATGGATATTCAAAATTTTATTCGAATCCGAATCCGAACGAAATGAATTTATTTGATGTTAAATGAATATGGATTCGGATATGGATATAAAAAATATAAATCCGACGAATTTGAATTTGGATATAAATTTTGATTGTACTCGATCCGAACCCGAATCCGACCCGACCCTGAATTGATTTTACGTTATATAATATATATGTATATAAATATTTGATATTATATTTAAATTTATATTTTAAAATTTTAAATTTAATATAATATATTTTGAAATATTGTAAAAAATATATATATATATTTCGGGTTCGGATTTGGATTTTAAATTTTTGATCGGATTTGGATTTGGATATGGATTTTTAAAATCCGTCGTATTCGGGTTCGGATTTGAATTCAGGTTCGGATTTTTGAAAATTCGTCCCGAATCATCCCTACTCTCTGCCGCCTGGTATTCCCTCCACTACATCACCTTTTTTTTTTCTTTTTTTTCTTTTTTTTTTTTTCAGGTTTTATCTATTTTTTAATTAATTTTTATGTTCATTTCTCCGTTGAAATGTATTAGCAGTTATTGATCTACTTAATCTTTTAAAATATACTTTTTGATTTGTTTTTTGTGGATGTAAATTAATCTTATTGTGAAATTTATGATGATAATACTGCTTTAGCCTGCATGTCTTGCAGAGAAATAAGTGAAGTTGCATCTTATTTGTTGCAGATGTTATTAGTTTATAATATAATACGACGAACTATTTTGTCTAAGCTACTGAAATTCTATGATAGCGCTGTTATTGATCTATAATTTAACTTTGTTATCCTGTAGTTCAAAAAATTACGCCTGATTAGTAAATAAGGTTCAAAAAGTCGCACTTAACTATCCTATAATCATAAAAAAAAAAAAAAAAAATTTCTATCATATTTGAAAATAAATTTTTTTAGTTAAAATAGAGATAAAAGTATAGAATAGGTAAATCCAACTTTTTTTGAATCATATGGTGGAAAAGTAAAAATATACTAAACCACATAAGAACAAATTAAAATTTATCCTTAAAAAATACTAATTTCTTAATATAATGTTATTTGAATCACATTTATAATTTTTTTTTTCGGATATTTATATATATAAAAATATAATATTAATTGTAACATTTAAAAGTGAAAATGTCTACATGTTGTATCGTGTTTCTATAATCAAAAAATATATTTTTACTAAAATAATGTTTTAGATAACAACACTAATTTTTAATTCATGCATAGATTTAATGCATGAGAAGTGCTAGGTGTACACCCCTAAATGGGGTGTACATCCTACACCCACCCATTCTAGGGTGGGTATTCATCCACTCGTCACTCGATGTGACGAGTGGAATTCACCCACCCCTAGAATGAAGTGGGTGTAAGATGTACACCCCATTTGGGGTGTACATCTAGCATTTTCCTTAATGCATTGTGTTGTTTTTGGTTGTTCATTTATTTAATAGGTTTTATGAAGTTGCCCAATTAAGTATAGACAAGAGAATGAAGAGCCATCAGAGCCATCTTCCCTATAAAATTATGTTATGATCTAAATTGACCTAAAGTTCAGTTATTATGTTTGTAAAAATACCAGTAATTAATTTTTGTAAGTATTCTACCGATAGATCTATATTTTTAACTATTTTTAGTTTTTAGATTATGTTATTCTATCAATCACCCACTAAATCTAAAAAATCTACTATTATTTTAATCCAAGAGCTAAAAATTTATAAGCACTAATGATTTGATATTTTTAATAGTTTAATTCAATAGACCTACATAACTTAGGCTTTAATTTCTATGTTGTCTCTATTTCATAATGAAGAATCATATTCCATATTCATATTCTATGTTATTCTATCAATAGACCTACATAACTTACTTTAATTATTACAGATATATTAATTATTTTTTTTTCTCTAATCTATACAAATAAGGCTAGATTGGAAAATTTTTTTAAAAGAATGTTAGATTGGAAATATTTTTCTTCAATAAAGCTACTTGGGGCATTGTCTCGGGAAAATCACATCTTTTTGTACTTTTTTTATTTTTCAACTCTGCAATTTTCTCATTCAACACAAAAATTATTGCACTTAAGAAAATAAGAAATTATTGTCTCCTTATAAAATTATTGTTATAATTTGATTTAGATTTGTATTTATCTAAATTGAAGTTAAATCCTAATCTAATTAGGATAATATAAGATTTAGATTGTTGGGTAAAACTAGAATTTAATTAGGAGTTTAATTTGACTACAAATCCTAATTAGATTCTAGTTTGGAGGCATATATTATATATAGCATACCCGGCCACTTTAATGACGCCGCAACTTTTAATTAGCCGAAGCGCTAATTAATTTAGGTCAATCAAGAAAGATACGTGTTGTTGGTGTTGGTACATACGGCCATATTAATGAAGCCGGAATTTTAATTAGAGGCTATGCTCTAATTAATTTAGCAACCCAAGAGGAGAGAGGCCGTATTCGAGGAGCCATATGTTGCTAATGAAGCCGGCAATTAATTAAGAAATTGAAGCTCTAAGGTGAGGGCGTCCATACGATTGGATTCTTAGGAATTGTTAGGGTGGATGCAAATTTTAATATTTCGGATCTATTTGGAGTTTCGGTTTTCTTGAGAGATATAATCTTTGTATTCTTCTTTTGGCTTTAATAAAAGTCTTTGCTCCGTCTTCGCCCGTGGATGTAGGCCGGTGGCCGAACCACGTAAAACTTGATGTGCTCTTTCTTTTCTTTTCTTACATTATTTTTATTCTTGGATCTATTTTTCGCCGTTTCGATTTAACAAACTGGTATCGGAGCCTTTTATTCCCTTGAGGATTAAGAATTATGACGACGAAGTTCGAGATCCAGAAATTTGACAGGACCAACAGTTTTGCATTATGGCAAATCAAGATGCGTGCTATACTAACGCAGCAAGGATTGAAAAAGGTACTGTTAGGAAAAGAAAAGATGTCCGATTCGTTAACGGCGGAGCAGAAGGAGGAGATTAATGACAAAGCTCTTACGGCAATACAATTATGTTTATCCGATGAGGTATTGCGAGAGGTCTTGGATGAAAAGACCGCTGCAGGACTTTGGCTTAAATTGGAATCTCTCTACATGACGAAGTCTCTCACCAACAAGTTATATTTGAAGCAACGTCTCTTCATGTTGCGCATGGCGGAAGGTACCTCTATTAAATCGCATTTAGATGAATTTAATTCTATTATTATGGATCTCCGCTCGATAGATGTCAAAATCGAGGAGGATGATGAAGCCCTTTTATTATTATGTTCTTTACTGCCCTCTTATAAGAATTTTCATGAGACTTTCTTGTTTGGTCGGGATACTCTATGCCTCGATGATGTCAAATCCTCTCTACTATCAAAAGAAAGGATTGATATGCAGATAAGTAATGAGACAGGTAGAGTTTCAGGAGAAGGTTTAGTTGCTAGAGGGAGGTCTCGGGAAAGGGGTTCCGGTAATAGAGGTACATCGAGATCAAAGTCAAAACACAGGAATCTGATTTGCGGCTATTGCAAGAAGAAGGGTCACATAAAAGCTGATTGTTTCAAGTTGAAAAATAAAGAGCAGCGAAAGAATAACGGTGATAAGAATCAAGATCAGAAAAACACCAATGCTAAACCAGAAGCAAGTGTTGCAGCAGGAGAATCAGATAGCGGCGATATTGTCTTCACAGTTACGGATAAGACACGCAGGCAGGATGAGTGGCTTATGGACTCCGCATGTTCCTTCCATATTTGTTCACATAGAGATTGGTTCTCGACGTACAAGCCTATTGATGGTGGAGATGTATTGATGGGAAATCACTCTAAGTGTACAGTTATTGGTATTGGCACTGTTCAGGTACGGATGTACGATGGAGTAGTGAGGACTATATCTGAGGTTCGGCATGTTCCGGATATGAGAAAAAATTTGATTTCATTAGGTACACTTGATGCTAAAGGTTTTAAGTATTCTTCGGTTGATGGATTAATGAAGGTCGCTAAAGGGAATCTTGTAGTGATGAAGGCCAAGTTGTCCGACATGTTATATGTTCTACAGGGTTCCACTGTGACAGGTTCAGCAGCGGTGACTTCTTCCTCTATGTCAGATTCAGATAGCACCAAATTATGGCATATGCGACTGGGCCATATGAGCGAGTATGGTATGATAAAGTTGAACGAGAGAGGTTTACTTGGTAATCAGAGTTTAGAAAAGTTGGATTTCTGCGAGCATTGTGTTCTTAGCAAACAAAAGAGAGTCAGCTTTAAGGCCGCAGTTCATCGAACAAAAGGTACTCTAGATTATATTCATTCTGATCTTTGGGGACCATCTCGTACTCCTACTCATGGTGGTGCTAAATATATGTTGACTTTTATTGATGACTATTCTCGTAAGGTGTGGGTATTCTTTCTGAAAAGTAAGGACGAGGTGTTCATTTATTTTAAGCAGTGGAAGGTTATGATCGAGAAGCAAACTGAAAAGAAAATCAAAAGATTAAGGACTGATAATGGTTTGGAATTCTGTTCATCAGAGTTTGAAAAATTCTGCAAGAATGAAGGGATCGTTCGACACAAGACCGTTAGGCATACTCCACAGCAGAATGGGGTGGCCGAACGGATGAATAGAACTCTTTTAGAGAGAGCACGTTGCATGCTCTCTAATGCTGGCTTAGCGAAGAGTTTCTGGGCAGAGGCGACCTCTACGGCATGCTATCTGGTAAATCGTTCTCCACATTCGGCACTTGATTGCAAAACTCCGGAGGAGGTATGGTCTGGTAGCCCTTCTGATTATTCTAATTTGCGCATATTTGGTTGTCCTGCTTATTTTCATGTAAATGAAGGCAAGTTAGAACCTAGGGCTAAAAAGTGCATCTTTATTGGTTATGCGACGGGGGTTAAGGGATATAGATTGTGGTGTCCTGAATCGTCTAAATTAATTATTAGTAGGGATGTCACGTTTGATGAGTCTATTATGCTATATCCTAACCGAAATTCTTCTGATGAGACCCCGAGTGCTAGCAAGCAGGTGGAGGTAGAGACCGATGGTATAGTTCAGTCACAGAATTCTTCTCAGTCAAAGGAAGTTCAGTTGCCAGACACCTCAGTTACTGAAACCACACAAGTTGAGAGACAGAGCATTGCTACAAGTAGAGCGAGGAGACAGATAAAACCACCGCAGAGATATGGTTATGAAGATATGGTTGCCTATGCTCTTTCAGTGGCACAAGATACAGAAGAAGAAGGAGAACCTTCCACATATAATCAAGCTATTTCTAGTGCCAGTTCTGCAGAGTGGTTGGTAGCAATGAATGAAGAGATGGAGTCTCTTCACAAGAATCACACATGGGAGTTGGTAAAACCGCCTACATGCAAGAAAATTGTTGGCTGCAAGTGGGTCTTCAAGAAAAAGGAAGGAATCCCTGGCGTGGAAGATACAAGGTATAAAGCTCGTTTAGTTGCTAAGGGCTACAGTCAGGTAGAAGGTGTTGATTTTAATGATATTTTCTCACCCGTCGTGAAGCATACTTCTATTCGTGTTCTTCTATCATTAGTAGCCATGCATGATTTGTATCTTGAGCAGCTTGATGTTAAGACAGCTTTTCTACATGGAGAACTTGAGGAGCAAATTTATATGAAGCAGCCAGAGGGATTCATTATTGAAGGGAAGGAGGACCATGTTTGCCTGTTAAGAAAATCGCTTTATGGCTTGAAGCAGTCTCCTCGACAATGGTACAAGCGGTTTGACTCCTTCATGACAGGTCACGGATATTCAAGAAGCAAGCGTGACAGTTGCGTATATTTTAGGAAGCTTGATCAGGGATCTTTCATATATTTGTTGCTCTATGTCGATGATATGTTGATTGCTTCCGACGACATAGTTTAGATTAATAAGTTGAAGGCTTCATTAAAGGGTGAGTTTGAGATGAAAGATCTGGGTGCTGCTAAGAAAATTGTTGGTATGGAAATTAAGAGAGACAAGAATTCAGGACTTCTGCATTTATCACAAGAAAAATATATAGAGAAAATTCTAAAGCGTTTCGGTATGGCAGACGCAAAACCGGTGAGCACTCATTTTGCGGCGCATTTCAAACTTTCGGCCGAGTTATCACCACAGTCCGATGATGATAGGGAGTACATGTCACATGTTCCATATTCTAGCGTTGTTGGGAGCATCATGTACGCCATGGTTTGCACACGACCGGACATCTCTTACGCAGTGAGCATGGTTACCAGATATATGGCCAATCCTGGTAAGGCTCATTGGCAAGCTGTTAAGTGGATTATGAGATACTTACGAGGTACCACTAGCACTTGTTTGGAGTTTGGGAGGTGTAAGGATGGTGTGGTTGGATATGTTGATTCGGATTTCGCAGGTGATTTGGATAGGAGGAGATCACTTTCAGGGTATATTTTCTCTATTGGAGGATGTGCAGTTAGTTGGAAAGCTTCATTACAACCCATTGTCGCCTTGTCCACGACCGAGACGGAATATATTGCTATGACAGAGGGTGTGAAGGAAGCTATGTGGTTAAGAGGCTTATATGGAGAGCTTACTTCTTGTTGGGAGCCGACGATTGTTTATTCAGATAGTCAGAGTGCTATTCATTTGTCTAAAGATCAAATGTTTCATGATAGGACGAAGCACATCGATGTAAAGTTTCACTTTGTTCGGGATGTGATCGGAAAGCGCACAGTGACTGTTAAGAAAATTGGTACCGAGGACAATCCGGCGGACATGCTTACTAAGTCTCTTACAATTGCCAAGTTCAAACATTGTTTGGACTTGGTGGCAGTTAGCAGCATTTGAGGCCCTATGGGGCGTTTGAAGAAGACGGAGCACGGAGCATTAAGGAGCATTAAGGTGAAATTCAAGTCAAGGTGGAGTTTTGTGACAACCTCAACACAACGGCTAAAGACTACAAATCAAACCAAGGTGGAGATTGTTATAATTTGGTTTAGATTTGTATTTATCTAAATTGAAGTTAAATCCTAATCTAATTAGGATAATATAAGATTTAGATTGTTGGGTAAAACTAGAATTTAATTAGGAGTTTAATTTGACTACAAATCCTAATTAGATTCTAGTTTGGAGGCATATATTATATATAGCATACCCGGCCACTTTAATGACGCCGTAACTTTTAATTAGCCGAAGCGCTAATTAATTTAGGTCAATCAAGGAAGATACGTGTTGTTGGTGTTGGTACATACGGCCATATTAATAAAGCCGGGATTTTAATTAGAGGCTATGCTCTAATTAATTTAGCAACCCAAGAGGAGCCATATGTTGCTAATGAAGCCGGCAATTAATTAAGAAATTGAAGCTTTAAGGTGAGGGCGTCCATACGATTGGATTCTTAGGAATCGTTAGGGTGGATGCAAATTTTGATATTTCGGATCTATTTGGAGTTTCGGTTTTCTTGAGAGATATAATCTTTGTATTCTTCTTTTGGCTTTAATAAAAGTCTTTGCTCCGTCTTCGCCCGTGGATGTAGGCCGGTGGCCGAACCACGTAAAATTTGGTGTGCTCTTTCTTTTCTTTTCTTACATTATTTTTATTCTTGGATCTATTTTTCGCCGTTTCGATTTAACAAATATACTGTGTACCAAAAACTATAAATTTTCCAAAATTTATTATCTAAACATTAAATACTCAGTATAATTCATTTATAACTTATTTGAACATTATAGAATACATCTTGTTAATTAAAATTTAATTTTAAAAAATACATGTTAGGAGTTTTATAGCCCAATAAGCATTATCTTTTAAAATAATTAGTAAATTTTATTTTATTCTGAAATAAATATGGATAAGATGTACGTACATCTTATTTTATTTAAAATATATAAAAGAGATTTACCATAGTCCAATTTATAAAAAGTACGAAAACACATCATTGTGCAAGAAATAATTTCTCCTACCAAGCCATCATATTTCATTATTTTTTATCTCTGCCAAATCATTAGTATTTTTTATTCAAAAATTTAAATTGAATAATTAAATTTAAAATATGAGATTGGATAGATAATGTTGAATCGTTGGTGCTAATCATTAATTTTAAAAGTTTAAGCGTAACTAAGTCACCTAAAACGTACAGATGTAGTGCCCACGAATTTTAATTATGACTTAGCCCAATTAATCTTACGCCACTTCAAACATGATTTATCCAATTCAGTGTCATGATATTTCAAACGTGACTCAGCCCATTCAATCTCACACCACTTCGAATATAACTCGATCTAATCTAACCTTCCGCCACTCCCAATATAAATGAAATTAGAAATTACCCACTACTATTAAGTGCATATTTGGTTCAAAATAGAAATTAAAATCAGAACAAGAATGAAAATGAATCGGGATTGAAAAACGAAGGGATGAATCTTTCTAATTTTGTTGGTTTTCAGAGCAATCAGAATCGGAATCATGATTAAATTAAAAATTTTAAATTAATTTAGTTAAAATTTAAATTTATTATTCAAATTCATAATTAAAATTTGTATCCATATTTGAACTCACAGTTAAATTTAACATTTAAAATTATAATTCAAATTCTAGTTCAAAGTCAAAATTAAAAATTAGAACTAAATTCAAATGTCAAACTTATATGAGAATTTAAAATTGAAATTAAGAAATTAAAAGTTAAATTTTGAATCTATAATTCAAATTCAAATTTAAAAATATAATCTATTCTAAATTTAAATATAGACTAATATTTAAATTTAAATCATTATCTAATATGCACTTAATAGTATTTGGATCAAATTGGCCCAGAATTTGGGGGGCCGTAATGAATTTTAATGGGCTCCTTTAGGCCCAGTTGTATTGCATCAGAGTGAAGATTGTTTCGAGCTAGGCTCGAGAATCTTCTATGAACAAAAGCTACAAAATTTGATGGTTGCGTTTGGTTTAGATATAATTTAGAACGATTTATTTTAGAAATAAGTATAAGTTTAGAAACAAATAGGAACAAAATCAATTCTATATTTAGGCGAAAATTGGATGGTTTTAGAAAAGAAGAAAAATAGTATTTGAATAGTTAGATTGGGACGGTAAGAATAAAAATAATTATAATTTTAAAATAATAATATTTTATCTAATTAATTAATTAACATAAAATATTAATTAAATAATAATTTAACTTATTTAATTAACTATTGCTAGATAACTATAAATATTAATTGATAAAATAATTAACAAATATTATTAATAAATAATTTAATAAATTAATAAATCAATTAGTTAATTAATAGTTAGAATAATTAAATTAGTCAACATATTAAATTAATTAAAAAATTAATATAATAATTAAAATTATATTTAATTTAATTAAGTTTATTTTTGAGTGGGAATAAATATATTTTAGAAATAAAAAAAAAAGCTCAAATAGTAATTTCAGTTAAAAAAAAAAAAATTTATTCATAACTAAATATATTTAAAAAATATGACTGAATTAAAATTTGAGGAATGCTACTTGTACACCCAATCATGGATGTACATCTTACATCCCCATCCATTTAAGGGTGGAGAACTTTTTCACATATCATATCAAGTGATGAATGAAATTCATCCTATCCTTTAGGCACCGTTTGTTTCGGGGCTAGAACCGAGTGATATGATGTCACGCTGATAAGAGTAGAGCATCTTGAAGTCCGCCTCCGTCCCTTCCACCCAAAAGGAGTTGCTGGAAAGCCAGGAACCGAACCTGACCTCCTTATGTATGTTGCCCATCGTTGACGCGATGGTGGAATTCCCCCGCGGGTTGCCCAGGGAAGTCATAAAGGAATGGACATCCGGAACCATGTTACGTGCCCACGAAGTTTGGAGTGGATGCCCGACCCCCTCTACCCCCGAATCCCTTGACCACGCCCCGATCCGGGGATCACTGAACGAGAGGGACACCCGGCACCACCTATCCCATCGGATCAATCATCCTACCCTGCTGCAGTTACTGAAATGAAGTGAGGGAAATAGATATAAAGTATCTAAAATCTACCAAACGCACCAAGAATTATTCGGTACAGTAGTTCTAGTATAAGCAGAATAAGCTGGAACAACAGTTCTTATCTATTATTTTATAATTTTTTTTTTTTTATTAAACTATCCCTCCTCCCCCTCTTTTCTCTCTTTCCAATACACTCTCATCATCACAAATTCCTCTCTCTCCTTTTTCTTTTTTACTTCCCAATACACTCTCATCATCACAAATCCCTCTCTCTCCTCTCTCTCTTTTCCTTCCCAATACACTCTCATCATCACAACCTCTTTATTCTTCTTATTCCTCATTCTCATACCAAACACAAAATCTCTTATCCCTGGAACCGAACCAAACACTTTTTCGCTCTTATTCCGTACTTTATACCTATCCCCAGAATAGCTAGTTCTGCTTATTCCGTTACCAAACGATACCTTAATGAATAAGGTGTAAGATATATATTTTTTTTAGAGTGTATAATTAGTATTTTTCTTAAAATTTTTATTTCAGACGTTGTCCATGTGCGTGTTTAGCCTGGCTTTTGTATCTGTACCGTTGCTGAGCCTCACAGTGGGGTGACGAAAGCTACGAGTTCGAAGTTATCACAGAAATAGGCCCCACAGACAAAAATTATTTGAGATGGTCCCAGTAAGGAGAGTCTAATCAACCGTCCATTGATTAGGTCATCTCTTATGGGGAGGCTCCCATTTATTTATTTATTTATTCCAGGGCACTGGAATTTTGAACCCACAACAGATTGTCCCAACCAGAGGGCAAATTCTGTGGAAAGACAGACAGCACAAATACTTGGATACATTCGAATCAGCTGCACAAGTGAACTGGAGGTGGAATTACAAAGCATCCATCAATCTGGAAAGTACTGTTCCCATAGTTTGGCTCCATTGGCGATGCTAGGTGTACATCTCTTTAGAGATGTATATTTTACACTCTATCTTATACTGGGATGGGTATTATTTCACTCGTCATTCCACTCGTCACTCGAATAACGAGTGGAATAATACCTACCCCAGGATAGGGTGAGGTGTAGGATGTACACCCCTAAAAGGGTGTATACTTATATATACCCTTTTAAAAATATGAAACCCGTGTTTCGAAATTATTTTTAATGTTAAAATTTTCGAATAGATGATCGGTATCGTTAGATATGATTTAGAAAATTTAAAATATCTAAAAAATAAATTTTAAAATTTTTTGATATTTTTTATCTAGTGATCGAAAAGATTCAAAATTAATAGCTGAAAATAAAAATTTCAGTAAATGTGATGATATGATATTAAAATTTTAGATAAAAAATATTGATCTTGCTTTATATAGTATAAAAAATTTTCTATTAAAATTTTATGTGATTTGAATATTTTTACACCGTTAAACTTGCAAACGACTCACACAATCATTAGAATTGCTGATTTAATTTGAGCCACTTTGATCACTAGACAAATAATATCGAAAATTCACAAAATTTAATTTCTAAGCCTTTTAAATACTTTAGATCAAGTTTATTGGTGCCGATCGTCCATTCAGAAGTCTCAATATCGAAAACAACTTGAGCGCACAAAAACCTCCATACTTCTAAAAGCATGCAAGTCTAGCTATATATATATATATATATATATATATATATATATATATATATAGAGCAACGCTACATGTACACCCCCAAAGGGGGTGTACATCTTACACCCACCCATCTAAGGGTGGGGGGGTCACTTCACAAATTGTGAAGTGACCCTTCACCACACCCCACCCATTGGATGGGTGGGGTGTGCGATGTACACCCCCAAATGGGGTGTACAAGTAGCATTTTCCTATGAGCAATGCTACCTGTACACCCCGAAGGGGTGTACATCATACACCTCCACCATTTTAATGGTGGCGATACTTTTTACGGATCACATCAAATGACCCATCATCACACCCCCACCCTTAGATGGGTGGGGTGTATGATGTACACCCCGAAAAGGGTGTACACATAGCATTTTCCTTTTCCTATATATATATATATATATATATATATATATATATATATATATATATATATATGAGTCCAGCTAGAATACTATCGATAGCACCAAATAATTGGTGCTATCAAGTTTTCTGCCTTTGGATGAAAAGATATACGGTTGGGATTATAGTGGTTCCCTAAGATTTTTACTATTCAACCAACCACCTAGTAAACCCTAGGGGACCACTATCATCTTAACCACATATTTTTTAATCCAAAGGCTAAAAATTTGATAGCACCAATGACTTGATGCTATCTATACTATTCTAGCCTAATTATATATATATATATATATATATATATATATATAGTAGAGCTTATATATTTTTAAAAGTACAAGCTCAAGTATACTTATAAATTTTTTAGCATTAGATTTGTATTGAGATCCGTGCTATTGTACTTTTTCTTTTCTCTCTCTTTAGTTGACTTTACAATAGCACAAATCTCAAAACAAATCTAATGATAAAAAAAATGTTAAGTATAATTAGGCTTGTGCATTTGAAAGTATATAAGCTCTACTCTATATTTCTCTCTTTTTAGTTGACTTTAAAATATCACAAATCTCAACATAAATTCAATAATAAAAAATTCACAACCATGGATGAGTTTGTACTTTTAAAAATATATAAACCCTACTCTCTCTCTCTCTCTCTCTCTCTCTATATATATATATATATATATATATATATATATATATATATAATTGGGCTCCTATGTTTTTAAAAGTACCAAATCATTGGTGCTTATAAGTTTTTAGTTTTTGAATAAAAAGATATGTGGTTAGGATGATAGTGGGTCCCTTGGATTGAGTGACTGGTTGGGGGAATAGAATGATCTAAGAGATGAAATTAGTTAAAGGGATATATCTAACAATAGAAAACTTACAAACACCAATTGCTTGGTATTTGTACAAATCTGGTAGCCGGACTCTCTCTCTCTCTCTCTCTCTCTCTCTCTCTCTCTATATATATATATATATATATATATATATATATATATATATATTAATAGGTGGTTCGAGAAATAATAAAATCTAACGGGTGAAAATAATTAAAGAGGTTGATCTAAGGGTAGAAAACTTGATAGCACCAAATGCTTGACACTATCGATAGTATAGTAGCCGGATTATATATATATATATATATATATATATATATATATATATATATATATATATATATATATATATATATATATATATATATATATATATATGAGGATTGCTACATGTACACCCCGAAGGGGTGTACATCCTACATCTCCACTCTTTTAATGGTGGCGATATTTTTTACGGATCACATCAAGTGACCCCTCATCACACCCCCTCCCTTGGATGGGTGGGGGTGTGAGATGTACACCCCTTACGGGTGTACAAGTAGCATTTTCCTATATATATATATATAGTAGAACTTATATATTTTTAAAAGTAAAAGGCTCAACTACATTTGTGAATTTAAGTAAAAAATATAAATTTAATAATAAAAAATTCACAAGTATGAATGAACTTGTAATTTTAAAAACATATTATTTCTAGAAAAATCTAGCTAGTCGTGTTACTTTTTCTCCATACGAGAAATCAAATTCTCAAACGTTTGGCCGACAATCTGAATATATACCAAGCAACTACACTAGACAGACAGTGACAATAATTTCTACAAATATCTTAATATCCAGGATCTAGCTATTTCCCTCTTCTTCTCACATATCTACGATGAAATATGAAAAGAGAATGGACACACAATGTTTTAGCGTGCAGAAAATATTAACAATGCTACCCAGGTATCCGAATGGCGCATGAATGTTGCAAAGATGATGGAAATAAAATTTCTATAAGGAATGATCAGGTACGCTTTATTTCAATATCGATACTTAATTTGAATCCAACAATTCGATCGACTCTTGAAAAATTTTACAGCAGCAGTTTCTTATAGAAAATTTTTCTCCATATTATTCTATATCCTTATTATACATTTTCTCAAAAACCAGAGAACCTATGTTTTCCTAACCAAGCACTCCACCAAAGCAAAACATGATGATCGAGCTTTGAGACAACAATGCCTTTAAAAGAAACACTTTTTTATCCAATAGATTCATGATCTGTACTTGTGTATTAAACATATCTACGCATGTAGGCTTCTATTATAAGATCCAAATGAGCATTTATTCTATGTTGACCCCAAACACAGTGGAAGCACATATGAGTGATGCTTTAAACTAAGCTTTCAACTAACACCACTAACAAGCTACAGCTCTGCAGTACTTTCTAAGTGGAGACAAAGGAGATCTCTGGGCCTATTTATATATTTTGCCGCTTCACAAGAACTTCAAAAAGAGAGAAAAAAAAAAGAAGCAGAAACAGATGCAGCAGCAGAGGAACACCCCAGGTAGTCCCTTTCCCATTTGATTTTTAGTCCCATGAAGGCATGAACAGTAAAAGAGGAGAATAAAAACATAGGCATAGGCATAGGCTCCACACCTCCACCACCTCTCTCTATCTCTAACTCAAAAACACATCCATATCATCATTATGAGCATCATTACCCTGCCCACAGAAGAAGCAGCTTTCACTTCCCAACCATGAACTTTCCTCCCAGGTGTAATGTTCTGCTTACCTACAATGAGCAATACTTACTAATATTATCAATCAGTCAACTTTACATATATAAAAATAAATAAAATAGTTATTGGTTTTTAAAAAATAACATATTATAATTATTTTTATCAGTTTAGTCAATTACTAATTATTACTGCAGAACTAACTTATCAATAATATTTTTATGTATATTCTTACTGTTCTTCTTTCTTACCTGTAGCATAATTCTTTTCTCTCTTTTTATTATAATATGTGTAAAGCTGACTTATCAATAATATTTTTGAGTTTGTTTGTAAGGTATACATAGCATTACTCTTCTTCATTCTCTCTCCCTCTCTCTCTCTCTCTCTCTCTCTCCTCCTTTTCCTTTTACCTTTCCCATTCTTTTTCCAACTCCACCTCCTCTCTTGCGTGCACATCCAAAGCTCCCATCCTCCAATCCCAAGTTTCCTCTTATTCCCCTCCTCCATACCGAGTTCTTCTTTCTTCTACCCAGGAAGAAAACTCTGATTCTCTGCTACTATACATAATTATCAAGAGAGAGAGAGAGAGAGAGAGAGAGAGAGAGAGAGAGGGACTCTCGTTTTCAATGCTCAAATAAGCTCACCCTCTCCTTGAGAACCCAAAAGAGCTCGTTGAAACAGAGGAAGAGTTTTACTGAAGACATGGGTGTGGGAGCAATCCAGTGTCTGATCCTTCTTCTGGGCTTTCTCTTCTGTTCTGGTGAATGTTAACTCCTTTTTCTTTCATTTATTTTTTTCCTCTTTTTTTTTTCATTAATTATGTGAGATATAGTGTGATAATGTCACTTCTCCTAAAACTTAATAGTGATAACCACCTCATCAGCTTCATATAGTGGCACCTTCTTTTGAGGAACTTAAATTTCAAAAACATGGCAACATGGCAACATGATGATGAAACCAATGTACATTTTTCTCTTATTGCTTTGAGCTAGATTTTTCCAAACAATGACGACATTTTGGCACCGAATCGATCCTACTCATTTAGGCTAATTCTGATCGGTTTCATTCGTAATTTGTCATCATACTTATCTCTGCTATCAAATAAATAGTTTGATGCGCATGAATCCATAAAGAGTTAGTTAGTTTCCAATCCAAAATGTATAAGCAACCGAACCAAACCAGACTTAGATTAGTTCGGTTTGGTTGGGTTCGAATTCTTCCCAGTAATTCGGTTCGGTTCGGTTCGGCCTCCAAAACCAAACCAAACCATCCAGCACCTCAGCACTAAACCTTTTTGGCAACACCTGCCACTATTTGTTACAATTTGTTTCAAGTTTCTTCAATCATTGCATCAAAGTACAATCTTTTGATCTCTTGCTATTTTTTGAATATGATTGATCCCCAGGTACACTTATTAAAGATTCCGACGACACCGCAGTAAAACTAAATGATCCAACAGAAGAAGCAGTGATTCAAACATCAAATAAGAATGCACATAGATTGCTCTATTATGATGATACTGAACTACAATCCTCAGACACTCTGCCTCAAATGGATGTTGTCACCCCAATCACGACAGTTCCGGTGATCAATCCGTCGAACCCCGCCACTTCCACGACGCCAACATACCCTTCCTACAATCCGAACCCCACCCCCGACCCTTCGAACCAAGGTAATCCCATGATGACCACCCCTGTCACGACCCCGTACTCCACGCCGACAACGGCCACACCGGTTTCGTCAGGCCAAAGCTGGTGCGTGGCAAGCCAGACCGCCTCGCAGACTGCACTGCAGGTTGCTCTAGACTATGCTTGCGGATATGGGGGCGCAGATTGTTCGGCGATACAGTCGGGTGGGAGCTGTTACAACCCGAACACGGTTCGCGACCACGCGTCGTATGCGTTCAACAATTACTATCAGAAGAACCCGATCCCGACGAGTTGCGATTTCGGCGGAACTGCGATCATTACCAACACTGATCCGAGTAAGGCAAATGCAGCATGATAATTCACTTAATGCCCTTAGTTTTAGGATCCTAAACAACATGATAATGCACATACATGATACATTTTACATTACAGCTGCAACTGCTATCTGAACAAACATTGCTTTTCATTGCTTCAGGTACTTCAACATGCCAGTTTCCGTCGACAAGGTAACTCCTCTCCATCTGAAAAGAAATACAGCACTAGCTTACGGTTAGTTCGATGAACTAATCGGTATTTTACAGTGACTAACAACAAGTTCAATTGGCAGTACAAGTTCGTCGGTCCTTAACACGACCTACCCGCCCGGATCAACCGTGTTTGGATCGATCCCTCCGCCCTCGACCTACTCCGTCTCCACTCGAAGGAGCATACCGACGTTCGTAGGATTCATTTGTCTCGTGATTACGGTGATCTCATCAGATGTCTACAAGTAGAGATCAGAAACTCTCTATGAACAGAAGAAGACGGTAAATCATTCACAGCAGTTCCTACGGGTTTTTTTTTTGTAAAAAAAAAACAGCGGAAAAGGTGGAATCTGCAAGACAAATTAATTCTTCTTCACACCTTAAATTTGACCATTTCCAGAGGGAAAGTAGGCAATCTCCAGTAGGTCTTAGTAGCAGATTATGTTAAAAAATATAGACCTTTTTTTACTCTTAGGAAGAATAAAACATTTCTTGCTTGTAGAACTTTTGTGTATTAATTTATTCAGAAATACATCATGAGACCATTATTTGTTAAATATCTCAGTGAAAGAAGAATCTCCATTGGGTGAAAGAGAAGCATACTGTAAATAGCAAAAAACATTGCAGCATAAGTAAAAAAAAAAAAAAAAAAAAAGAAGAAGAAGCAAAAAAGAAAGGGTAGAAATATTTTTGCTTAAGTAGTGTAGATGGGCCAAATGTGCCAAAAAGTAATTCAAGTAACTGTTAGAGAAATAATCGCACTAATTTTGATTGTGATTAAATTATCTAACTAGTTTATGTTTAAATTTGAATAACATAACTTACCTTTAATCGCTATGAAAATTTCAGAAATTGTAGATAAAAATAAATCAAAATAAAATTAATCCGGAAGCGTGCGAGGCACTGCCCTAAGGCGTATTTTCGTCATTCGTGCGGATTAATCGGAGATACCACCCCAATGTACGACCGGAACTCCCCTTCTACGAGCACGACCGCGGAAGAGGTTGACGATGTTTCTTTCAACACCTGATAGTAAAACAATATAAAAAAATGAAATCAAAATAAAAATCAAATATCTTTAAAAGTTTTTCTTTTTATTTCTCTTGCTTGTGTATGTGTATGAGTGTGTGTATATTAGCATATACACAATAGTACTTATAGGTGTAAGGTGTAGGTGAATGTTGGAATTCCCAACATTCACATCACCCATAAAGAATAATTAAGAGTCCATAAATACAAAAAACGTTTAAAACTTAATTAAGAATTTAATAATAATTAAATGATAATAAATAAGAATTAATAAAATTAAAATTAATAATAAAATAATAAAAGTGATTACTGAGGGTTTTAAAAATTTTGAATATTATTCTAACAGTAACAACCTAATCAATACTATATTTAAATGAAAATCAGATTTTGTAAGAAATTTTGCTTTCACATCTAGAAATGAAAAGCATCATGGGTTTTTATTCCTAGAAACTTTTAAACTATATGTAACAATCGGTTATTTTCTAAAAATTTAAGCTGAATGTATGGGCTCAAGACTTTATAACCGAAGAAAAATTAAATAATATTAGAAGTTTGACGTGATTCAAATTTAGAATTTTCTCTTTCTATAATATGTGAAATTTTACGAAATAACTGTTATTCTCCTATAATTTATATTCAACATTCTCCCTCACTTGGTGTTTATATATTTTATATTCAACATTCCCTCAAACGTTCGGTCTTGTCCCCCTCACGACTTTTTAAAAGACCCAAAATATAGACTTAATTACATAGAAAAAAATTAAATAACATCACGAATTTTTAATAGACCTAAGATGTAGGTTTAATTAACTTGAACTCAAGATTTTCTGTTATGATACTATGTCAAATTTTACGAAACAACTGTTATTTTTCAAATGCTTGAGCTATGAGAGAATGGTATTTATATATTTTATATTCAACAGCAATATATATATATATATATATATATATATATATATATATATATATATATATAGAAAGAGAGAGAGAGAGAGAGAGAGAGTCCGGCTACTATACTATCGATAACACCAAGTATTTGATGCTATCAAGTTTTCTACTCTTAGATCAACCGCTTTGATTATTTTCATCCGTTAGATTTTACTATTTTCTTAACCATCCATTAAATCTAAGGGGACCACTATCATCTCAACCGCATATCTCCTTAATTCAACGGTTAAAAACTTAATAACACCAATGACTTTGTGCTATTAATAGCATTCCAGCCTAGCTCTCTCTCTCTCTCTTTCTTTCTTTCTCTCTCTCTCTCTCTCTCTCTCTCTCTCTCTCTATATATATATATATATATATATATATATATATATATATATATATATATATATATATATATATATATGGAATACTATCGATAACACCAAGCCATTGGTGCTATCAAATTTTTAGCCTTTGGATTAAAGGATGAGTGGTTAAGATGATAGTTGTCCCCTAGGATTTACTAGGTGGTTGGTTGAATAGTAAAATTCTTAGGGGACCACTATAATTCCAACCGCATATTTTTTCATCCAACGACTGAAAACTTGATAGCACCAATTACTAGGTGCTATCGATAGTATTCTAGCCGGACTCATATATATATATATATATATATATATATATATATATATATATATATATATATATATATATATATATGATTATTAAAGATAATTTGGTAAAGATGATTTTTGCAGGTCATTGTTGCCAGCACAATGTTAGGGACTTAGAAAATTTCAGTCTAAGTTCCTAGCCCAAATCGAAGTGGGCTTGTCAAGGAGGCCCAACCTCAACACTATTTGGGGAAGGTGAAGAGACTTGCAATCTCCTCCATCAATGCCATCAATGTCATGGGATGCCAAGAGTCATGCATTACCCACAAAGTTGTTAGTGGGCTTAGTGTGTATTTAATGTAGGCTTAGTGGGTGAGTTATGCACATGAGCCTATAAATAGGGGAGTTATGCACCACTACTTCTTTCTCTTTTCTCTACTTTTGCATTTAGTCGTAGGGCGCAAAGGTCCGGGCTAGCAAATAGATAGCAAGGCTTGCCCTCTTCGAGCAGGAAGGCGGGCGCCACACGAACTTTTGCTAGGCGAAAAGCTTAAGTCCGTGACAGTTGGTATCAGAGCCAGGTTCGAGCTAGGAACCATGTCTGGCGTCACCAATGTTCCGGCTGAACCTCCAAAGCATCCTAGGCGAGGCAAGAGCAAAGAAACACGGGCCATCACAAGGGAGGACGCTCCTTTGGAGGACCGTCTCGCGCTATTGGAGGATGCTGTGGCAAAAATAGGTGAACGATATTCTGAGTTGATCGAAACTTTTGGAATGTTTCTTGATGACTTTCGCAGCATGGAGGAAAGTGTTACTATTGCAATGACAACCTTTCGCTCCGAACTCCAAAAGCTTCAGAAGACCATTACTCGGCGAGATGAGGAGCGAAATACCTTGATCGAGGATCTTGTTGCTCAGGTCGATGAGGCCGAGGACCTTATGTAGGACCCCCGAACCCCATGCAGCATTTTTCCGATGGATCCACTCTTAGAACACCTGTTGTTGGTGTATCTGGCCCATGGTGCATCAATGGGATGCCACAGATGGACCCTGTAAGGTTTTTTTTAGCTGTGTTGGCTTTCGGCTGGGTTTGCCGAAATTTTGAAAAAGAATTAGGCCAAATAGACGGCGGAAATGGATTCAGCACGGAAAAACGCTTGGAAATGGCTTTTTGTTTGCCAAATTCTGAGTCCGGATGCCCAAAAACGGACTCCCGGAAAATTTATTGGATTTCTGGTGCATGGGGGAGCCGTGGACCGGCGGGGGTGCCACGTGGCAGGCCCGGATTGGCCGGCGCACGCGGCCGGGTCCACGGAGCGCAAGGGTTAGGACCGGGGTGCACCGCGGGGCGCGTGGACCGGGGGGCGTGCCACGTGGCAGCGCCTGATTGGGCGGCTCAGGTGCGCTCGGTCCGCGGGAGCGTGCGGGGTGGCGTGGACCGGGGTGCGCCACGTGGCGGCACCCGGTTGGCGGGCGCATGCGCGCGCGGTCCACGCAGCGCGCGGGGCAGGTGCCGCGGGCAGGTGGCCGTACGCGGGGCAGGCGCGGGCGACGTGGGCGTGCCACGTGGCGCCCGCTGATTCGCGGGCGCCACCTACCGCGTTGACGCGGGCAGGGACACGTGGCGCTCCCCGTGGCGGCTTGCACGGCTGCGGCGTGTTCGGGGGACACGTGGCGGGCGCCGGCGCGGGTCGGACCAAGCAAGCGTCCGGCTGGATCCCGTGTGCGGGCTGGGCCGGGCCGGGCCGCACTGTGCGCGCCCGAAACCGGCCGGGCCGGGCTGCACTGTAGCCGCCCGAATTCGGGCTGGGCCGCACTGTAGCCGCCCGAATCTGGGCTGGGCTGCACTGTAGCCGCCCGAATCTTGGGTCTATTTCGGTATTTCTCCATTTGTTTTTTTGGGGCCTTTAAATAGCAGCCCGAGCCTCTTTCTTCTCCCATTTTCTCCTCTTTTCGAGCCTCCTCTGCCCGAGCAACCTTAAGAAGATTTCTTTATCTTCAAGCTCTGGATCCACCTGCAAAGTTTTGGGATTTTATGGGCACGCATCCCGAGGTTCTCTATTTTACGGCGCGGCGCGACCTGGTGGTTCCTGTGTTCTTCTTCGGCGCAGCAGCAGTGTTTTAGCTCCCCTGGTCTACTCTGACGATCTTTTCGAGCGATTTCTTCGCTGCTGGATTCGTAACAGGTGAGGCTACGATTTTGGGTTTCTCGTACATTTTCAGATTTCGCGTTTTTCGAGGAGTTTTCTCGTGCTCACTGGGACCCTTTTTGCTGTGAGATTTTGGTGAGGGCAGCACCTTCTCTTGAGGAGATCTTCGCGCACGAGTCTCGGATCAAGACGTGCTTATAGACTTTTTTCATCTACTCGACGCGAGGATCATCGTGAATTTTTCTTGGAATTTTTGGAGACCTCCCCGAAGGTATACACTTTTCCTTTTATCTGTACAAGAGGTTACAGTTGAATGGTTTTGGGATTGTGCGCACCGATACTGTAGAATTTGTAACTTGGCCTACGGTGCTCGGAATTGGACGTGCAGGTACCCGTTTCGAAGCTATCAACGCGAGGATCGCTGTAGTATTTTTATCAGAATTTTTGGAGTTCGTTTTACAGGTGAAAATTTCGCTGTAATTGGACTGTTCCCAGCAGATTTGTAAAACCTGGATTTTAATGGATTTAAAGTGTAACTGTAGCCTTATGTTGTACCCAGGAGGGATTGTGGACTGTGCTGGACCTGTTGGACCTAGAGTGGTTATTTTCCTGGTTTTCTCAGCTGTACGACTCCGGACAGTTAGCGTCTTCAGGTGGGTGGCTTGCTTTCAAGATCTATGGACTGTACTCTAATTCTATTGATATAGAATCATGCTTGATAGTGATTGGACTTGGGTAGCATGCTAGAGCGTAGGAATTGTTGATCTTTGTTTTATCTGTCGATCTTGTGATCTCTTGCTTCCTACTATCATGTTAAATATTTGTTATATTGGAACCTGACCTAGCACCCCCGTCATATGTTGCATGTGTAACCAGACCAGTAGAAAACCCTCACTTGGGCTAGGGTTATTTATGTTTAGACATCCACACTTTATGTCGCATTCCTGGACTTAGTGTTATCCTCGCCCGGGTAGTGGGCCGAGCGGTCGGGACTTCTCTATAGTGTGGGATGCATTGCACTCGTGCTTGGGAGCAGAGTGGAGTCTGGTAGATGTAGTGGTTCGCTTGTCTGTATCGGGAACCGTTTGGGGTAAACGGTGGACCCGAGAGATCTTGTTTTCCCCTGTTTGGGTCGTCGCCACTGTGTTAGTGGCAGTAGTTTACTAGTGTTAGCCGGACCTAGAACCCAGAACCCTTTTCGACATATACATGATTTTAGTCTACCAATGTTTTCTTCCAAACATCGAAGGGCCGCTGGAGTCTGTTCTTGTTTGATTGGACAAAGGCATCAGCCCTTCGGGGTTTGGGTAAAACACTTGTTTTCTAACTGTTTTTCTAAAAAGAACTAAAATCATTAAATATGGATTTCTTCCAGATCAAATTAGTTTTCAATAACAAATGTCACCTTTTCCCGTAAATCTCCCCACTCGAAAGGATTCGAGTGGTCTGGGTTCTAGGGGTCGTTCCTCTGTCGGGACGAAAGCCACGGGGGCCGAGCCTGGAACCTGTTCTTGTTTGATAGGGTTGTAGGGGTAGGTCTCCCGGGACTTTCGGGCCCTGTTGGTGTCTTCTGCGAGTGGTACTGTGATTATTGCTTTCCCGAACTATAAGGGATCGGGAACTTCGATAGTCGGAGCCTAGAGTCTGTTCTTGTTTGATAGGGTTCTTAGCGCCGGTCTATCGGGTTTCCGAACCCTTATGGTGTCGGTCTTTCTGGAGAGTTTAGTGTTCTGTTGTGGGAGCCGTCTGGTGGACGGTGGCCCCAGCTGTGTGACTTCCAGCTTGTGGTTGAGAGTTGGTGTTGTTGGTCGATCTTGTTGATCGTGGTTTGGACTATAGCCTGCATGAGCCATATTTGAGCTCGACAGAGATACGCGGATACTTTCCTCGGTGGGGTCGCTCCCCTCGAGAGCCACTCCGGAGTTGGGCCTGTTACTTGCTATCGCGACTTGTCGACGCCGTCCCTCTGACTGGCCCGGTTGGCGGCAGTCACGGACACCCTACGGTAGACCCGTCCTGTTGAGGATATGCGGCAGTAGGTGGGCGCAGGTTTGACTGGACCCTTTGAGGCAGTCAGTTTAGATTTGGTGAGTTTACTGTGTGTGTTAGTAGATGCATCATGTTTCATCTGTTCCTTTTCTTGAGCATCTAGATAGAGGCATAGTAGCTGTTGAGTTACTTTTCCAGCCTTTCATTTCAGTTTTATATTGTTACTTTATGCCTCTAGTAGACTTAGTGGGCAGACCGTCGGGCTTGTTGGCGGCACCCACTGAGAACTACTTGGGACGTAGTTCTCACACCCGTCGTGGTGTATTTTCCCACAGGGACTTCTACTCCGGTTCCTGCTGCTCCTGTTGCCGCTTCTTCTGATCGAGGTAAGGGAGTCGCGAGATAGTTCCCCACCAGTCGTCGTCCAGAGAGTAGATGTACCCTTATTACTTTTGAGAGTTCCTGTTGAGAGAACTTTGTAGTGAGGTATAGAGTTGTATTTATTTTCTTCTGCTCGAGTGACTTTTGTACTTTTGGTGAGGACTTGTGTTGTATATAGTTTTTATTTCTAGCAGTTTTACTTTCAGCTCTGATATCTGCATAGTATAGATGCTCTTTTGCAGGTTAGTCGCTTCGTCTATACGGGCTTCCCGTATGGGCGGCGGATCTGTTGGCGAGCCCGGGTCGCAGTTTCGACGCCGGGGCGTGACACCTTAAGTCACGGGTGACAATCCTTGAGAAAGCGGTGGGGAGTGGTCCTGAACCTCACAGGGGGTATGCTTCAAAGGTACGTGTTCCCGAGCCTCAATCTTTTAGTGGAACGCGCGACGAAAAAGAAATCGACAACTTCCTATCGCACATAGAGCGCTACATCAAGGCGCTGTGGCTAGACAAAGAAGAGAAAAAAGTCCAGGCTGCATCCATATACCTCGCTGACGATGCGATGTTGTGGTGGCGTCGGCGATCCGCAGAGGCCGAGAAGGGCCAATGCGAATTGAAGACTTTGGAGTACTTTGTGCGCGAGCTTAAGGCGCAGTTCTATCCTGAGCACGTCGAATATCTTGCGATGAGGCAACTTCGATGGCTCAAGCATATCAGGACTCTCAAGGAGTATGTCAAGGAGTACTCCAAGTTGATGCTGTCCATCACCAACATGGCGAAAGAAGATCGTTTATTCTTCTTTCTTGACAGACTCCAACCATGGGCTAATAAAGAACTTGTGGGGCGTAAAGTGAAAGACGTGGGCTCCGCAATCGCCTTGGCGAATAAGCTGCCTGAGTATGAGAAGGCGGATCCGTCTCGCGGCAGAACACCCAAAGTGATCAAAGCTAAGGGTGGGGGAGAACGCCGCGACCCAAATGAGCGCAGGGGTCGCGACAAAGGACCTGCGGCGCCATCCAAAAAGCTGATGTGCTACGTTTGTGGCGAGAACCATTGGGCGAGAGATTGTCCAAAGAAAAAATAGATACATGTTGTCCAAACTGAGCAGGGTGAGGGCAGCAGCGAACCAACGAAGATGTGCGCTCTTAGGCTCGTCAATGCGGTTCAGGGGTTGGCAAGCAACGCCAAATCCCTCAACAAGGGACTCTTGTACATCGACGTGGTCCTCAACGGCAAGGCCACACGAGCGTTGGTCGACATGGGAGCTACTCATAACTTTGTCGCGGAGGCGGAGGCCAAGTGATTGGGCCTTTCCCTCGAGAAGGACACAAGTAAGATCAAGGCCGTCAACTCGCAAGCACAACCCGTGTTAGGAGTGGCCAAAGGCGTGGCAATTGCAGTGGGACCTTGGAAGGGCACTGCAAACTTCACCGCCGCACCTATCGACGACTTCCAATTCATACTGGGTATGGACTTCTTGGCTTCGTCAAAGGCGGTTCCGATGCCACACCTTGGAGCATTGAGCATCATGGAGGAGACAACCCCGTGCATGGTCCTAGCGAGCCAGGAGAAAACGGTAAACACCCAGACCCTCTCTACTTTACAGTTACGAAGGGGTGTGAACTGTGGTGAGATGACTTACCTTGCGGCAATCCGCGAGGTGAGCGACGAGAGCCTCGAGGAGGAGGGCCTTTCGATGAAGATTGCGATAGTTTTGGCAGAATTCCAGGACGTCATGCCCAAGGAATTGCCAAAGCGACTTCCACCTAGGCGGGAGGTGGATCATGCTATCGAGCTCGAGCCAGGAGCCAAACCGCAAGCAAAAGAGCCATACCGAATTGCCCCACCAGAGCTCGAGGAGTTGCAAAAGCAATTGAAGGAACTCCTCGATGCAGGCTTTGTTCGACCGTCAAAAGCACCCTATGGAGCACCAGTTTTGTTCCAGCGGAAGAGCGATGGAAGCCTGCGGCTTTGTATAGACTACAGGGCGCTCAACAAGGTAACTATAAAAAACAAGTACCCTATCCTTTTGGTTGCAGATCTCTTTGATCAATTAGGTGGAGCAAAATTCTTCACCAAACTTGATCTTCGCTCCGGGTACTACCAAGTGCGGATTGTGGAAGGAGATGAGGAAAAGACCACGTGCGTGACAAGGTACGGGTCCTATGAGTTCCTTGTCATGCCGTTCGGCCTGACGAATGCGCCAGTGACCTTCTGCACCCTCATGAACAAGCTGTTCCATCCCTATCTCAGTCACTTTGTGGTCGTGTACCTCGACGACATTGTGAAATACAACAACACCTTGGAGGAGCACATCAAACACTTACGAACCGTCTTCCAAGTGTTGCGGGAGAACCAGTTGTTCGTCAAGAAGGAGAAATGTAGCTTCGCGAAGGAAGAGGTACACTTCCTTAGCCACTGGATAGGTCAGGGACAACTCCGCATGGATCAGCAGAAAGTGCGAGCCATTTGCGAATGGGAGACCCCAACAACCATACCTGAGTTGCGGTCATTCCTTGGGCTCGTCAACTACTATCGACGTTTTATTGCAGGCTACTTTGCGAGAGCAGCCCCCATAACGGATCTCTTGAAGAAGAACCACTCGTGGGATTGGACCTCTCAATGCGTGGAGGCATTCGAGGACCTAAAGCGGGCGGTGACGGAGGATCCGGTGCTGCGACTACCTGACTGCAGTCGCACCTTTGAGGTACACACCGATGCCTCAGATTTTGCCATTGGCAGTGTTCTCGTGCAGGATGGACACCTCATTGCCTACGAGAGTCGCAAACTCAACGAAACCGAGCGGCGATACACTGTCCAAGAGAAGGAGATGACCGCCGTCGTACATTGTTTGCGGACCTGGCGGCATTATTTGCTCGGGAGCAAGTTTGTGGTGCGCACCGACAACGTCGCCACAAGCTACTTCCAGTTGCAGAAGAAGCTGTCGCCTAAACAGGCAAGGTGGCAGGATTTCTTGGCGGAGTTCGACATGGTGATGCAGTACAAGCCCGGGAAGGAGAATCACGTGGCCGATGCACTCAGCCGCAAGGCTGAACTAGCGGCTGTGTGGCAACTTCGTGGGACACTCCGCGATCGACTTCACACAGGAACCAACGAGGACCCTATCGCTCAGAACCTTGTGCAACTTGTCAAGGAGGGCAAAACGCGAAGATTTTGGCTTAGCGACGGGTTACTCCTCACCAAAGGGCGGCAGGTGTTTGTGCCCAAGTGGGGCAACCTTCGCCGCGAGTTCATAAAGGAGTGTTATGACTCCAAGTGGGCAGGTCATCCAGGTCAGAAGCGGACTTTGGCATTGCTCGAGGCCACTTACTACTGGCCACCAATGCACGAAGACGTCAAGGCCTACGTGCGAACTTGCTTGGTGTGTCAACAGGACAAGGTTGAACACCAGCGACCTGGTGGTCTCCTCGAGCAATTGCCTATTCCGAACCGTCCGTGGGAGAGCATCTCCATGGACTTCATCTCCGCCTTGCCAAAGGTGGGGGAGCTTGGGTCCATACTGGTGGTGGTGGATCGTTTTTCTAAGTGCGGGACCTTCATCACGACACCAACCGATTGCACGGCTGAAGAAGCAGCACAACTCTTTGTCAGCCATGTCGTCAAGTTTTGGACCGAGGTGTTCAAAATCTTGGGGTCTGAGTTGCTCTTTTCCACCAGTTTTCATCCACAGACGGACGGACAAACGGAGCGGGTAAATGCTCTCTTGGAGGAGTACTTGCGGCACTACGTGAGTGCCGATCAGAAGGATTGGGTACATCACCTTGATGTTGCCCAGTTTTCCTACAACTTGCAGCGCAGCGACTCTACGGGCTGTAGTCCCTTCGAGCTGGCGATTGGGCGACAACCGCTCGCCCCACACACAGCCGTTGTGGAAGAGCAGTTCCGCAGCCCTGTTGCTCTCCAATTTATCTTTAACTTGCAGGAAATTGGTGAAATTGCGAGGGCGAGCTTGGAGAAAGCAGCTCGGCGTATGAAGAAGTGGGCGGACGAGAAGCGACAACCTCGGGAGTTTGCCGTGGGTGATCAAGTGATGGTCAAATTACTACCGCAACAGTTCAAGGTGTTGCGCAAGGTGCACAAGGGCCTGCTGCGCAAGTATGAAGGCTCATACCCCATCGTCAAACGTGTGGGTAAGTCTGCCTACAAATTGCAGCTGCCCGCGAACCTCAAGATCCACCCTGTCTTCCATGTCAGCAAGCTGAAACAATACCATGAAGACGCCGAGGATCTAAACCGTGGCGTGTCGCAACGCTCCCCGGTAACCATGACTACATCCTTTGACAAAGAAGCGGAATCCATCCTGGATACTCGACTGATTCGCCGACGCGGAGTGCCGCCAAGCCCAGAGTACTTGGTGAAGTGAAAAAATCTCCCTTACGACGAGGCTACTTGGGAGAAGGGTGACACACTTTGGCAATACCAAGCACTTATCGACGAGTTCCAAAAGCAGCGCGCGACGAGGACGCCTGCGCATTAGGTGGGGGAGAGTGTTAGGGACTTAGAAAATTTCAGTCAACTTCCTAGCCCAAACCGAAGTGGGCTTGTCAAGGAGGCCCAACCTCAACACCATTTGGGGAAGGTGAAGAGACTTGCAACCTCCTCCATCAGTGCCATCAATGCCATGGGATGCCAAGAGTCATACATAACCCATAAAGTTGTTAGTGGGCTTAGTGGGTATTTAATTAATGTTGGCATTAGTGTGTGTCTTTAATGTAGGCTTAGTGGGTGAGTTATGTACATAAGCCTATAAATAGGGGAGTTGGCTAAGGCCAAAGACAACAAAAGAGAGTTGTATCTTATAGTGTTATTTTCTAAGTAAAGAGAGTATTTAGTTTTTTCTGCGGAACCACTACTCATTTTCTCTTTTCTCTACTTTTGTATTTAGTCGTAGGGCGCTAAGGTTCGGGCAAGCAAACAGAAAGCAAGACTTGCCCTCTTCGAGCAGGAAGGTGGGCGCCGCACGAACTTTTGCTAGGCGAAAAGCTTAAGTCCGTGACAGCAAGCCACCATAACGAAAGAAGAGCCCGGCCCAAAAAATATTGGGCTTTGGAACAAGAAGACGGCCCAAAATCTTCAAACCCAACACGGCATGAAGCCCAATATCCGATCGCGCCATCGTTAGGCGGCCCAATTCTCAAAATTTTAAAAAATACCATAATCGCGACTCTTTTTGGTTTAGATGGATTGGTTATTTTATGCTCAACTTTTAATATGTGAATTTCTAACAATTTCGCTCTTTCATATGTGAACATCCTAACTCCTTAGAACTAAATCTTTATTCTCTACGCAATGGTTGATTTGAACTCTTTAACATAATATCAGGTATAATATATAGGATCACACTTTTTAACCCGAATATAATATTTTGGGTAGTATTTGAATTCAAAAGATTAATATAGTTAATTGTGCTAAGACAGAAGTAATTTTAGAATGAATAACCCTCTTGGAAAGCAGGATATTACAGTTGGTATTAATGCCAATTATAAATCGGAAGTGCTAGATGAATCTCAATTGAATTAGGGTCATACAGTAGACAAAATGTGACTTTCCGACTGACGATCGTTGTGAGTGAAGCACAATTCTCCATAATGTCCGTAATGCCAGCGAGACGAGTCCCACATCATCTGATACTTGTGAGTGTACTTGATTTTAACGAGAATGTTAGAACTTAAATGGAGGAGAGACATGTGACACCCGCAGAATTTACAATAGTTCTATATATCAAGTATAATAAGATTGAACCTCTTAATCCAGTTATAAAATTTTAGACAATAAATAATTTCAAAAACTTACGAAAGTTAATCCTGTTACAACTAGAGTAGTTCCAGAATAAGTAACGTCCCTCCTACGAAATGGCGCCACATCTCTAATTTCTGTCGAATGTGTAAAGTGGATAAGCCATGTGACCCCTAACATATGAGATTTAGTTTAATTTTGCCTATTAATAACAATACACAATTAAAATCAATTATTATGAAGATAATTAAGGATCCAACACTTATCAATAACAATACACTCAAGCAAGTGCTTTTCTAGTTGTCATTCATGTGAAAGCATGGCAAGGATAAAAGTAGTCTTCTTAATGAAACAATTTTTAAATGCCCTGTGCCCACATTCAAATCATTGCATCCAACAGTACTAATTAATTGCATTAGCAGCACTCTTAATCTTTTCTATATTATGTCATTGAAATTCAAGTGATGCCATAATCCAAACATGATATTATTAAATCTTTATCTTATTATTGATGATGCTTGGAGTAAAACTTTCGTTAATATAAAAATTAATCAGCAGTTCGAATTTCTGTGTGTGCATAAATTTAGTGCTTAATTAAACTCAAAGTTCACTACAACAAAATTAGGTTATAGGGACACATGTTTGTAATACTTTTGTATAAGTATTCTATCTATGTTCCATCTATATCCAAAATTAGATTATAGGGATACATTTTTGGGACACATTACAAAAATGTGTCGTTATATACCCTAACGACGGCACATATAGCAACACTTACAATAAGTGTCGGTATTTTTGTCAGCGATACTTTTTAAATTTTAGAAATACTTGAAAATATCGTTATAGCCTAATTTTGTTGTAGTGGTTTAATTTTGAGTTTTGGGGAATGTGCCTATGAAATAATTAATGGGAAACAAATATTTTATTCTAAAAGCTTAAGTTGGGCTTTTTGATAAATTTAAGATACAAACGTTAAATATACGCGAGGAAATTAAACGAGATTAGTGTTCTAGTACTTTGATACCATGCATAACAATATAAAATGATCGATTTAAATTTTAAAAATTTAAGTTATCAGCGAACAATATTTTTAATATTTTTATTAACCAAGACTAATGGCCACTCTCCCAAACAATTTTAAAAAATTAAAAGAGAATGAAATGATTAACAATATTCTAGGTATAACTTCATGAAAATTAATAAGAAACAATACCAAAATCAATATGATTTGCTAAATTATCACTAATAAACAAAACCATCATTTTTCCCTCATAGAAAGCTTATCTTTGCTACAAAGAAATGGTTATTTATTTCAAGGAAATGTGTGGAAATTAAAAATGATAGATCGTGCTAACAACTAATGCCACTGTTTATATACTATAATTACAATTAGGGTTAGTCAAAACATTGTGGGACACACACAAGGGGGGATTTATAATTGATGGTCTTATTTTATTTTGCTAGTAGATCCCTCAATGAATTAGAATCCTCTCTTACTAATTTATTTTAGGAAGCATTATGTTAGATAATTAACAATGGTTAATTTGAATTAATTCAGAACTTTTTAATATATTCAAAATGTAGGCTTAATTAAATAGGATAGAATTAAATAATACTAAAATTTGTTATGATACAATATTAAATAATACAAAATAATCGTTATTCTTTAAAAATTTAAGTTGTTAGATAACGATATTTATATATTTTATATTCAACATATTAACGGTACCAACTCAATCTTAATTTGCCGTGAGGTGCACCCTATTTTCATAATCTACTAATCAAATAATTACTTTATGCTTACCTCAATTTGTATTTTTTTTTTCTTTTTTCCTTAATTTTCACTTTTAATAGAAGGGATTTTCTTGTTTGTAGTATTCATTTTCTTACTCCTGGTGCTAGTTACATAGGATGCATCACATGTCAATTATATAATAGTAAAAAAATAGATTAAAGATATTTTGAGAACTTGATGTTTGAAAAAAAGATTAAATTTAAAATATTATTTACAAACCTTTGTGTTGTATCATATTAGTTATTTAGCATGCGGCCTATTCTCTATATAAGCGACGTGGTAACGTGGTAATCAAATCTCTATATAACATGCACTATAGCGTGGTAATCAAATATATATATATATATATATATATATATATATATATATATATATATATATATATATATATATATATATATATATAGTTCAGTTAGAATACTGTAGATAGCACCAATTATTTGGTGCTATCAAATTTTCAGTCGTTGGATGAAAAGATATATGGTTGGAATTATAATAGTTCCTTAAAATTTTTATTATTCAACCAACTATGTAGTAAATCCTAGGGGACCACTAATATCTTAACCATACATTTTTTTAATCCAAAGGTTAAAAACTTGATAGCACCAATAATTTGATACTATCGATAGTATTCCAGCCTAATTATATATATATATATATATATATATATATATATATATATATATATATATATATATATATATATATATAAAAGCGGATAGGGAATGACAGACGAAATCTAAACAGAATAAAAGAATATGCTACAAAATATTTACGTAGAAAAACTAAATTTCACATTTTATTTTTTATTTTTTTATTTATTAAATATTTATATATTATTTTATATCTTTTCTATATTTTTAAATTATTTTAAATAAAAAATAATCCGAAACAAATCAAATTTTAAAAATAAATTACAAATCAAAATAAATCGAAACAAATCAAATATAAAAAAATTTAAAAATAAATTAATTTTAATTTATATTCATGCCACTAATAAATATATTCAAACCAACAATCAAAACAATCAAATTTAGAAAGAATCAAATTTATAAAAAATTTAAAAAATTAAATTTAAAAAAAGAATAAAAAAAATATCACATATCTACGTAGAAAAACTAATTAAGTTTCATATTTTATTTTTTTATTTATAAAATATTTATATATTATTTTATATATTTTCTATATTTTTAAATTATTTCAAACTAATGGATATTTTTTTTATTATCTTTTATATATTTTTTCTATATAGATTGAGCTCCTATGCTTTTAAAAATATTAGTAATTATAGGTTTTAGCCGATGAAAAGATATATGGTTAGGATGATAGTGGGTCCGTTGAGTTAAGTAAGTGATTGGTAAAATAGAATGATTTAAGGAATGAAATCAGTCAAAGGAATAGATCTAATGGGAGAAAACTTATCAGCACCAATTCCTTGGTGCTTATAAAAATATAGTAGCCGGACTATATATATATATATATATATATATATATATATATATATATATATATATATATATATATATATATATATATGAATTGAGCTCATATGCTTTTAAAATGATCAAGTTATTGGTGCTTGTAGGTTTTTAGTTCTTGGATTAAAAGATGCTTGATTAGGATGATAGTAGGTTTCTTAGGTTTAATGGGTGGTTGGTGGAATAACATGATCTAAAAATTAAAATTAGTCAAAGGAATAGATTTAACGGTAGAAAACTTACAAGCATCAATTGCTTGGTATTTTTACAAATATAATAGCGGGATATATATATATATATATATATATATATATATATATATATATATATATATATATATATATATATATATATATTAAGCTGATCCTGTGCTTTTAAAAGTATAAAGTTATTGATACTTATAGATTTTTAGTCTGTGGATCAAAAAATGTACGGTTAGGATAATAGTGGGCCCCCTAAGTTTAGTGTGTGGTTTGTTTAGCATAATCTAAAAGGTAAATTTAGTCAAAAAAATAAATCTAGCGATAAAACACTTACATGCATCAATTGCTTAACATTTTTAAAAACATAATACCTAGACTCTATAAGCATCGCCCACGATTAGGGTCTCCAAAATTTATATAATAAAATAATATATAGGCCAATTTTTTAAATTGTGTTTGGTTGAAGAGCAAGTCTTGTTCTCTCTCAAGAAAGAAAAAAAAAAAAAAAAAAAAAAAAAAAAAAAAAAAAAAACAACAAGAAAAGTAACAACTATTTTGATTTGCCTTGAACAAGTTGGTATAAGTTTGAATATTTTGAAACAAATTTATTTTAACTGCAGAACGAGTTTAATTAAAATAAATATAATTTTAATTATTATATTAACTTTTAAATTAATATAATATTTTGGCTAATTAAATTATTTTATTAACGAATTATCTAACTATTAAATAATTAATTAATTGACTTATTAATTTATTAAATTATTTATGATTAATTAAATTATTAATTAATAATATTTATTGTTAATTATTTTATTAATTAATATTTTAGAGTAATCTAGCAACAATTAATTAAATAAGTTAAATTATTATTTAATTAATATTTTTATATTAATTAATTATATAAAATATTATTATTTTTAAATTATAATTATTTTAAATTTTACTATTTCAATCTAACTATTCAAATGCTATTTTTATTATTCTTTCTTAAAAGCAATTTAATTTTCATGGAAATACAAAATTAATTTTATTCCTACTTATTTCAAAAATTATATCTATATCAAAAATAAATAATTTTTATTTATATTCTAGCCCATCTCTAACTTTCTATTTGTTGGTTTAGCATTTGTTTATCAATGTAGTAATTACTTAGAAAGTTGATGCCTTTGAATCTATTGAATTATGTAGGAATAATAATAAATTAAGTGAGATTCTCCCTTGTTACTTAAGTTTGTCATCTATATGCTTTCCTTTCCTATCCTTTCTTTTTCAAGCCTAGCAAGTCTATAAAAAGCCCAACATAACTTTGTCTCTATGCTATATTTGACTAAGTTGTTCTTTTTAGGAAACACTTGAAATAGAAAATTACTATTTTTATATTTTTTTAAAAAATTATATTTTATATTTCATCCATTTAACCACTATCTGTTTTTTTAGAGTATATAAATAGTATTATTTTTTCAAATATCTTCCTTATGAATTTGCGCATTCTTATTTTAACACTCTATAGTTTAGTTCAGCACTCTGTAATTTTATTTTTCTTTAATTTTTTGTTAGTCCTTTGATAACTACTCTGTTAAAGCATATAAAATTCTTTAGATATTTTTTCTATGGATTATTAATTTTTCACTTTAGTATTCTAATGGAGATGGAGAGGGTAACAAAAATAATAATAATAATAAATCATAGGATACTAAAATTTTATTAACTTTACTATCTTGATTTTCAAAATTCATTCCTATCCTTTGGATCCACAGCCAAACTTCCTGCATGCCAATATAGAATACGACACGATATAATTTATATTTAGTAATTTAATATTTTTTTAAATTTATATTTAGTAATTTAATAATTTTTTTAAAATTAGGATATAAATAGAAAAACGATATGAACATTGCTAATAAAATATAATATTATTAATATAATAATATATATTTATTATATATAAATAAATAGTTAATTTGATTAAAATATTGTTATATTTTTTATATAGTTAATAAAATTTGATTGATAGTTTGTATATTTCGAGAGAAGAAGTATCGCTCTCTATATAATTTATTTATATTATTTAAAAAAATTTATATGTATTTATTAAAAAATTAAAATATTTATTATCTTACATTATAAATATATAAAAAAATTTTAAAAAATACATATATAATTTTTTAATGAAATGTGCTATAGATCTGCGTAGAACCAGCGTCTATAGTGTGTCCGCGTTTGACAAAAATCTGACATAAAATTAAGTTATAGGAATATATTTTTGTGACATTTTTATGTAAGTGTTTTCTAATCTATATTCGATCTATATTCAAAATTAGATTATTGAGACATATTTTTGGGACACATTATAATAATATGCCGCTATACACTATAGCGACTGCACATATAGCGACACTAATAATAAGTGTCGATTTTTTTATAAGCGATATTTTTTTCAAATTTTAGAAATACTTAAAAATATCGTTATAACATAATTTTGTTGTAGTACAAAAACAAATAAGATTTATAAAAATATCTGTAACATACACTACAACAAAATTATATTATATGGGCACATGTTTGTGACACTTTTTACAAGTGTCCTATTTATAGTCTTTGTGACACTTTTTACAAGTGTCCTATTTATAGTCCATATATATCCAAAATTAGATTATAGGGACACATTATAGTAATATGTCGCTATACATCCTAACGACGGCACATATAGCGATACTAATGACAAGTGTCGGTATTTTTTTCAATAATAATTTTTTTTGGTTTTTAGCAATATTTAAAAATATCGTTATGGGCAATGCTAGGTGTACACTCCATAAGAGATTCGCATCAGCGATCAAAAGCAAAAAGTTCTCATTTTGATTCTTCTAATTCTATGGTTGATATCCACCCTAATTTCAAATTTTAATTATTTCATATTTTCAATTAAATTTATATTTTTAAAAAATAAACGATATATAAAACATGCGATCTTCCTCTCTTGAAATTTTTTTAAAAAGTAATTACTGTACATAACCTACAAACATACAAACATGCTTATAGATAAATGTTAGATAAATGTTTTTATGCAATATGACTAAGTAAAAACAAGTTAAACAATGTAAAAGCAAATTAAAATTTATCTGTTTTAATATTTTAAAATTATGATTACAATCTCCATAAAAAAAAAATATGCATAAAAAATTAAAAATATTTTTAAAATTTCCTATAAAATAAGAAGGGTATTTTGTCTATTTATCGCTTACTATTATTTAAAATTTTTAAATTTATTTGAAAATTATTAAAATAATTTTGTAAAATTTAAATTCATTAGTAAACGTAAAAAAATTAAAATATTTTTTTGAAATTATTCTAAAATTAAATAAAAATATTTGAGTCCTTCAAATATAAATAAAATATTTATAAAACTTTAAAGGGTATATTAAATATTATTTCAAATAAAAAATCACTTTTAGTGATACATAATCAAACAGGCTAATACTACATACAAATGAGATAAGTCCAAGGTGTCACGAAAATCTATTGGATAGCACGTGATGGATGCCCTTTCCCTTGCCCTTTCCCTTGACATGAGTGTCATATTAGATTTTTGTCTAACATGGACACCCTATGGACACCGATTTTACTTAAATTTATAACAAAATTTATTAAAAAATTATATATATATATATATATATATATATATATATGTAAGATAATAAATATTTTGATCTTTTAATAAATAAGTATAATTTTTTTTTGAACAATATAAATAAATTATGTAAGATTTGATATTTCTTCTTTTAAAATATATGAAATATTAATAAAAATTTTATTAGCTTTCATTCCTATAGAAAATATAATAATATTTTAATAAAATTAATATTTTATATATAATAAATATATATTATTATATTTATAATATTATATTTTATTAGTCGTGATCCTACGGTATTCAAAATTTACAAAAAAAAATAAGCAGAAAATTTAAAACTATAACTTATTTATTTAACTTTGGATTCAAATTTAGATATTTAAATTACTAATATATTCATATGGTTTGTTTGAACGGATTTAGATGGTGACTATTTGTATACTACCTACTTAAAATCGGATACACATTGTATCTAAATTGGATAAGAAAACTAGTATAAATATTCATAGCATAAAATATAAATATTTATTATATGGCAAGTTTAAAATAAAATTACAAAATTTGCTATAATAATATATATATTAATTATTCTAAACACATACAATAATATAATAGTTAAAATTATATTAGTAAGCTCAAACATATATAACATAATTGTATAAAAGATATACAATTACTCATATAGAATACACTATATCAGATGCACTTACTACTGTATAGTTAAAATATATAATAAATCCAAAACATTACAGTGAAAGTATAAGAATCAAGTTTTTTAATTGAGCTCGTATCGAGTCTTAAACAAATATGAATAAAAAATATTCGAATTTACACCCAAAATTTTAATAAATAATTTTTTTTTTATATACTATTTTTTTTTATCGGATCCTACTCACATTCGAGTAGGATCCGAATCGGATACCAAATATAAAGTATTTTAGATATTTCTTAATAATTTAGGTAAAAAAGTGGAGTGTGCGATGTACACCCCAAATGGGGTGTACAAGTAGCATTTTCCAAAAATGTATGTAGATCCCATCAGCTCCTGTTTTTTTTTTATTGTTTTTTTTTTCTTATGAAAATGTAATGTACTTATCTGAATTATAGATCATTTTGAATCAACAATTCAATTTTTAAAAAATTTATTTTTACTATCTATTTTTTTAATATATTTAATTTGAATTAATCAACGATATTTTAATTTTAACTTTTAAAATAATTACTTAATTTATAATTATGAAAATTATATAAAATATATTAATTAAATATGTAAATATAGGGGACGCATTCAGATTTTAAATTAAAAATACCATTGACTCAGTGAAATCAAATAAAGTAAAAAATTTAATAATAAATTCAAAATTTTAAAAGATAAGATACCCAACTCAAAATGATCCTAGTTCTTTACCTTTTTCTTTTTATTGAGACATCCTCAACTTTTATTCTTGTTATTATTTAAATTATTATACTAAATTAAGTTAAAGATAATATCAAATTTAGTTGATGTCTTAGTTCTTAACTATTAGCCGACCTAATTTTTTTGCTAAAAATTAATTAATATATTTATATTTGTAAAAATTATTCATAAATTTGATTAAATTTTTAAATTTTTTAATAAATTTTATTTAATTTTAAAAAATCAAAAGTTGAGTGAGTCTCAATTAAAATAATATCTGTGTGGACAATTTCACAATGGCCCAAAGTTGATACATTATTATTAAGTAAAAATATTCATAGACCCTCTTAAATAGGAAAAATATTAGATGTACATCTCATTTTGAAATGGAGTGAATTTCACTCGTCACATCGATGTGACGAATAAAAAAATAACCATCTCAGGATAGGATTGGTGTAGAATGTACACCCCATTTAGGATGTACATCTTAAATAGAGGTCATGCTAAAATAATCTACTGAGTTATATTTTTCTGTTTATTTTGATCGAGATCTCCTCGATCTTTGATTTTTAAAAGAATTAAATAAGTTTTGCGAAATAAATAGGAGATTCTATTGATAAATTCATCAAATGTAACAGCTTTAACTATTTTACAGCGAATAAATATAGATTAATTAACTACTAATGGCTAAGTGAGCCATAGAACTTTTAAAAATTAATTAATTAATTGGAAATTTTTATATTGAATTTTTTAAAATATTAAATATATTGTAAAATAAAATTTTATTTTATTTTTTAGTGATGGTCAAACTGATCCTTAAGGTTGAAAGATCTATTTCGGATTGATTAATATTCTAGATGTTTTAAGGTAAAACCAAAATGGGAGCTAGCATTAAATAAAAGTTCATAAAGTCTCAATAACATGTGGTGTTCCATTTTTAGAGTAATTTGGTAAAGAAACTAGCTATTTATTTTGGTTGGTCTGTGAAAGTAGATTACCAATGAGTTAGTGACAAGGGTGGCCAAAATTTGGATCATGCCAAAATAAGATTAGATGATAATTAAAAGGGATAATATCCAATATACTTTTCAATACTTTAAAAATATTTTATTTATTTATTTATTTATTTATTTTCAAATATACTTTTCATATATGTGAGATATTGGACTTTTATAAATGACAAAGTTGCAGTATGCTAGGTTGGTCAGCATGTTGGAGAAGTGCTGGGCCGAGTCGGAACCGTTTTAGCACGAAATCGGTGTGAAAAACGGAGCAGAATTGGGTTGTGACAGTTGGATCTGTGGTTTTTAGGCATGGATTCGGATGCTCGAACCCACCCTATAGCCGTTCGAAAGGGGTGGCGCGAGGCCGGTCGGTGGCAGAGGTGGGCGAACACATGGCGGCACGTCGTTAGCTGTAGGCACGTAGGGAAGCAATAGCAACGTGAGGGGACACAACGCTGCGCTAAACGCGTGGGGCGACAGGCGTGGGGGACACACAGCGGTGCCGCAGTGTTTCGGGTGCTAGTGTGAGCGCTCAGATGCGACACTGTGGATGCCCGATTGGTTGTTGGTTGTGGGACGTGACGCGCCGTAGCTAGCACTGTCAAGGAGTAAGCGGACGCGTGTTGGCATCGCATTCTTTCGAGTGCACTTTCGGGAGCCCGAAAGTTGCATTGTAGTAGCCCGAAAGTTTCATTCTACCTTATTTTGCTTGGGTCACCCGGATGGGTGGATCCCGGGCGCTCGAATGTGGGTTTCGGGCGCCCGAATCCTCCGTTTTGGCTATTTAACACGCGGGGCCTCTCTATTTTCTTCTTTTTCTTTCTTCCACTCACATTGGTGGGGTTTTAGAGAGAGAAGCAGAGAGCAAGGGAGTGGGAGAAGGTAACAGAGAGTGCGTGGGGAGTGCCGTGGAGCGCGCGAATTGATGCGAGTAGTTGAGCATGGACGCTTGCACGTGTGATTTACGCTTGCACATATTGTCTTTGGGGTTGGTGTTTTTAATATTATTTGTTTAGGTTTTTTGAGACAGGATTTTGCTGTTACAGGATTAGCTCGTTAGTTCTTCTTTTTGGATTTGAGCTTTGTGCCTTTTAGTGTTTGACTGTTAGAGCCGAGATTTTTGGTGTCACACAATTAAGGCGGGGTGTTGTCGAGTTTTTCATGGTGGTGTCATTCTTGTGTGGTGGTTGTTGTTGTACGTGTTGTCTTTCCACCGTCTGTGTTCCATTAGAATTTGCGATCTAGGTGGGTTTTGTGTCGTCGAGAATGACATACTACCTTTTATGTCTGCTTGCTAGTAATAGGTGTTTTAACTGATTGTTTGTTGATAGATAGTGGTAGTGATATGCATGTGTTGATTGGCTATTATTTTACAATATTTGAACTGTATGGGTAGAGGATAGAATATTGTTGGAAAAATTCGGTACTCGCCCCGGTACCAGATTCTCTGAATCCGCAACCCACTTCGATACCGCAATCCGCTCTGGTACCGCCTAGAGTTGGGATTCCGCAGCGAAAACGTCAAATCGAAATTTTACCATACATCCGTCCTGTCAACAAAACTGGAACCAATACAACCACAAAGAGAAGAAAACCAAAACAAGGAAATATGCGGGTGAAATAAGATTCATTAACCAAGAGAAGAATTACACCGATTACACCGACTCCTCTTCTGCAATAGAGTAGCTTCAACCCGAGCCCTCCTCCTGAATCTCTCTCACCCTTCTCTCGTCTTCTATAAACCTAGAAGACTCCCTTCTCTCGTCTTCTATAAACCTAGAAGACTATGTGTGTGGCTAAATCCTAACCCCCACCACCTCCATGGGTGTTACCACCACCGTAGGTGTGGATACCACTATATGGGTGTGGCTAAATCCTAGCCCACACCACCTCCATGGGTATTACCACCACCGTCTCCATGGGTGTGACCACGTTAACACCACCTAGATGTGGATACCACTATATGGGTGTAGCTAAATCCTAGCCCCCACCACCTCCATGGGTATTACCACCATCGTGGGTATATCCTCCTTAACACCACCTTAAAATAATAACACATATGCTATATTTATAGCTTACATCAAAAGCTATCCAAATCCTAGTCTAAATAGATTTTTATTCTAATTAATATTTAAATCTTAACTAACTTATCTCTTTAAGATTTAATTAAATATTAATCTTAATCCAACTAGGATTCAACTACAAATATAATCAAATCCTAACAATCTCCACCTTGATTTGATTTGTAGTCTTCAATCGCTACATCGGGCTCTCCTTCGCTCCACCTTGAGCGACTGCATCTCCGATCTCGCTTTTGGACTCTCTAGCTCCACCTGAAGCCGAAAAATTACATACCTTCGAGTCCAACACGCCTAGTGAGATCAAATTGTGATCGCCTCCCGTGATGATCGGTAATCCAGTACTCTGATGTCGATATCTCCTGAGGATCGCCAACTGTTAGCTCCGATACCAATTGTTGGAAAAATCCGGTACTCACCCCGGTACCAGATTCTCTGAATCCGCAACCCGCTTCGATACCGCAATCCGCTCTGGTACCGCCTAGAGTTGGGATTCCGCAGCGGAAACGTCAAATCAGAATTTTACCATAAACCCGTCCTCTCAACAAAACTGGAACCAATACAACCACAAAGAGAAGAAAACCAAAACAAGAAAATATGCGGGTGAAATAAGATTCATTAACCAAGAGAAGAATTACACCGATTACACCGACTCCTCTTCTGCAATAGAGTAGCTTCAACCCGAGCCCTCCTCCTGAATCTCTCTCACCCTTCTCTCGTCTTCTATAAATCTAGAAGACTCCCTTCTCTCGTCTTCTATAAACCTAGAAGACTATGGGTGTGGCTAAATCCTAACCCCCACCACCTCCATGGGTGTTACCACCACCGTAGGTGTGGATACCAATATATGGGTGTGGCTAAATTCTAGTCCCCACCACCTCCATGGGTATTACCACCACCGTTTTCATGGGTGTGACCACGTTAACACCATCTAGATGTGGATACCACTATATGGGTGTAGCTAAATCCTAGCCCCCACCACCTCCATGGGTATTACCACTATCGTGGGTATATCCTCCTTAACACCACCTTAAAATAATAACACATATGCTATATTTATAGCTTACATCAAAAGCTATCCAAATTCTAGTCTAAATAGATTTTTATTCTAATTAATATTTAAATCTTAACAAACTTATCTCTTTAAGATTTAAATATTAATCTTAATCCAACTAGGATTCAACTACAAATATAATCAAATCCTAATAAATATATTATTACTTTATTGTTATGCGACTTATTTGGATTATATGATTGTACGAATTTTGGGTTAGGTATTATTATAGAATGATTTGATTTATTTGATTGTTAGGGAATCTATGTTATTAACCTTGGGGTTAGTGTATTAGTGGGTCATCTTTTGTAGGTGTTGACTTATTCTGCATTTCTGTTATGTATGGTTGGTTAGGTAGAGATAGGTGGGATTGTATTGAGGGAATGATATATATGCTATCTTATAGAGATATATGTGATGCCCTATCTTAGCCTCGATGTTTAGTGAACTATTAGTGGGCCATGGGCCAGTGGTGTGTGCGCCTAGGGCAATGAGATCAAGTCGTCTAGTATTTCTAGTTTTAGGGGCTTACGAGCTATGTTTTGGGGGTTTCTGTGTCAAGTTGGTGATTTGATATATCGTCATTTTGATCATAGCATGCATACTATATCGAGCTTGATTGAGATTTACCGGTATAGGACCGGAGAGAAAAAGATAGAGAGAGAAAGAGAGAGAGAGAGAGAGATCTAGAGAAAGAGATAATGGGAGGCCGGTCAGCGAGCGCAGCAGTGATAGTGTGGCCCGGACGGTAGAGGGAAGTAAGTTGGCATCTACTGTTGACGAGAGTACCAGCGGACATATAGCCCAGACAGTAGGGAGATATAACAGGTGACTACCTTTTGTTGGGCGCACCAGCGGCCATATAGTTTAGGTAGTAGGCGGTGCATGCTTGACCGGATTGTTGAGTCGGTTAGTTCCTGATTGGGTTCTGTGTACCATTGAGTCGGTTAGTGTCATGTTTGGTATGTGAGTTTGGGTTGGTGAGTCCTTACTTTCCTTTTGGAGTTTTTCGTTGATTGCAGGACATAATTAGTGACATTGTGGGTTTGGTGTAAAGGCATGATAGTATAGTGTTGTGTAGGTTTTTCTTTATTATATTTTGTTACTCGCTTATTGTTGCAGATTTTCTCTATCTTGCCTTTAGTAGTCTTAGTGAGTAGGCCGTGATTATCGCCGATCATACCCACTAAGAACTATTATTTTGTAGTTCTTATGCCCTGCTGTGATATACTTTTCAGGACCTTTCGAGCCAACTCCGGATCAAGATAAGGAGATTGCACCGTAAATAGCATCTTCTCCTATATTTTGATTTTGTAAAGGTAGACCACCCGCTTTATACTTTTGAATATAGTGCACTGTACTTGGAAGTTGGAACGGGCGAGTGCGGAACCTTTTATTTGTATTTATATTTTGGGAGATGGATCTTGTATGCATACTTGAACAATGAAAGATAATAATTTAGTTTTTACTTATATTCTGATATATATTTAGTTGTAAATTTTTGTTCTCTTACAGACTACTTTTAGACGCTTCGCGTGTGTAGGGTGCGTTCTCATATATGTGACTAGTCTTTTAGTATACCCAGGGGCTTCCGCTGTGGGCCCGTGATGACTACTCATGTTGTCAGTATTCGTTAAGTTATATCGGATTAAATACGAATTAAAATTTTACTGTAGTTAAAAAATTTTAAAATACCTATTTTATTCCTAACTTAAGAGCAAATAAAAAAAGTTGATGATAGTAGAAGGTTATATTTGAAAGGACAAAAAATTAAAATACATCTATTGTCCCTAACTTAATGGCAAACAAGAAAAATAGGTGATAAACGGAGAGTAAAAACATATATTTGAAATGACAAAATAGTAATTTTATTAAAAAAAAAAATGATTGTTTTTAATAATTTACTAACAAATCTAACTTTATAAATATATTTAAAAAAAAAATAAAATATTAAAAAAAATTTTAATATTAATCTTATATGAGGGATAAATAGAAAAGTCAAAATTCTTTCCACAGTATACAAATAATTGCCCCTTAATAAAATATGTGTGTGAAAATGTGAGCAACTGAATGAAGATCTGTTTATTGAAGTTAATTGAAGTTAATATAAGGATGAAGTGGATGTCAATAATGCAAGTGACGCATTCAACATCAATCATGTACATAAAAATTAATGATGAAATTAAAAAATTTAAATAGATGAAGAATGACTTAAAATATTTTTTTTTTTTTAAAAAAAAAAAAAAATTATTATTATTAGGACGAGAGAAAGGGAAAGTTTTTTATTTTAATTTTTTTTATGCTAAACTCGAAAACTCTAAACACACTTCATACTTTCGCTCATGTCTTCTCCTACAAAGTTTAATTTTTTATATTTATTTTTTTAAAAGTCTTAAATTATTCATATATATTCTTCTGATTTGTTATCGTTAATTTACTGTTTATTTTTTAACAGAATATAAATAATATGTCAATTTTATCCTTACAAATATGTCACTCCAAAAATTTCACATGTTAAAAATATATATTTATGGTTAAGTATGATATTTGAAAGGGTAAAAAATAAATTTATCTTACTCACTAACTAATGTTAAGTATTTAATCTATGATAAATTATATTTTTTAATAGGCATTAACGGTAGGAATATATATGATCAATTTTGGATTTTTAAGAGATAAATATGAAAAATTGAATTTTATAGAAATATATCTGCTATTTGAAATATTTTTTTAAAAAAAACTATATGAAATTAATCTTATTTTTTATATTAAAAATTACGTCAACTAGGTACCTCCTACACTATGTCATTATGTCAAATAAATCTAAATTTAATTAATCTAATTAAACTGAAAAACATATACCCTCTTATAGCAAATAATTAAGCAACTATGTTGTATTGTTTGGTTTAAATTTAAATGGGAATTTGAATTTGTATCTCAAAGAAGCAAAATAGGAGGGCACTGCTTGATGCAATGGTGTAGGTATTCACTCAAAAACACAATGAGCATGTGAGCCACAAAATTAGTCGAAAATATGCATGCAAAAAAAAAATAATATATATATATATATATATATATATATATATATATATATATATATATATATATATATATATATATATATATATATATATATATATATATATATATATATATATAGTAACTCTTTTAATTAAAGATGGGACCATAATATAACTCGATTTATGGTCCATATTCAATTTGTCACCTACTAAGAAGCCATGTTGCAATCAACCATTCAATTTCAACAACAATGTACTTTGACATGTTGTTCGTGGTCTAAAAATAAAATTCTGATTACTTAAAAATAAATAAATATTATCAAAACTAGTTCTGATATTACTGGATACATTGTTTCTAACGATATTCTGAACTTTTTGCTCGTAATAGTAATAGTGGTGACTACTTTTGCTGTATCAATTCCCATAATAAATAGATTATTAACATCCTTTAATTTGCAACTACCATGGACAAAAAGATAATAATATTTTGCATGAGACATTCTTTGGTGTTACTCAAATGCACATTCTTGTTGTAGCATGTTGCCAAATAAATAACCCTTCTATTTTGGTACTTTGAGTTTGAGATTGATGATGAGATCGAATATATATAAGAGTAATAATAAATTATTTAATAAGTCAAAACTATGCAAATATTGTACATGTTGCTTCTTTAATTATTCTAACTAATGGTAGTTCAGAGTTTAGATTCAGAGTACAAATTGCAGTTTCTTTAAACTAACTACAGTTTGTAGTTAATTTCCTCTGAGGTCACCTCACCCCATAAACATGTGAAGCACTTCTCATGTACATCAACTCTGGTTTCATTTTTCTTTCTCATTTTATTTATTTATTTATTTAATTTTTTTTTTAGATAAAAAGATAGTTCGCTATAGCTTCATTTATTAGAAAATTGAATTAAGCAACGAAAATGAGACTGCTCGATCTCTGATTAAAATAAAAAGGGTTTAGACCGATCGGTGTATCAAACGTATTGTTGCTACTTTCCAGACTAATAAATGGCCCTTTTTTATTTTATTAAAATCCATATTTTTCAGAAAAATTGATGAACTCCAATTTTGAATATTCCAGAAAATTGATGAACTAGAGATTTTACCGAATTAACTGATAATTCCATTAAATCAATAGTTTAAACTATATTATAGCATATAAAATTGAATTAGTTAACTATTAATCTCTAATTGAGCCATAAATTTTAACTCAAATAAAAAATATTCCGAAGTTAAAAAGGATGTTAATCAAAAAAATTAGAGAAATTTTACTTATAACAGTCAAAATGAAAAATATACATCTTACAACCTCCTATTTAGAGTTCATGTACAGATATTTAAATAATTTTTAATAACAAATAATAATATGACAATAGGAATAAAATATATACGTATCTATTGCTCAAAAGATTAAAGCTGAGGGGTCTATTTGAGGATGGACTACAGTTGAGGGAATCTTTACGTAAATTTAACTAAATTTTAACTATTATACTACCTTGTTCAGCCTTAAATAAAAGAAAAGAAGTTTTGTACATATTAGCTATTAAAACAATAAATATGAGGGGTCTGGTTTGGAATTGTGTATAGTGGGGGGGGGGGGGGGGGGGGGGGGGGGGTTGCAGTACATTTGTACCAATAGAACAATAAAGATGCTATTTGTACACCCTATTATAAAATGCACATCTTTTAAAAATGAGTTGTGCTATCTGTACACCCCCAAGGGGGTGTCAGGCTACACCCCACCCCATCCTGGGGTGGGGGTGCATTTCACCCATCACATCATGAAGGGTGAAATGCACCCCCACCCCAGGATGGGGTGGGGTGTAGCCTGTATAGGTAGGTTTTCCCTTTAAAAATTAAGATCTATTCACTTATAATATTAATTTTTTAATATTAAAATATTTTTAAAATTATACATTTTTAATACGAAGAGTGTAATATGTACACCGCTACATATCCAAACAAAGTTAATATTTTTTTTTTATTATAGAGGTCGAAAAATAGCAAACTTTTTTTAGAATAAAAAAACTCAGACTTATTCCCATGAATGGTTTTTATAGCTTCCTGATTTATAATTTTTTATAAAGATTTTTTTAAAAAAAAAAAAATTAGGCTATTTTTGCTAAATATATTAGATATTTTACCAAATTGATTATAAATTTTATTAAATTCATAATTTAAACTATTTTTATAGCGAATAAAACTAGATTAACAAACTGCTACTAAATAACCGAGCATAAAATTTAACAAAAAGTTTTAACTTTATTAACCATAAATAAAATCAAATAAAAACTAGTGAAAGTTAAAGAAATATAATTTTTTCAAAAAATGAAAGTTAAATTTTTTTTTTTAGATTGGTTTATAGTTGAGAAGTAATCTTGTATTTTTATTTTGTAAAAATCAGAGCAATATTATCTATACATTCCAAAAGAGATGTATAATGTACACCCTACGTATCTAAGAATATAGTATATTTTACTGGTCACTTGGAAGTGGCTAATAAAATTCATATCATTTTAAAATAAATTAATATAAAATATACATAATAAATATGGTGTATAAATAGTATTTTTCTAAAATTCATCACGCTTCACTAGAAAAAAAGAATAATTATAAATTTTTCTAAAACATAAATAATTTTAACAGAAAAAAAAATAAAAAATATTATTTGTGCACTCCAAATAAAATATATATTTTACATACTATCCATTTTAAGATGGATTGAATTTCACTGGTCACCTCAAAGTGATTAGTGGAGGAGCCTCCATTCCAAAATAAATAAGGTGTGTATTATACATTTAATTTGGAGAGTATGAGTAATATTGCTTTTTACTAGTCATCTTAAAGTGACTAGTAAAATTTATTTTATCCTAAAATAAATATAATATTATATATTTATTTTTAAGATGTATAAAAATAATTTTTTATGAATAAAATATATTTTTGCTCAAAACTCTCAATATAGTTAGCATATTAAAACAAATCTCACTCCTACGTAACTTTGCAAAACTTAAGGGGGCCAAAGACTCCTAGCGTTACAAACGGGACAGATTCGGACGTTGGAAGGACCCCCTACCTCTTGCTCTATTTTTTATCATAACGAATTTAAGATAAATTAATTTTATTTTTATTTTTAACTCTCATTTACTGTTTTATTAGGAGTAAATTAGGATCTGAGTAAATTTTTGATGAATCAAAATAAATTTAAAAAAAAAGAAATGGATCTTCCACCTCCCTCTTTATTAACTTAGCATATCAAAATTAATTCAAAATAAATTATATATTTTTTATTCTTATTTATGATTTTATTCGGAATAGATTGGAACAGCAGTTCTACCAATTTGAATTCATTTGCAACTCCGATACATTGTGCACATATAATATTTTTTAATAAATTTTTAAATTTTTTAAAACATCAAGAAATAAAATATATAAATCTTAACTTTTTAGATGATATCATGTAAGATTTATATTTATGAATAAAAAGTGGATATAGCTATAAAAAAAAAAAAAAAAAAAAAAAAGAAGAAGAAGAAGAAAGAGGCTGACAGTATAAAATTGCAAAGAACTTATTCATGCCAGACTGTATTTGGAGTTATGCCTCCTAAGTTGACCTTATCTCCTGAACTCATTAATATTTGTTTTTTTTTTTTTTTTTTTGAGTCTCTTCCCTCCCTTTTAATCCATTTTATTCATTTCCTCCTTTTCCTAACCCAACTTTAATGCTCTCTCCCTATAACCTCCCCTTGCTTTCCCTTTACTTCTCTCTCTCTCTACACATTGCAAAACAAAAAAAAAAAAAGAGGAAAAGCTTGAATCTTTCCTTCTCATTAAGCTTGGAGCTCAATGGCCACTCTCTCTCTCTCCTCTCCCATTAATACAAAAGTGAGAACACCCACCAACCATTCTTGCAAAAATTGTACCTTTCTCTCATTCCATGCCCCTCATTGAAGGAAAAGCCATTCCTTTTTTCTTTTCCTTGTGATCATTAATTGTCACCTGTTCTTTCCTTTGGGCTTTCTCTTTCATGCAATTTCTTTTTTTTTCCCCCCCTTTTTATGTGGTTTTTATTTTTTTTTTGAGTTATTCTACCTAAGATTCAATGCTTTGTGATACTAATTGTGAGTTTCATTTTACCAAGGAAGAGGTGGATCAGAACAACTAGAACAGAAAGAAGGTTTTTTTTTTTTTTTTTTTTTGTTCTTAACTCAAAATTTGCCCCTTTTCTCTTGCCCATGGTGGGAGACTTTGGTTGTAATAGTTCTTAATTTTTCTTTGTCTTTTTTCTTTTTAAAAAAATACTTGTTGTTACACTTTGTTATTGCTATGGTCTATTTTGTTCTCTCTTAGTGGTGATGGATGTGGAAAATATAATGTGTAGTTCTTTTTTTCTATTATTATTATTTTTTAATCATTCCTTCCCCTTCATCTTCTTGTGGAGTGTAATTGCTTTTGAATTTCCACAATTTTAATGTGTTATTATTTCAACACATCAAAACATCTCATGTTTCATTAAAATTTAGCCAATTTATTATCTTTTATGTGTGTATAAATAAATGTTGCATTAATCTTGTGTGCATTCATTACTCAGGAAATTGGATCTATTATAAAAAAAAAATAGAGGATTCAAAAAGCCACATTTTCTTTGTAACCTCTAATTCCATTAAAACAAAATGAATTCAATTCTTAATTTGTCTAAGTGCATTTACATGTTTCATATGCATTGCCTCAATCTTTGCTTTCAGGTACCAAATTGTGGGGAAATTTAGGAATTTTATCACCCTTTAAAATCCCAGAAAAAATGTCTAGTTTGAGCACTGAACTATCGAAGTCGACGCAAATTTTCGGCCTAAAAGTTTGGGTGCTGATTGCTGTCGGCTTCGGTCTATTGATCGTGTTGATTCTCTTCTTGTTATCGATATGGGCCGCCTCTAGAAGAAAGACGAGGAGGCCGTTCGACCATTACGGAATGCCGCAAATACCAGTCATCTCTAAGGAGATTACAGTAGACCAAGTCGGCTCTCGCAGCCTCGCGCAGACGCTGCACGAGCGCGAGGTGCCTCTCTTTCCTTCTCACGAAAAATATAATGATCAAGAATACGCCAAGACGTTGGCGCGGTTGCCGACGAACAAGTCGATCGATGCGGATACTATGAGCCAGTCTAGCTCGGTGTACGACGAAGGTAGCTCGGGGCCGACAAGGAAACCGTATTCTCCCAGTCCAATTGTGTCAGCCTCACCTTTGGTTGGTTTGCCGGAATTCTCACATCTTGGATGGGGTCATTGGTTTACGCTGAGAGATTTGGAATACGCCACAAATCGGTTTTTGAAAGAGAACGTGCTCGGAGAGGGCGGGTATGGGGTTGTTTACAGGGGGAGACTGATAAATGGCACGGAGGTTGCGGTCAAGAAGATTCTTAATAACTTGTTAGTTTACTTCTCTCTATGCTTGCATTGTAAATTGTCGTATGAAAAATCTGCAATTAATATCACTATTTTCACTGTCCCCGTGAAATATTGGAGACTAGTAAAATGTATGTTATTAAATTACAGGGGAGAAATGGGTTGGGTATCTTGCATTTTAGGCCTTTGACTTCTGAGAAGTTGAGTTATAGCGATGATTTTTTCCGTTTCGTGAGTTTGCAGGGGACAGGCGGAGAAGGAATTCAGAGTGGAAGTCGAGGCCATTGGCCACGTCCGGCATAAGAATCTGGTGCGGCTTCTGGGATACTGTGTTGAGGGCGTAAATAGGTAAAGGCTCTTTTCAGAAGTGATTTGCTGATTTTTCTTTTGCAATTTTATCATCTCAATTTATTGTTTTACAACATGTTTTAAAGGGATCTGCATTTGTGTGCTAGTTTATACTGCAAACTGCTGAGACTTGTGTGCCGAATAAAACCAAATGACCAGGATAGGAACCGCTAATCAAACCAAATACATGATGCTTTTTTAGTCTTGTGGAGCTTTTTTTGTATCTGTGAATGCTATATTGGCGGCGAAAAAATGTTAGCAGCCATGTTGTAGAAAGCTTAGATAGTTGATTCTAAAAAAAGGCATAATCAGATAATAATTTATAACTCCAGAAGAGCAAATTTGTGTCGATAATTGCTTGAAAGATTGAGATTATGACATAAGTAACACTCATATCAATGAACTTAAATGGCACAGCAAATTATAAACTGTTGTTACTGTGACAGATTGGAACCTGCAGAAGAAAAAAGGCAAGCCTCTAAATGGGAAGAGACATTATGTAGAGAGTATTACTTAACCAAAATCTTATAAACAAAGCAGGTTACAATGTGAATCTACTTGTTTGCTACAAATCAGCAATCAACTCTAAACTAACTGTGTTACATCACCCAAACAGAAATAATCCTAATGGTGTGAATTGAAAGAAGACAAAGGAAGTGATTGTGGAAGAAAAGGAGAGAAGGAGATAAAGAGATGAATCCTAAATTGTTTAACAGGATTAATTTAGAGCTTCATTCCATCAGAGATTCACATGCAAAGATGATAAAGCAATTAGGAAATATGTAAAAAGGAAAATAAGATCTGTAATTTGATCCCCCAAGATTCAGTAAAGGTACTGAAAACATGCCCAAACATTTTCTCAGGCATCGACTTGAAACCCATCTCGTCTGATAATTTTTCCATAGAACATAAAGTACTTTGCTAATTCAGTTAAATTTTTTTATATTTACTTGGCAGAATCTTATAACAAAAATACATAATTTGCTTCTTTTGATCAAGACAGCGAAAATGACAGGGTTCAATCAGACAACTCATGTGAGCACATAACTATCTGGAAATTTTTAATGCGGTCTTAATTCAATTTTCACACTGACAATGTACTCATTGTTGAATGGTTGAATGTTAAACTGTAAACTGTTGTGGACTTCTAATGGACAAGATATTTCAGTCTTATTTAACCATCAAGAAGAAGATATGTTTTGTCAATGTTGTATCTACGCATAGCTAGGATCTGATGAAATTTATTATGCTTCGATAATTCCTTTTGTAGGATGCTTGTGTACGAGTATGTGAACAACGGTAACTTAGAGCAGTGGCTTCACGGAGCTATGCGTCAGCATGGTGTTCTTACTTGGGAAAACCGCATGAAGGTTATCCTTGGGACTGCAAAGGCGTAAGTCCTGACGGAACGACTAATATCTTCTCTTTTAGTATCGAGAGCAACTATAATTTCCCTCCTTTATTTTCTATTTGATAATGAAAGTTAAACTGGGTGATGTAACGGCATGCAGACTTGCTTATCTGCACGAAGCTATAGAGCCAAAAGTTGTACACCGCGACATAAAATCAAGCAATATATTAATTGATGAGGAATTTAACAGCAAGGTTTCCGACTTCGGGTTGGCCAAGCTCTTGGGCTCGGACAAAAGCCATATCACGACTCGAGTGATGGGAACTTTTGGGTACGCCTTTTCATTTTTTATTTTTCAATAATATCATTTTTATCTTTCGTAGTTTGTGGTTTATTGCGGAAAAAGAATCGATATTCCTTTATAAGCCTGTGCTAATTCTTACTTTGATTTAAGGTATGTGGCGCCTGAGTATGCAAATACTGGAATGTTAAATGAGAAGAGTGATGTTTACAGTTTCGGAGTTTTATTGTTGGAGGCCGTGACTGGTAGGGATCCTGTAGATTATAGCCGACCACACAATGAGGTAAAATTCTTTAATTCCAGATGCAACTTGTTAATAATAAGTTACTCTCTTTTTTTAACTGTATCTGCAATACTCTTTTTTTGATATATTTATAAGGGAAAATTGCGCGTGACACTTCGGTTCTCAAACTTTAATTTGTTGTAATTTCTTTTCAAACTTTCCGAATTGTTGCAATTAAGTCTCGCAATCTATTTTAGTTAGCAAAATATTGACAAATTGATGATATAAAAGTGATGTGGAAGCTTTATGGTTGATGATGCGATAATAATTAAGATGCTACATCACTTTCAATAATTGTTCTTTTTACCTCTTGTTAGTTTTGCTGGTAATCTCTCTGGCTCGTCTTCTCAGGTGAACCTCGTAGAGTGGCTTAAAATGATGGTAGGTAATAGGAGAGCAGAGGAAGTAGTCGATCCCGCCCTAGAGGTCAAACCAGCTACTCGAGCTCTTAAGCGGGCGCTTTTAGTCGCACTCAGATGCGTAGATCACGACTCTGAAAAGAGGCCCAAGATGGGTCAGGTCGTTCGAATGCTTGAAGCAGATGAAGTTCCATACCGAGAGGTCTAAGTCGACACCTTTCTTTCTTTCTTTCTTGCCCTTCACTTAAATATACTGTTATGCATCTTAACCGGAAGTTACTGAAACTTAATTCTTCTTTGATAAAAAGGACCGGCGAAATCGGAGGAGTAACACGGGAAGCATGGACATGGAGTTGCTAAAAGAGAACTCGAATTCATCTGATTCTAATAACAAAGTAGGAAAAATAGGTAATGAGACATCTGAGAGGTTTTATGAATAAGGCTGATCAATCTACCACACACGAGGGAAAACCGATCATCTGCATTTACTTTCCTTCATTGACAAGGTTTGCTAGATGTTCTTACTGCTACGAAGAGGCCGTTCGCTTTGAAGTGGAAGATTTTCGGGGAGGTGTTAAGCTGAGGGCTTTATTATAGTATTCCCGGTTGACGAGTAATTGGTTAGATAGGAGGAACAAACTCGTAATCGGTTTTATTAAAATACCAGGTTGTTCATAGGTTTTATGTTGTACAGTTCCATTAGGGGATGCTCAAAATTTTCAGTTTACGAACTCGATCATGTCGTTGTTTTATTCCTTTGTGACCTTTGGTGCACACTTCTGTTGTTCGCTACAAAGTTGGATGTTTATGGAAAACACATTCTTGGTTTGTTCAAACTTTTGCAATTTGCTGCTGTGCACTTTGTTTTAGTATGAATAGTTTCTCGCTCCGGCGGAAACCGATGTTTTCTTTTTTTTTGAAGAAAAGAAATAGTATGTTATGGTTTCATCCATTTACGAAATGAACTAAACGACAATTAGAATCAATCCAGTTTCAGAAGCAAAAAAAAAAAAAAAAAAAAGACTACTTGGTTCATAAGAGATTCTACAAGTATTTGAGGGTGTGAATCTCCATTATCAGTTAAAGAAAAGGGTAAAAAAAAAAAAGAAGAAAAATATTCTAATCTTCAAGCAAAGTAAAAACTGCAGTTCAATGGCTTGATGCAGATTAACATACGAGAAGTTCCGAGTATTGTGGATCCTTGGATGGCAATAGTAACTAAATGTTTACAAAACATCACTATAGATTTAGATTAGAGATAGATACGGACACGGGACACGACTCGAACACGACGACTCGATAACTTTTAAAAATTTAGAACACGAACATACATGAATACAGATATATATTATTAAAATAATAATATATATTTATTATATATATAATATAATTTTTCGTAAAATATTGTTATATTTTTTATACGAGTGAAAATTTATAAAATTTTTTACTAATAATTCATATGTTTTTTTTTAAAAAAAAATTCATCCTGCATAATTTATTTATATTGTCTAAAATATATTTATATATACTTATTAAAAAATTAAAATATTTATATCTTACATTATATATGTATAATAAAATAAGATAAAATAATATATATATTTTTTAAATTGTATGTTCTATGAATCGGTATTGAACGCGCATTCAATAAGTATCCACATCGGACACGAATCTATCATGGACAAATATCTGACACGAACATACGAGACTTATAAAAATGTCCGAATACTATAAGCCAACTAAAATTAAAGTTGCGCAGCAATTATGACTTCAAAACAAGCAGAAACTCGAAATTAAAACTATGTTTGAAGAGTGGAGAAGTTTATTTTGGGTTTCCATCACAGCTGTAGTTTGAGAATTTTCTCTGCCTGATCTATCACAGATGCCACGTGGACAACAAAGATATCTGCGACGCCCAATCACCGCTCGAGGAGCGAGATACTATCCGAAGCCACTTACTAAAACAGAATCTCAAACTCTAGTGGCCCTCGCTGCGCCAGTCGTTCCACGAAATGCCTCCACCACAAATACCTCCCATCCAATCAGATCAACGGTAGGGATTTCCATTGATAAGGACATCCCACCCCTTCTTCTTCAAATACTCCTACACTGCCCCAGCCATTCTCTCAAACACACTCACACACTCACACTCCCTCTTCTATCTTTCTACAGCTTAACCAGCATCATCAATGGCTTCCAGCGCCGCCATGGCCCTGTCGTCGCCCACGTTGGCCGGCGCGCCGGTGAAGCTGTCGCCCTCCCCGGCGTCGGAAGTGTTCGGCGAGGGGCGGGTGGCCATGCGCAAGACGGCGGCGAAGCCCAAGAGCGTCTCCGGGGGTAGCCCCTGGTACGGGCCGGACCGGGTGAAGTACCTCGGCCCCTTCTCCGGCGAGCCCCCATCCTACCTGACGGGCGAGTTCCCCGGCGACTACGGGTGGGACACGGCGGGGCTCTCCGCCGACCCCGAGACCTTCGCGAAGAACCGGGAGCTGGAGGTCATCCACAGCAGGTATTGTTGATATTTATTAATTATGTTAAAAAAAAAAAAAAAAAAAAAAAAAAGTAAATAATAATTGGGCGTGTACACGTACGTAGGTGGGCGATGTTGGGTGCCCTCGGGATTGTGTTTCCGGAGCTGCTGGCGCGGAACGGGGTGAAGTTCGGGGAGGCGGTGTGGTTCAAGGCCGGGGCGCAGATCTTCAGCGAGGGCGGTCTCGACTACTTGGGCAACCCGAGCTTGATCCACGCGCAGAGCATCCTCGCCATCTGGGCCGTCCAGGTGGTTCTGATGGGTGCGGTGGAGGGTTACCGGGTGGCCGGGGGCCCGCTGGGTGAGGTCACCGATCCTCTGTACCCGGGGGGTAGCTTCGACCCGCTGGGCCTGGCCGACGACCCGGAGGCCTTCGCGGAGCTGAAGGTGAAGGAGATCAAGAACGGCCGCCTGGCGATGTTCTCCGTGTTCGGCTTCTTCGTCCAGGCCATCGTCACCGGCAAGGGCCCGATCGAGAACCTCGCCGACCACCTCGCCGACCCCGTCAACAACAACGCCTGGGCCTACGCCACCAACTTCGTCCCCGGCAAGTGATCAACCCCACCCACCTTGCTGCTGCTGCTGCTGCTGCTGCTTCTGCTTCTGCATGTATTCTGAGTTTATTTTGTACAATGATTTCATCAATAACAAGTAAATTGACGCACATTACAGATTGATATTAATTTGCATCTTTAATTACATGCATCTCATTTTCAAGTAACTATATTGTTTTTTTGAGGGGAAGGCAGCATGCTGCCGCTTCATTCATTGCAATGATGAACTAGGCTACAGTGGTCGGGGCAACTAAGGCCCCCGAAAAAAAAAAAAAAAAAAAAAAAAAAAAAAAAAGAAGAAGAGAAAAAGAGAGACTAAGGGCAAGACTCGAGCCAGGATATCACCATTGCCCGAGCCGAGGAGCAAAGAGGACCCGGATCACGGGAGGTAGATTCGAACCTCCTGCCGTTACGCTCTAGCCAAACAGTCCTCCACGTCGCCGCTAACGCAACGAGCTCCCCCAGGCCTGAGGTGTCCCTTCTGGACGCACACGCATCCCACAGCTCACGAACTGAAGAGATGGAGTCGACCTGAACCGTGTTCGTTAAAAGGCTGGTTAGCATACACCGAACGGCCCTACAAGAGACAAAGAGGTGGTCCGCTGACTCCATCGGGCACGGACAGAAACTGCAGTTGCCGGTCCCCGTCCAACCCCATTTTAGAAGTCTGTCCATCGTTAACATCCTTCGTCTAAGAACTAGCCAGACGAAGATTTTGACTTTTAAGGGGATTTTGATGGACCAAAGTAGTTTCGACCCTCTATCCCGCACACCAGTGAACTGGAGGAAGCGATACAAGGATGAAACCGAGAAGGATTCTGAGTTCGACCATCTCCATCTGAAGATATCCCTACCGGGAGCAAGTGCAACCGATGAAAGAAGTCTCGTTATGTTCCGCAGTGACGTGCTATCCGACTCGGTGGCAGGTGCAAACCCAGTCAAGGTTCTTCTCCTCCTCCAACCTTTGCGTCCGAAGCAGTCGGAGACCCGACATGCTTTATTGCGGACCGCAGCAAAAATGGTGGGGTAAAGGCAGCGAAGGGAAGTGCTCCCGACCCAGATGTCTGTCCAGAACCAGGTCCAACGGCCATCACCCACCGTTCGGGACGTGCTGCAGTTGAACAGCTCTTTTGTAAGTAGGACCCCTCTCCACCACTGCGAGTGAGGTTTAAAGGTACTCCCTTCGTGCAGAGGCCGGCGGCGTCCATAATATAACCTACGGATCAGCTGGACCCAGGCGGCTGGGTGTGGAGAAAAGAAGCGCCACCACCACTTCGCAAGCAAGGCGACGTTCAGATTTTCTAGGTCGAGGACTCCTAGCCCTCCATCTCTTTTCGTTCTGCAAATCGTCTTCCAGTTAACAAGGCACAGGCCGCGCCAGAAGAACGCCCTCCGTAATGCATCAATGCGGCGGACAACCCATTTTGGTGCCTTGAACACGGAAAGGTAATAGATGGGTAGGTTTGACAGCACAGAGTTAACCAGGATCAGTCTCCCGCCTTGGGAGAGGAGTTTTGCTTGCCAGCCTTCAATCTTATTTTCAATCTTGTTGACTAACCCCCTCCAGTCCTCCTTCCGGATGCGCCCCTTGGACAAAGGGAGTCCAAGATACTTGGTTGGCAGAGAGCCCGATTTGCACTCCATGAGCTCGGCTAGCCTCGACCCTCTGCGTCCAGAGCTACCCAGATAGTACAGCTCCGACTTACTTCTATTGATTTTTAATCCAGAAGCCCATTCGAACAATTTCCAGATGACCCGTAGATTAAGTAATTGTTGTTTCTTGGCCTCACAGAAGAAGAAGGTGTCGTCCGCGTACTGGATGATCGCGATTTTGGCATCTTGAGTTGGGCCTACTCCCCTCAGCAGGTTATTTCTGACTGCTCTCTCCATCATTCTGGCCAAACCTTCAGCTACAATCAAGAATAGGAAGGGGGAGAGTGGGTCTCCCTGCCGAAGACCCCGCTTGAGTTTAATCCACTTCGAAGGCACTCCGTTGACCAATATCGCTATCTTGCCGTTAGAGATGCATTGGTTTATCCAGTTGCAGAATTTTGCGCTAGCCCCTAGCCAGGACAGAAGGCTTCTAAGGTAGTTCCAGTCCACCTTATCGAACGCTTTCTCGAAGTCCGCCTTGATTCCAACGATCTCTGATTTCGCTTTCGAACCCCAGCTAATGATCTCGCTAGCAGTGACGAAGGAGTCCAAAATGAGGCGTCCTTTAAGAAAAGCCGTCTGCGCCGGTGAAATGCACGATGGCATTACTCCTTCCAACCTATTCGCCAGAACCTTAGAAATGATTTTTTGTACGCCGTTGAGGAGACATATCGGTCGGTAGTCGTTTGCTGAGTTAGCTCCTTCTTTTTTGGGGATTAGACAGATGTAGGAGTAATCGATTGGTCCAGTGTTCACTGACTCGTTGAATAGTTCGTCGAAAGTTTTCATTAGATCCACCGAGATAACCTCCCAGAACTTTTGGAAGAAAAGCATACTGAAGCCGTCTGGACCTGGGGCTTTGTCCCCGTTGAGCTGGAAGGTGGCTTTTTTAACCTCTTCTACGGAAAACGGCGCCGTTAGATGCTCCGCACTTAGCGGACAGCCGTCATTGAACAGGCCGCTCCAATCCCCACACGACGCTGGTCGGGAGCCCTCCGGAGTGAACCTGTCCTTGAACTGGCGGTAGAAGTAGTCGCACTTGTCCTGCTCTCGCTCCCACCTCCGCCCATCTTCTTCTTGCACCCCGATGTGGTTGGTTCTAGCACGCCCGTTCGCCATGGCATGGAAGAATCTGGTGTTGCCGTCACCTTCCTTGAGCCAGTGCTGTTTGGCCCGGGCCTGCCAAATCAATTCCTCGTCCGCAATGATGTTCTTAAGGTCCGATTTTAGGTTGATCCTTGCCTGAAACTGGTCGGCCGTCAGCGTCGAACGCTCCTCTAATAGGTCCAGCCTATGGATCTCCTCGGTAGTAGTCTTCTTAGAGTTCCTGATACTATAAAAAGTAACTATATTGTTGGATTATGTAAAATTATGTTTCGAGTCCATATGGATTTGATCCAATCTTGTTCCTAAAGATTAGGAATAATTAGGAATATCTTAAAGATAATTCTTAAGAGGATATGAACGACGACTAGAAGTGATTTAAAATCTCGGATGGACGGTAGAGATCGTTTTCTATTAGAATTAGATTTTTAGAGTTCTATTAACTCTTACGATTCATCTTTTTATTTTTTAGGACTTCATTGAAAAATCCTAATTGAGAGGAAAAACGTGGAGAGCATCCGTGAGAGAGTTTCTTGTAATCCAATTTTACTACTTGTACTTTTGTGCCGTGGATTAATCGAATAACGCATTGAGGTGGTCTTGCCCGTGGACGTAGGTTGACGTATTGTTGGCCGAACCACGTAATTCTCGTGTCCTTCCATTCTTTTATTTATTTTATTTCTTTTGTTATTCTCGTGCTTGTTTTTTACAATCGTTTTCGCCTACTTTCATCTACGAAAGATTCTGTTTCCGCTGCGCTCGTGTGCGATGTGGGTTGAGATGTGCTCGATAACCCCACGGGCGATGTGGGTTGAGATGTGCTCGATAACCCCACGGCCGGTCCCCCTTCATATATTACGCAAATTCATTGCCAAATATTCCAACTGCTCCGATTCGTCAACACTAAAATCAAGGGCAATCACTTTTCACTAAAATCAAGGGCAATCACTTTTCACTAATATATATATGGGAAATGATACTTGTACACCCATTTCGGAATGTATATCACACATCCCACCCATCCAATGGGTGGGGTGTGATGATGGGTCAATCGATGTGACCCGTAAAAAATATCGCCATCATTAAAATGGTGAAGGTGTATGATATACACCCCTTCGGAGTTTACATGTAGCATTGCTCTATATATATAGTTCGTGGGCGACACGCAGAATTTTTTGCCCATTAGATAATTCCAATTTTGACCCCCTATTCTCTCTGACTTTTACATGGCGGCGCATGCTGCTAACATAGAGAAAACGCGTATGCCTCAGTTACGATAAATTAATATTGTTTCAACCTATTTATCCTCCACCACTCACCCCTCTGTCAAACACAATTTAGCTTCGTGGCTAGTGTTGAATATATAAATTAAAATTTAATTTTTTTATATATTTTAAATTTTTGCACTATGATAATTATTTTGTATTTTTTAATATAATATGAAAGTACAAAATTTTAAGTTCCAATTTCAAGTAGATTTTTAGCATAATTAATTATCTTTTGTTCAAGTTCCATCAAATTTCTAACATAATTAATTTTTTTATTTAATTTAAACTTATGTGTATTAAAATATTTTGAGTTCAGAGATAAATAACTCATTTTTTTTCAAAACAATAATTATTTTATATTTTTTTAACACTTATGTACATCCACGAGGTCAAGTCTTAAGTTCTAAAATGGAAAAAAAAAAAAGAAATTGATATTGTTTTGAACCCGGGATAAAAATCAACATATTAAAAAATAATAATAATAATAATAATAATAATAATAATAAAGCAATGCTGTCTACATTCCTAAAAAATTTTGGGGTGTGAAATATGCGCCCTATTTATTTAATGACGAAATTTTTTTAAATTTTTTTTACTAGTAAAATTTATTATATTGTAGAATAAATGGGATATAAAATATGGACAATACTATCCATATACTCCAAAATAGGATGTATGATGCACATCCCACCCATTCAAGGGTGGGGCTTCCTTCACTGGTAACTTCAATATGAACAGTGAAATTCACCCCACCCTTGGATGGGTGGGGTGTAAGATGTACACCCCTAAGGGGGTGTACAAAAAGCATTTCCCATAAAATATATTAGAAATGCGAAAATCTCTTATATCAATGGTTAAAACCGGTATTCACGTGATACCGATTATATATTTCAGGATCTAAAATTTTAGAATACAATAATATGAAGAAGAGACATTAGATAGAAAATAACTACATAGCTTTATGCGGCCATGTCTACTGTGGCCCTCTCGACTCATCTAATTATGCCGCCTAGGTATATATAGCTATCAAATCATAACAGATTACAAATCGAGATAATTACAAATAAATTTTTAAATATAATTTGGATAAACTCTATCTCTAATTAACTTTTAGATTAAATTTGGATTACTATTTCCAACATCCTCCGTTAATTCAAATTTCATCTTCGAATTGCAAATTTCGTAAAAATTTTGCAATCTCCGTCGCTGTCGTTGTTGTCGTGTTCGAGTTATATAGCATGAAACATATCCAATAATGCTATCATGCATGAAATCTTTGCCACCTGTAATTTTGATTATTCACGTCATCCTTATAGTTCTGGTTATTCATATCATTCTTAAAAATCTGTGGATTTCTGTAAATATCTGGATCCTAAATTTTCAGATCACTGGTTTCAATGTGTACGCTTTACACCATACCAAAACTCCTTATTTTTAATTTTATATTTTTGTCTGCCTTTTTGTTTTCTTCATCCACATTATGACATATGAATATTTCTTCAATAACATTAGAAAAAGAATCAACTATTTATTTGACTTGATATGGGTAATTACTTTATCGCAAGAAAGTTCTTTACTTATATCATCATTGTGAATTTTCTCGTCGGTCTGGATTTCACCGTTTTGATCATCAACATGTTCTTCACAAATTTAATCTTCTTCATAATTTTGATCAAATTTTTCTTTCCAAATTTCTTTGTAAATTGGGACTGCTATATCTTCACAATTGGATTTAATTTCTTCTTCTTCTTGAATTTCATTCTCTTCTTACAAATCTTCTTGTCCAATTTTCGCTAAGATTCTCCATGTTTCTCATATCGTTTTGATAGTTGAAATTTTTTCAACCAACGACAGATCCACTACTTGCAGAACTTTTCTGTCTCTTTTTCTAAATTCTTCTTTACCGATTTTTTTTTCATAATTTCTATTCTCTACTAGATCCCACAAATCGTGGGATTCTAAAAAATATCAAATGATGATTTTTTATCGTTTAAAGTTCGTTCCATCAAACTTTGGTAAACTAGGTTGAATAAATCAATCTAAATCCATAACGAGTTTCAACTTGTACCTTCTTATTCAGATGACGTCCTTATTTCATCAAGATCTCGTCGATTTTTTTTCCACTTATTTGTCTAGCCCCGCTGGCTAATTGGACAAGTCTTTTTAATCTTTTCACGAGTACTCCTCGCTCTCTTTTCGTCAAGCGTCACAACCACCTTCTCTCGTGTGTTGTGCGGAGGCCAATTTCTTCGAAGTAATTTTTTTGCTTCGGTTTTATCTGAACGTCATCTTTTTCATTCTTCAATCTGCTACGAGTCGCTTGACTTTATGTAGCTATCTGGTACATTAATTTTGTATTCTTTTCGAATCTATTGTCGTCTGGCTTATAATTCGTTCGGTACTTTCTTGCTCTTTTTGGTACTTTCTGGCTCTGATACTAATTGTTGAAAACGTGAAAATCTCTTACATCAATTGTTGAAACCGGTATTCACGTGGATACCGATTATATATCTCATAATCTAAAATTCTAGAATACAATAATCAGGATCTAAAATTCTAGAATACCAATGGTTGGAACCGATATTCACGCGGATACCGATTATATATCTCAAAATTTAAAATTTCTAAAATTCTAGAATACCAATGGTTGGAACCGATATTCACGCGGATACCGATTATATATCTCAGAATTTAAAATTCTAGAATACAATAATATGGAGAAGAGATATGGAAGAAGAACTAATATTTTATTAATAAGAAATATTCAATTACACAACCTTATGCGACCATGTGGCCCTTTTAATTCATCTAATTATTATGTCTAGATATATATATATATATATATATATATATATATATATATATATATATATATATATATATATATATATATATATATATATATATAGCCATCAAATCATAACAGATTATAAATCTAGATAATTATAATTCAAGCTATTTGGTTAAAATAGAGAGCTACTGGCACATCTATTTATATATGTAAATCTTACGTACAATTTTTTTCGTTCTGTAATTCACAAAAAAAAATTAAAAAAAATTATTTAAAATAAATAAAAAATTTATTTTATTCTAAAATGGATGAAGTATAACTGCGAAAAATCGATGTATACCCCAAATAGAAAATAAGATGTATAAAAAATATTTTTCAAATAAGAAAGGTAGAGACTGATAAGAATTCTTAAACCAGGAAAAGATAAAATATATATCAAATAAGAAAGGTAGAGACTGATAAGAATTCTTAAACGAGGAAAAGATAAAATATATACTTAATCTAAGAAGTCATTTGATTATATGTAACTAAAAATATAGTGTATTTGAAAATAAATGGAATTGTAGATACAGCCGTTACAATTATATATATCTCATTTAACTGGATATACAAAAAATGCTATAATTATAAATAATTTGTTTTATTGCATGAAATTTGTACTTGTAAAATTTTATTTGATAGTAAAATTACCTCCGATAAAAAAATAATAAAATATTTATTTAAAAAATAATTAGAACAATAAGTTTGTTTTTTATTTAAAATTATTTTTTCTAATCGTTGTAGTTGAAATTGTGATCAATTTAGATATAATTCTAATTATAACAGTTGAATTCAAACACACGAAATAAAATATCAAATTTAAATTTATATATAATTATAACTCAATAAAAAAATTTTGATAAATTTTCTGTGCTCCTACTATTGCTCTTTGACAAAAAAAAAAAAAAAATAATAAATAAATAAAATAAAAAATAAAAAGTAAAAAAATGGGGATAGAAGATAGAAGGTAGACCATTCTATTGAGCTGACGCGGTGTACTCAACGTATAATTAATGGTTTATGAAAATCAAACCCAGGCAATAATTCGTAACGAGGCGCGTACTCGCGAGGCGCGTACTCGCAGCTACTGGAAAGCGATTGTTCTGCAGTTCTTTTTCTCGGTACAGAAGTTGTTAGATCTGACTCAAAATTAGAATCGCTTCGATATTATGATTCAGGTTCGTCGACGGCTTTGCGGTGCGATAAGAAATTTTATGGATGTCTGTGGTACCTTAATTTTCTCTTTTGTTTGTCCTAGAGAGATCAAGCGATAGTACGAAGAAGAACTCTTGTATTCCCTCTTTTCTACATAGTGAAACCTCTCCTTTTTCGCCCGTTATTTTTTCCCTGTAAAAAATTTTTCACGTAAATCTGTGTGTTAATTCTCTGTCGTGCAATTTTGATTTTACTTTTCTGTTGTGATCGTCAATTAATTTTATTTAGTTTGTGCGTTCGTTGCTAACAGAAATTTGTGCCAATGCTTGCAGTACCATGTCATGAACTAATGCCTGATTTTTTATGATCAACATCTTAAAAAGTCATTTATTAGTTAAAAATTTATAATGTTTTAAAACTACTACAACAATTACAACTAAAATATCACATAATTTATAGCTCGGAATCATAAATTATAACTACTTAAAAATTAAAATATCATTTGAGGATGAGAAGTGTAATTTACCTTCTCTACTCCTAACAAGCATGCTGAAATTCGTCCGTCAACAACGGCATTTTATTAATTTATTTATTATTAATTATTTTTTTTTTTATACTTTTCTTACTTTTTGGTCCTCGGACTCGGCTCTCCACCGCGTGGAGATGCACATAAAAACCCATTCGCATGTCAATTTTTTTTGCTCACAAGTAACAGTACACGCGATCTCGCTCTCTCCGTCTCTCGCTCTCTCTAACATTCCTAAGAGAGATACAGAAAAAGACATAAGAGAGAAAAAAAAAAAAGAAAACTTAGATATATATATGGCGGGGAAGAAGCGAGAATGGCTGCATAAGAAGCTGATGATGCTGAGGAGCCAACGCAGGGCGTTTATGGTAACGTGGTGGCGGACGCGGAGCGCGGATGATCATTCGTATGTGCGCTTCGTCGTCCCCCTCTGCGAGAACGCCGTGTTCTACGTGCTCTGGGTCGTCGAGGCCGTCGTCGTCGTCGCCTCCCTCTGCTTCTTCTTCCTCCGCTTTGGATTCTGTTTATGAGCTCATCTTAGAATTAACTGCGCTAATTATTCGCGGTTTGTCGATACACTTTTTCTTCTTTTTTTTTTTTTTTTTTTTTTCGGGGGTTGTGGATTAATATTTTTATTAAGATGTGAAAAAAAAGAGTTGGGGGAATTTGATTTGGCCTTGATTTTAGTGTTGATCACGAATCGGGGGCTGTTGGAATATTTGGCAATGAATTTACGTACCAGTATTGTTGAGGATAAACTTACTTGAAAATTAGATGCATGTGATTAAAGATGCAAATTAATATGAATCTGTAATGCCCGTCAATTTACTTGTTATTAATGTACATTGATGAAATCATTGTACAAAATAAACTCAGAATAGATACAGAAGCAGAAGCAGCAGCAGCAGCAGCGAGGTGGGTATTGCAAAAAGGACCTACCAATCGGGATATGACACCTGCGCAATGAGATGGATCAGGGTCAGGTGGATCCTAATAAAAAATTAGGTTACTGTAAACATATCTAAGATATATTCCTACAAAGTTTAATTTTTCATATTTATTCCTTCAAAAGTCCAACGTTATTCATATATATCCTTCCGGTTTATTATCGTTAGTTCACTGTTTATTTTTTAACAGATTTTATGTGAAATAACAGTTTTGACCTTTCAAAAATGTTCCTTCAGAAATACCTGAAAGGATAAAAAGATAAATTTATCTCACTAACTAACCAAGATTAAGTATTTAACATATGATTAACTAGATTTTTCTAATAGAAATAGACGGCACGGATATATATGAATAACGTTGGACTTTTGAAGGGATAAATATGAAAAGTTAAACTTTGTAGGAATATATCTGCTATTCGATATGTTTACAGGGAGCTGTATGCAATTAACCCTCAACTAAACAGCTTCAAACCAAACCTGAATTTGTTCAATCTGAGGATACTAATTAGGTCCAAGACTCTTTACTAACCCTGTCTAAGAATTATGGAACTTTAGTTTATATTTTCTTTCTAAATTGGCAAAATTATCACTGTAGTGCAATTCCACAAAAAAACATTTACACACACTTTTTTAATAGGCACAAAATATGAAATAGTTATATAAGAGAAAATTAAATAAAGTGATGTGAAATAAACATTGTTATCTAAAAGCTTAAGCAGTTGGATAACAATGTTTATAATATTTATATACAACAAGGGCAAGGATTAATAATTGCTTCTCCAATCACTACTTCCTGAAACAAACGGACCAGATAAAATTGATTCAATTCTTTATTACAGTCACCAATAAGCGAATTGAATTGACGAAGTTGTTTCCAGCAAATATATAGCAAGAGTGCGAAGTGTTTAAGCTAAGGCTAGCTATCAGTGACCAGAAGCTGCAGTTGAACAATAATTGCAACCATTCTGCTGTCTTCCATAGCCATCGCGGAGCGTCTATATATCGTCGCATAGTATCTTCACATCTGGCCTCGTATAAAGAGGGAACGTCGCGACGGAACGGTGAAGTTGCATCCACGAAAAGCTTCTGAATGTAACGACTATGCATCTTCTAAAATCTTAGAAGAAGATTTTCCAGGGGAGAGAAGGCATTATTTCACGAGCGACGAGTACTTAAAATGAGTATCCTAATTGACATTAGAATAAAGAAACAGTTGTTAGAAATAGCAGGATGAGACTCGAGAATGCAAAATTCCACAACTTTTCCTGAAAACATGGAGAATGGAAATATCCAAAAAGAACACTTCAAAAACAGAAATCTAATAAATAAAAAATAGAAAATAAAAAATAAAAAATCTCACGAGGACATTTTTGAGTTTTTAAATCAGTCTGCTCAGTTAAAACGGATAAGGAGAAGTCTGGCATAGCAAAGCAAGGCCACAAGCCGGCAGCCAATGAAATTCTGAGGATATATGGGATTACAGATTCCAACGATAGAATTGATTATCCAAAGATAGTATTCTCAATAAGTTAGTGATCAAAATGAAATACAAGTACTCCACATGAGAAAGAGTATACTAACAAAATGGATCCAAATGTTAGTGTGATGATACCTGCTTTTAACCCATTCCCTGATATCGGCACTGTGAGAGAGAAATTTTCACCTCATTTAAAGCTGCAATTAAAACATTAGTTACTACTCAATGCTTGCATTCCTCACACTAAAGTATAAACAAACAAGGTACCTGGAATGCGACGTAAATCAGGCTCAATTCCATTTCCATTTATGTCCCTGTGATTTGGAGTAACATATTTACCGACAGTGACCACCACACCAGAACCATCATGAAGCTCAAAAACAGATTGTATCAAGCCCTGGAAAAAGGATTCAGAAGTCAAGATAAATAAAAAAAAAAGGAATCAGAGTAGACAGGGCGTGGATGCACATCATAAAACATGTTTCTGAGTTTAATTAATACCTTGCCAAAGGTCCTTTCTCCCACAAGAACGCCTTTGCAATTATCATGAAGTGCTGAAGCTACCTAAGAACAGCTTGCACATGTCATGACTTCTTACGATGATCATTAATACTTTTGAAACAAAAGAAGATTTCAGTAACTCACAATTTCACTAGCACTTGCAGTCCTATTATTCACTAAGACCTGCATAAGAAAATGAGAGCAAGCCTGGCTCAAGAGATAAAATGACAACTGGTATGATTTTTCATCAAATGACCGAAGTAACACCACAGGTACAAAATCAAGAGGCACGTCACATGATAGGAATCCTGGGAATGACTCTAGTACCATATGTAAGAGCATGAACTAACTTAATGGAATTAGAAGCGCTCATAGCGCAAAATTCCAAAGCTTAACATGAACACTAGCAAGCTAGTTGAACATAACCCATTCACCTCTTAAACATCTCTGTACGTGGAATTATTGAACTATGGTTGAGACAAATAAGGCAAAAGTGCTTGTTGATGGTGAACCTTATATTATATGGAGAAGGCTAGATAGGAAACTGAGAGCGCTTCTGAACAGACTTTTCAACTTTAGTTCAAACTCTATAGTGGACCATATATTGTACAGAGAAGGCCAAAATAGTGAAGATTAGACAGTGATGGTGATGTACACAAAGATAATTATTAATACCATCATAATATGACAACAATGATGATGGAGGATACATCATAGAATGTACATGACCAATTTCATTTTACCATGATTATTAGAAAAGTAACATAATGACCATTAGTCTAATTGATTTCATTGATATGAATGGACCAAGTAATTGCTACACTTGCTTACAATGAGAGGACTGGTAACCAAAGGTTCAGTTTCGGCAACAAAAGTATTTTGAACCTGGGGATCCCTTCCAGCTGTATAAATTACCTGCAATATATGCCAAAACAAAACAGATAACGCTAATTCAAAATCTGAAGCCAATAGATCAAGGTTAATTCTAAGGAGAAAGAGTCGTTTACAGAGACCACACTGCATGTGCAGGATCATCATCACCATAGATCTATCATATTAGGTAGAAATACATACTGTTTCTCCTCTGTTCATAAAAAGCTTAGCAACCTCTATCCCAGCCTATGAAACACAGGAGAAACATAATTAGATTGAAGCAGCTAAAATATTCAGGTAAAGCGTACAGATTACAGACCTTGATTGAACCATAAAGAATTTTGAAGTGGGTATCTGAACTTTCAAAATTTTGATTTTACTACGTAGGTTAAAAGTTATTTTAATTTAAGTACCTATGAATCAGAACTTGAGGAATGTCTATCTTATGGGAGAAAGATTAGGTTACAAAAACGTGTAGTATGTAGTTCTGCAAGCATTATATAGTTCCTTTTCTCCAAGGAGTATGTAGTTCTCTAGCTCCATTTACTTAAATATAACACAACAACAAACAGAAGCAACTTGGTCCATGCCGGAGGTACAACGATAAAAAGAGGAAAGCCAAAAAAGACGTGTATGGACCTAGATGCAGTAAAGATATCGAGGCCCTTAATTTGGGATATGACACTGCACAAAATAGAATTTCATGGAGGAAAAGGACTGTATGGCTCAATTCTTGAGCTGTAACATTGCCTTCTTGCTATTGTTATGGAATCCAATTTTTCCTAATGGTGTAGAGAAATATGAATATGCATATAATAATGGTAGAATATTTGTAAGATATTAACATACTTGCACAAGTCCACCAAGATTATCCCTTAGATCCAAGATAAAGTAGGAGGCGCCGGAGCTTTGAAGACGTCTCAATGCTGCAAGAGGCATAAGCATACGTCACAGGTATATAAAAGTTAACCACATCAAATAACTTCTCTATCGCAAATCGCTACATAGGGTATTCAAATAAGATTTAAAATATGATAGAATACTTATTTTCAGTACCAGAAAGAGACAAAATTATTCACACAAGAGTCACAGAGCTTCCAGACTACAGATCACAATATACAGGAATAGTAAGAACACAAGATAGAAAAAGAGAAAATAAATCGCCACTTTTATCAACAGGTCGGCAATTACCAGTAACCAAATCTTTCTTCGCCAGTGCATTGAACTCTTTTATATGAATATATCCAACTGACGAATCTCCATTTTCCATTTTCTCTAGACGATAAAATACTGGGGTATGAGCAACAAGTTGTCTTTGGACCTTCATAGACTGAACAGGGCCACAAGCACTATGTTTAACCTGCACTTAGAGATGTTAAATTGTAAGATATTAAGAACCATAAATATTCTTCACTCATTATACCCTTGAAAAAATTCTCAAACCCAACCTCAATAGTCACGTACGTTTCCTTAGGACCCTGTAGCATGGATGATACATCAAATGCTGATTTACCTTGTACATTTATCCCATTAACAGAAAGAAGCTCGTCCCCCTAAAGAAAACAGTACAAAATTTGAGAATGATGCATACAGATTTTTCGCCGCAAGTCTGGACAAAAGTTTGAGATTGGGAGAAAGTTCAAATTATTTTAAGAGTCACGAAGTTAGCATACATCATCTTGTAAGATGTAAACAGGTAATGCAACACAAAACAACTGGAAAAACTCTGATGTGAATTATAACTATCAGAAGAATATTATGGCTTTTATGGAAAAATAGAGTTCTTAAAGACCAGTTTAGAGGGCTATCTACTGACCAAATACATGTTGGACGAACTCATTGTGGAAGATTTTAAAATCTAATCAATAATATAACATGATAAAATACGAAGCTTAAACTTAAAGCATAGCAAGGAAACATCTTCTCTCAGAGAAAGTATTAGCAGAAGAAAGAAAGATTCAAAAGGGAAGCATTTTATACATATTACTAATAGTGAAGCAACAAAGCTTAGCGTTAATACATTTTAAGCCACAAATATCATGTCCCATGTTCAAATTACAGCACGTTCGATGAACAATGCATAAAGAAGACACCTCAATGAAAGTGAAAAGAAAGAAAAAATATAAGAAATGAATGAAGAAGAAAAAGATTGAAGGGTCAGATGACGAGAAAAACTAAAATATTAAAGTCACAAGAAATAAAAGGTAATCAAAACCAACCAGACTTTTTATAGCCCTCAGCTTAAAGTGGCTGCAATGGCAGAGTAGAGAAAACAAAAGGCCAGCCAGTTTTTTAGCATTAAATTTCGCAACAAGAATTATATTCACATATTCAGACCATAGCCAACAGATAAAGGACATGGAAATTAATGAAGAAACATTAGAATCCTGATCTTGGTCTCACGATGTGGCAAGATCACCGGATTCACCTTCATCATAAGCAATTGAAAAGTAAGAAATCCAGCCACCATAAAAGATTTATTGGGTTCAAACAACATATACTGAAACAAGTAACAATACCTGTCTTACACCAGCAGAATGAGCAGGTCCATCTAGTATGATCCCTAATACCTTCAACTTGACAGAGCCATTATCATCAGGAACTTCTCTCAAGTTCATTCCAATCCCAGTGACATCATACTTTGCCATCTTCGAGAACTTTCATCCATGATTGAAGTATCATATGAAGGAAACTGCAATACTTGTGAGTATATGGCAAGAAAACAAGTCCCGAAAGGAAAATAGAATAAAATCTATTAGCAAAAAACTAAAGAGTAGAAAATAAAGCATCAGATGTATTGTCATACATGAAAAGTAAAAAGCTACAATAGAAGTTGATAAGCCCGAACTTCACAATGAAGTTCACATGATGAAAAATTGCAGAAACTTTGCAAACACAAAAATGAGATATTTACCGAAAACAAAGAGTTCAAAACTTGATTGGATTAATTTAACTTTTACTTAGAATTAAGGTCAAGGACACAATAGTGCATCCAGTTGCTCTGGTACATAGCGATAGGATGATTTAATTGAGTGATTGGAGTTTTGAAACTTGAATAGATTTCTCTTCAAAAGATCCATATCAGAAAGATCCAACTGTGCATCCAGATTTTGAAGTAATTCACCGCATGAGATGAAAAACTCATAAAGTTGCCATAGAAGGAAGAGAAAAGTGCTCATACACCAATTGCATAAAAAGATACTGATGAAAAGGAATCAACATACTTCCGAAGGAGAAAGGAACCGAGTATACGGGTCACCCAAACTAGCAAGCATGTTCCTAATAATGTCATGAGCTCGAGATCTTGTTTGAATTTTGTTACGAAGAATTTTTTGCTTCTTTTTCTGCATAAGTAAAAATGGAAATCTGAAGACATGAACAATTGGAAGACATGGAAATTAGTTCCAATAAGTGTCAAAATCATTAGTCCAATAAAAGTCAAGTATTTAATCTACAGAATACAAAATAAAGAAAAAAGAACAAAGTAATATAAGTGTCTGTTATGGTTCATCTATTCTCCGCCATCCACTTGACCAGGCATTGTTAAGACCATTGCTAGACCATTACTATAAGGGCTTATTCGGTTTTTCCTATTTTAGACTTTGGAATCGGAATGGGATTCACTAATTCCAATATTTGTTGTTTGTTTTACAGGAATCGGATTTCGAGAATGGAATGGGAATGGCCCAGACTGTAACGACCCAGCCCACTAGCAATAATAATTCGTTGAGCCCAAACCACCGACCCAAAACACTTAAGCCCAGTTATTATTGCTAGTGTTCATGGTCTCTTATATACCCAATCCCAACTCTATTCCCATCCGAAGTGGGACTATTGGGGTGTCACAGACTCCACATGCTTAGGCTTGACGTCCTCGTCAGCTCACACACGCAGCCCAAGATCACCAGGCGATGTGAGACTTGTCTCGCTAGTCTTGTCATTTGGACTTTGGCATAGCTTGTTTTCTTGTCATTCAGATCCCGGCATAGCCTGTCATCTTGTCATTCAGACCTGGCTCAGTCGTAATTCGTCACACACTTTCGGCTGGTGATTGGCTCTGATACCAAATGTAACGATCTGATACACTAGCAATAATAACTCGTTGAGTCCAAACCACCGGCCCAAAATGCTTTAGACAAGTTATTATTACTATACGCTAGCAATAATAACTCGTTGAGTCCAAACCACCGGCCCAAAATGCTTTAGACAAGTTATTATTACTAGTGTATGTGGTCTTTTATATACCCAATCACAACTTCATTCCCATCCGATGTGGGACTATTGGGGTGTCACACATACCATCTTTAAATCTTGAATTGGCCTATCCCAGAATAAACAACTCAAAACCCCCTCTCACAAACACCTCCCCCTTCTCTCCATTCATCACTTTCGTCTCCCTTAACCAAAACTCTCTCTAAAAATTCTAAGTATCCCAATTGTCCAGTCCGATTTTCGTTCAATAATGAACCAAACATTTTTGGATGATTAGTCATTCACTTTCCATTCCAATACAATCCAATTTCATCTTCTATTCTCATTCCAATCATGAACCAAACATGCCCTAGATTCAATCCTTTAGGTTTACAGAAAAAACAGAGAAACTAGGACCCTATTTTGATGTCGGAAATAATTATCCAATGATAGCTTGTTCGGGATGAGATTTTTCTGTTGAAGCTAGGAGTTTAAATTTTGCTCCTTAAAAGTCTTGACATCCCTAATTTGATAGGACGACATATTTCACATATAAGGCGATTGGCTCTGTTTGGATGCGTAAACATCTTGTTCAGCATTTCTCTTTAAACATATAATATTTGATATACGAGGAGTGTTATCAACTATCTAAAATAGATAGCATATTTGACCTCCTAATCATTTTTTGAGAATAAGAATAATTATCTCGCAACCAAAATATACTATCATACTAAATCATGAAAAAAGTCAGACTCTTTGCTTCCAATCAAAAAAAAAAAAAAAATTCTGAAACCATAAGTTATCATTGAATAACTTAATTCCCAAAAAAGAATTTTTTTTATAAATAATCTTATTAAATTTTATAATTTTAAAAATAGTCTCCTATAAATTTTTTTTGTAAATATAGTCTTAAGAATGCGGTGAATCATTCACCGTTTTTAAAGAATTTCATAATTTTTATGAATGCGGTGAATTATTAACCGCCTTTAAAAGATTATATAAAAGCGGTGAATGGTTTACCGCCTTTAAAAGCCGCTATTAAATAGAATTATTATTTATAAAAAATATAGTTAAAATAAAAAATATTATAAATGACTTATCACAATATATATCATAACGGAATGCGATATTACTTTCGAAAACAAAAAAAATAATTTTATTGTCGTACTTTTTTTGTTGCATGTAATCTTTATGATATATATCACAACACGCAATATATACCATGACACACAATATGAAATATGATATTATGTACGAAAATTTTCTCACTACATGCAAATTTTTTCGTAATCCAAAAAATATAACGCAATCCAAACAACTTAGCACAATCTTCCCGTAATTCCAAATAAATTCCAAACGATAAATCCCAAATTTTATAAAAATACATAGAGGCGGTGAATCATTCACCGTTTTTAGAAAGTCGTAAATGGTTCACCACCTTTATGAGCCTACGAAAATGATATAAAGACGGTGAATCATTTATCGCTTTCATTAAAAACTATTTCATAGGAGACTATTTTTACAAATAAATGTTTTATAGGTATATTTTTACAATAAAAATTGTCATGAGGATTAGTTTTGTAAATACTCCTCCAAAAAATGACTTGAAGAGCAAATATAGCACATCATTCTAAATATTTGATCCACTACTTCTCTACCAAATACAATAAGCTTCTTCTAGAGTAAATTAAATAGATATGTTGAATAAAATGTTCATGCATCCAAACATGCCACTAGAGTATCGCCATACCATCCATATCTCCGGCGACCATGGGCGGCGGCCGGCGTCGGGGAGGAAGCTGTCGTAAACGACCTCCCACGCCTCCTCCACGAGCCCCTCATCCGTCACCGTCTCCGGCGGCGGCGCCGCCCCCGCGCCCTCCTCCGCCGCCGCCCCTTCACGGCATTTTTCAGGCGTCGGCGGCGGCACCGGCGGCGGCCGGAGCGGGTCCTCTGCCGCGGCCGCGAGGGGAGCGAGGAGGGAGAGGGAGAGGGCTCCGGCGAGCGCGTGTGTTAGTAGAAGCTTCTGGAGACATTGGTAGGGTTTGATGCTGCGGTTGCTTCGATCGAGATCGGAGGAGGAGGAGATGAGGGTAGGGCTGACGTGGCGAGCGGTGATTGGCGGGGGAGGAAGAAGGAGGGGTAGGTAGCAGCGGAAGTAGGAGGAGGAGGAGGAGAAGGAGGAGGAGAGAGGGATCATCCTATTCTTCCGAGTACAAGTACGTAAATGAAGGGCGAGGCTCTCTACCTATCCCGGTTTTTATCGTTAGAGCGAAAAAAAAGAAAAAACAAATTTAAATATAAAATGCCTGAATGGTTCATGTAATGTTCCGTTATTGGAACTTACTCCCTCAGCTTTTTCTTTTTCTGCCTATTAGTTTTGGCTTTTTTTTTTCTTTTTTTTGGTATATGTCCACAAAAATCAATAAAAATATGCTTAGTTTATTTTTAAAATAAATTTTAATTAAAAATATAAAATAATTAAGCTTTCAATATTAACTAACAAATTCTTTACCACTTATACTAGTATAGTCCATATCTCATGTTGTTTTTAATGACCTTTAAAGGACATTTTTGAAGGTCAAGTGAACATTTGCAACTCATCAAAGACATAGCGGCGCATTGCAAACAGTAGGCCAACACAAAAGATACCAAAAGAAAAGAAACCATCACCATGAACACGAGTAAACATATGTTATATCTAAGTCCTCAGAGAATGAGAAAGCAACACCTGTTAGATACTTTAGGTTAAGCAAACGTTACATTCGATAAATCTGCAGATAATACTCCTCTTTTTTTCAGAAACAAATTGAACCCACACAGCTCAAATTAGTCCCGTTTTACCCTACAAGTTAAAATTTAAAAACACACGCGAAACCTAGAATACATCGGACCTCTCAACATTCTCGCGAATGCAGCTGTTCCATTACTATTGCCGCTATTCACGGTTCATCGGGAACGGAAGTATAAGAAACTAATCACGCAACACGATAACTACTGATAGTGAGAGGCCGCTCCTCGGAAACTCTTAAGCCGGAAGAAACTACTGGAACTCAGTAGCTGTGCTGCCATAGCTGGTGAGATGGCTGCGAGGGTGCCGTAGCCTGCGAGCTGTTCAAGTTGCCCTCGTCGGGGCTCTGCTGGTGGCCCCCCTGGGCCGCCCCAGCCTGGGTGTGGTGGAAGTTCGGGTAGCCGAGCGTGCCGTATTGAGAAGACTGCAGCCCCTGGCGAAAGCCTGCCGGCTGGCCCTGCTGCGCCTGGTAGCTGTAGAAAGTGCTAGGCGGAAGTCCCGACATCGTTTTCAAGCCTCCCTGCATCCACATGGCAGGGTTCTCGCCCTGCAAATGACAAAAAAATAATAATAATAATAAAAATAAATAAAAGGGTAACACTTTACACTATTGTAAGTCTTGAATATGAAATATTCAGGGATCTTTTATTTCAAGTCCAAGATAACATATAAATGCAAGAAATAAAATTTTTGGAAAGCATGTATGAAAAATTCAGATTTTATCGTAATAAACACGTAAACTCAATGATTCTTAAATATATCAAGGATTGATGTTTACCTGGTGAAGAGACATGTAGTGAGTGGCATCTTTGTTTTGCGAGCTCAAGGCTTCGTCCAGCCTGAGTGTCGTGCTGCCCAATGCGGTATTTGGGTTCAGGGAAAAGTTTCCAGGGATGTTACTCGAACTCCCAAAAGCTCCATAACCGGATCCGACAGAACCCTGTTGAGATAAGTTTGCGACGGAAAAGCTGTTTTTATACTGTGGCAGTGTAGATTTCATGCCTGCTGTCGGTAAAGTGGTCGCAGATTGGTGGAACGGGCCGTTGCTCGGGTATGTCTGCTGGAAAGAAGCTGATGGTAGGTGGTACGTGTAGCTCTGGGGAAGAAACGGGTACCCCATCATATTTGGGTATGGGCCCAAAGGAAGGGATGGTTGAGGGTAGTGGTGGACAGGTAGATGTTGGGGGAGCGGAGGGCCGCTGGGAATGGCCGAACTCGACAGAGATTGAGTCGATTGAATGTTGGCGAAGCCCCCTGGCTTCACATTCTGGAACAAATATAGGAGCCATCAGAATAATGAAATTAATAGTTATACAATATTGTCTGTCTGTTACTAGACTTTTGGCAAGGTTCCAGAAGGGGCATGGCAAATTCCCTATCCTTTCTGATGGCATTTGTCACAAAAACAAAAAAGGAAATGAAAAAAAAAAAAAAAAAAAAAAAAACAATTATTTTACACAAGCGATGCAAGATGGGTTAACTTAGGGTTTGGCTGAAGTCATATTTTATTTTGGAATGCTGATAACATTTGATTCTGAAGTTGATTCTTTGGTGTCTGATAAAAACCATCCCTTTTAATATGTTACGGTATCAAGAAATTGTCCCTTCAATGATCGCTAACCAAATCTTGTTAAAAGCTGGAATTTACAACCGTTGCCACAAGTCTACCCTATGGCAACTATTTCCGGACCTTATAAATGAAGGGACAAAACTGTGGAAAATAGCTTATTGGGCGGTATCTATAAAAAAATCAAGCCAAATTGAAGGGAGATCTTTCATTTTGTCGGTCCATCATACTGATTTCTCCTTGTGCTTATTTTTCTGTTAACTTAAGGCCAATCCAAGCAAAATCACATTTGAACTACAAAAAGACCTACAAACTGAGATGCATTAGATCTCCCCTTAAGGTTCAAACACATGCCAACTGAAAAATGGTCGTCTTAAGTTATCAAAAATCCTCCTCTAACTCCAGTGACAAGTTCCAATAGCATGAAAGTATAATACAGAAGGCAAATAGCAAATCAGCTAACATATAAATTTGACGCTAAAATGGTTCAAGAGCTTGTGAGTACCTCCGGCATTGAAATGGATGCCCCACTAATAGATGACACAGCTGAAGTATATTTTGTAGGCATTGATTGGGTCGTCAGCAAGGGTGAGAAGGAGAGGTCAAAATCCCGAACTTGAGCAGCAGATGGTGCCAGCAAGCTAGCTGGTAAAGTATTTGCTTGCTGCAAAAGAGTTAAAAGAAATGGAAAATCAGATATAGTGTTCTAACCCTAGTTTTATGAAAGGCAACAAAAAGTACACTGATATTTACTTAACAGGAGATAGAGCAGCTAAACATGTTTAGAAATGAGAAGAGAGAAAGGCATCCAAAGTTGTAGGCAGGCAATGGCATCTAAAAATATTTCCTTAATGGGTTAAGTACCAATTACTGTCCCTGGAGTTCGACCTTGATTTCAATTTCATCCTCATGTTTCAAGTGTACCAATATAGTACGCAAAGCTTGTCCTGTATAACAATTAAGTCCCATTACTCTACTGTATAAAAAAGAGCCATAGATAATTACATATTTCTTTGTTGTAAGTCAACTAGAGACATACAGAAGATGAAACTCCGAGGATAAAATGCAAGTCTGGCCAAACTTGGAACTAAATTGTTACAATTGAAACTCAGCAGTAAAGTAAATATGCATAAAGCTTTTTTTTTCCTTTTTTTTCGGTGGTGGGGGTAAAGTTGTAATTAATCCTTTTCAGCCGTTCTTGATGACAGTAAACATCATAAAAAAAGCACAACTGATCAAACATATATGAAGTTAGTGAAAGGCAAAAAGAATCAAACAATACCATTAGACTTGAAAATGGGGAAAGATTCACTTGAGCATTCCCTTGTGGGTAAGTGTAAGCTGCGGCATTTGGCTGCGAGGTGCTTGAGAATGCATAACTGGAGACAGATGGTAAGTTGTATTGAATCCCATGAGAAGCATCTACTGAATCAGTTCTTGTAACCTCAGAAAGCGAAGAAGCTGAAGGCATCTCACGGTTCTCTGTGCTTGAGACAGTTCCAGAAGGAATATTATCATGTGTTGCAGATTCTACTGGGCCATCATTATAGTACTCATGATTTCTGCAATCAAAACATAAAAATGTCATACTTGAAAGTAAATTTGGAATCAAATTGTGAAAAAGGTGTCATGCATAAATAACTGGTGATATATGCATATTTGCATATATAACCATCTACATTGCATATTTGTACATACCTAAGCGTCATGGACACTTGATACGGGCAGTGTTTGAAAAGGCGTGAGAGGCACAAAAAGACGCAAAGGCCTTTCGGAGCCTAGACGCGAGGCACACCGCGAGGCGCGCGCCTCAAGAAGGTGAGGCGCGCGCCTCAAGAAGGTGAGGCGCACTTCTAATAAATATAAAATATTCTTAACAAGCCTGGTTTAAATTGATATTTTACATTGAAAAAATTTTAAAATAGCCATACAAAAACAAAATAACCATAAAAAAATAAAGAAATCACATATGTAAATGTTCTCAAACTGAAAAGAAAAAAAATTATGTCTCAACTTCCAACTTAAAAACGCTTGATGCCTCGTTGTCATTGGGGGAAGAGAGAACAACCAAGAAAAAAAAGTAAGAAAATGTTCAAATTAGGAATTTTTTTCAATCTCTTAATATTTTAGAATATATATTGAAAAAACTTAAGACCGGAAAATTCAAACCCTAGACCCATTAAATTTAAATATTACGAGGTGCGTATGAGGCACACGCCTCATGCCCTGAGGCGCTGAGGCCTCGCGCCTAGGCGCCGAGGCGCGCCTTTTCAAACACTGGATATAGGACACGGGACACGACTCGGACACGGCGACTCGGCAACTTTCAAAAAATTAGGACACGAACACGGCATGAACAAAGATAATAAAATATAATATTATTAATATAATAACATATGTTTATTATATATAAAATATAATTTTTGATAAAATACTATTATATTTTTCATACGAATGAAAGTTTATAAAACTTTTCATTGATAGTTCATATATTTTAAGAAAAAATATTCTCTACCACACATAATTTATTTATATTGCCCAAAAAAAATTTGTATGTACTCGTCAAAAAACTAAAATATTTATCATCTCACATTATATATATATATATATATATATATATATATATATATATATATATATATATATATATATATATATATATATATATATATATATATATATAAATTGTATGCACTAACGCGCGTCTAAAAAGTGTCCACATCGGACACGTGTCCGACACGGACACGCGAGACTTATAGAAACGTCCGTGATACATAGGTACATACGCCATTAAAATATATCTTATCCCGTTCTAACGTACAGTGCAAACAAATATTTCCCCGGCCAGAGTTAAAACTACAGATATGGTTTTGAAATAACAAAACTGCCCTCATTTCACATCAAGACCCCTTAAAATTAGCAATTAACTGCTAGGACAAAAGCTTTGGCCAACAAAGGATTAAGGTGTTTATTTTGCAAGTTCCTGTTAAGCTCCTAACATTTAGTGATGGGAAGTTCAGCAAGAGGGCATAGATACAGAAATGAGCAATTTCTAAGAGAATACAAACAAATCCTATGTGATGACCCGAATCTTCGTTGGAGGTTTATGGCTTGGTCAGTAGCTTCTGGAGGACTATCTTATGCTATGGGAGTGTTTGGGTGTGTATTGGACTCAAGAAATGGACCGGGCGAAAAAATCGGATCAAGTGAGCTTTTCCGGGAGCTTCCGGGTAAATTTCGGTTGAGAATTTGGCAAATCGGAGGCCGTATTTGGATTCAGCGCGGAAAAACGCTTGAAAACGGCTATTTACTTGTATTTTTCTGAGTCCGGACGCCCAAAAACGGAGACCCAAAAATTTCTGGTGTATTTTGGTGCATGGGGGAGCTGTGGACCGGCCGGAGGGACACGTGGCAGCCGCTGATTGGCCGGCGCACGCGTCCCGGTCCACGGAGAGGAGCGCTGGTGCAGTTGACCAGGCGGGAAGCCACGTGGCGGCTCCGGATTGGCGGGCGCAGGGCGCTCGATTCACGGGAGAGCGCGGGGTGTACGGTGGACCGGAGCGGGGACACGTGGCAGCTCTTCATTGGTTCGGTGCAGTGGTCTTGGCGCACGCGGGGGTGCGCGGGCAGGCCGGGCAGGTGCGCGGGCAAGCGCGGGGGTGCAGGCTAGTGGTGTGCCACGTGGCAGGGTTCTACTGGTTGAGTTTTGGACACGTGGCAGACTGTGGTTCGTCGGGTGCACGGAGTGTGTGCACCGGGTGCAGCGAGCGCGGGGCTTGACACGTGGCGCGCGAGGATTGGGCGCGTCACTGTGCGCGTACGGGGGGAGCAGGCGGCGTGGCAGCGGGGGCGGCTGGCGTGGCGGCCACGGCGCCGACGTGGCGCACGCGTGCGCCACGTGGCGGCCCGCCATTGGCGGGCGCCAACCACTCCGTTGACCAGGGCAGGCCACGCGGCAGCGCGGGAGTGGCTGGCTTGGCTGTACGCTGTTCGGGGACACGTGGCAGCATCAGGTGCATTCGGGCGCTGGATCGACGGTCGGGATTGAGTCACTATGCGGCACTGTAGCAGCCCGAAATCCTTCGGTGCGCCCGGTTTATAGGACACAGAGGTAATTAAGTGAATTGTTTGGAATGGCCTATAAATACCTCCTCCTCTTCCTCTTTTTTCCCTTTTTCCGAGCTTTAGAGTGAGAATGGGAGGGAGAGCTCTATATGAAAATTGTTCCCCTTGATGTTCTTGAGCTCGTGGTGGATCCCCGGAATTTTTGGAAGCTCGGCAACGGCGATATTGATTTTACAGTTCGTCTCGGTTCTTCCCCCATTTCGGCCCATTACCGTCACAGTTCAGTCAGAAATTCGCTGTGGGCAAACCAGGAGGAGTTTTTGAGCGATTTCTTCGACAGCGTGTTCCTAAGAGGTAAGGCTTCGATTTTCGTGTTGATCGCTTGGCTCCGTTTCGCACTTTTGGCACGGTTCCCGAGGCATTTTTGACCCCCCCTTTTTCTGTGATGGATTTTGGACAGCGGAGGCTTGTCGATTTTATATCTTGGCCTAGGAGCATCGGATCAAGGCGTATCAGGACTCGATTTTGATCTACTCGTCGCGAGGAACACAGTGGTGATTTTTCTGGGATTTTTGGAAATTGATTCGAAGGTGATAATTAAGTTTTTCTTGGACTGTGTGCCACAGGATTTTTGGTTATGTGGCGTTGCGCTTACCGCGGTGTTTTATTTGTAACTTGAGCTACAGGTATCGGATCGGAACGTGCGAGTACTCGTTTCGATCGTATCGACGCGACGATCGCAGTGGTTATTTTTATGGATTTTTCAGAGGACTGCAGAGAGGTGAAATTTAGCCATTTTTGGGGCTGATTTTTGGACAGCAAGTATTTGTGCAGTTTTGGGATTAATTGTGCGCTGTTTGGATTACCGTGCAGTGTGCCGTGATTATCTGGTGCTAGAGGATAGCGGGCAGCGAGAGGTTTCTTTTGGTGTTGTGCGCGCTTTTCGAGGTGGGTGGTTGTTGCAGACCTCAACTTCTGACTTGCTCACTAAGTTTATTAGAGAAACCCACAATTGAACATATTGATTGATTACCATGCATGTTTGACTGATATAATGTGAGCCTATCATTTGAGATTAATTCTGTGGATATAGCATGTTGGGAATCTTATTGGGATAATATTATTGTGGAAATATGATTGCGGGGACGTAATTAATAGTGATAATTAACATGCCACATTAGCACATAAATCTTATGAAAATTGGTTAAATGGACTAATTATTGGGACATGATGACATATTCATGTGCGGGTACCACTTTGGGGATTTATTATGGATCAGGGATTATTTACATGTGTAGTTGTCTGATGATTTTAGCATGATGGGTATATCTATGTGGATCTATTAGTTGTCACACATGTGGAACTATTATTTGATCTTTTTCTCTTTCATCTTGCATGAGGACTTTTGCCTGCCTGTATGGACATCTAGATAGGCCACTATTTTATTGCTACACTATCATATTGGGAATTGACTTAGGAGAAACCATGATTGCTTTCTTTCTCCTGCTTATTTTAGACTTTCGAGTCATGTTGCTCGGGTTCGAGCAGAGGTTTGGGATAGTGTAGCCGGGACCTTAGGGTCAGAGACAGGGTGTACTTGATGTTGGATTGTGGGTTATTGCGGCAACCGCGGACAGTAGGCGGTTGACCGAATCTTGATTATTCTACCCAATTGTGGGTTGTGGGTTGTGGGTTATTGCGGTGACCGCGGACATTGGGCGGTTGACCGGATGTTTACTATTGCATCAGATTGGGTATCAGATTTCTCTAGTGGATGGTGTTTCCCACTGTTTGAGTACTATGCATCAGATTGGGTATCAGATTTCTCTAGTGGATGGAGTTTCCCACTTGTTGAGTACTATTGCATCTGATTGGGGATTAGGGTTTCTTTAGTGGACGGAGTTTCCCACTTTGATCATAGTCTTGATCCAGTCCTGCTATATTGAGATATGTGCTACAGAGATACTTGTGATACTGATGACACAGATACTTTACTCGTGTGGGTCGCTCCCCTCGAGTGCCACTCCGGAGGTAGGCTTTTTGGACCCAGCCTTGTGTGCCGGTCTGATACTTATTTTGGGATGCGAGCCGTGCGGGCCAATCCCGCGGTTTCGAACCTTGTGTGCAGATTCCGCTGAGCAGGCAACACCAGTTTTACTGGTGGTACTAGATTGGGTTATTTGGTCAGACACTGTTTTCTGATGCATTCATACAGTCATTTCTTTCAGTATTGCATTTAGAGGCATACTAGTAGTGGTTTCCCTTTATTCAGCAGTTCTGTTTATAGCTTTACCACTTATTCCTTTTCTTGCCTCTAGTAGACTTAGTGGGTACGCCGGAGTTTGAGGCTTTACTCACAAGGGGAGGCTACTGGTTTACTAGTGGTTCTCACCCTCATTGCTGTTTCCCTCTTTTCTTCCTCCAGTTTTGCAAAGTCCTCTGCAGGAGTTGTTGACCTTCGGTCGTTGTTCGAAGCGAGGGAGTCACGAGCTAGATCCTTACCGCCCGAGGAGTGTAGCTGTATCCCCTGATTGGAGTTTCCTTGTAGCTATCAGCTGGTTTTTACTGTTTACTTTGGAGAGGGATCTTTTGTATTTGGAGAGACTGATGTACTATAGTTTTAGTTTGTCTCCCTTTTATAGTTGAGAGGTGATGTACTGAGAACATTGTATGATGATTATCTGTATTTGAGGAGATAGATATTGTACTCTATTTCACGTTGTACAGTGATTGGATTTTATTTTTACAGCATTTTATTTTCGCTCTGATATTTGCGTAGATATAGCACTATCTTTTGCTGGTTAGACGCTTCGCCTATGCGGGATTTTGCATAGGTGGCGGATCTGTTGGCGAGCCCGGGTCGCAGTTTCGACCCCGGGGCGTGACATCCTAAATTGGGGTATGCACGCACATGCACATATTTAGAGGGTACACATGAACCAAAGAAGTACAAAAAGTATACCTGACATCTGGTTGCTCAACTGAATGAGTGTTTTCTGTAACTTGTGCCACCTCCAAACTACTCTGCACAGGCTTTGACTGAAAAGAAGATCCAGAAAATGTTCCAGAGCCGAAACTACCGAAGCTCAGATGGGCACAGTCAGCATTTGTAACTTGTAGATGATTAGGAATTATAACAGCAGGACCATCTTCAGCAGATTTAGCTGTTACTTTTTCCTCCTCGTGTAGACTTAGTTGTTGGAAGTTCGCCGCAGCTGATGATATTTCCGCATTAGCATCTTCAACTGGAAAGCAGCGCAAAATTATGAAGAAAAGTAAACATATCAGTAAGAATAAGACAATTGTTTTATACAGGTACTTCAGATTATCAGGAGATTTGACTAACAGTCCAAGTGAGAATTAGAATATTGTATATTGTAAACAAGCTAATAAGATACAAACAACTAGCAAATACAACACAAAATATTCTCTGAAATCTTAATTAGCTCCTTATATAGGATTGACAATATTTGTCTAATTATTCTTTCCCTACCAATCTAATCTACTAATGTTGAGAACAGAGATATACCACATCAATTATACCGATAAATTGCAATGCAAAGATTAAATAAAGCAACAGCAAAAAATATTCTTTTAAATCTTAATTAGCTCCTTACATAAGATTTAACAATATTTGTCTAATTATTCTTACCCTACCAAACTAATCTTCTATTCTTGAGAACCTCTATTTACCAAATCAATTATATCCATAAGTTGCAATGCAAAGATTAAATAAAGCAACACTTTGTAGCATATTGAGTATTGCCAAGATGAAGATGCTAAGGTGGACAGATGGATGAATGGCCTTCCCCAAAAAAATAGAATAAGAAAATAGTTGTTCCAATTAAAAGTACAGTGTAGTAGAGAAGGAGAAATAGTTATGTAAAACTAAAAGAGACAGTTACATACTACTATAAAATAGTAGTGCACCAAAAAGAACAAATAATTTGATTTGTGGGAAAGGTGCCTTAACAAAGAGCAGAGACAAACAGCAAGGAAGAAGATAGCGAGCAAAGGTAATACAGCATTTGTTTTAAAGAATAATTTCACACCAAAAGCAAAGTAAAGGAAAAGAATCCAAATAGTCTATGGAAGACAAATGAGACTGACGTTCTACTATTGTTTTGCTGTCTTGCAAGCCAATTTAGGACCGTAAACGAGAAAAAAGTTGATACTTTAGTAATGCAATTACCTTCGTGAGGCTCAAACTGATTCCTTTGAGACTCATAAACATCGATGTTCTTCGACAAGCCATCATTCACATCCAAACTGTTTCCAGAATTCTCCACTTGTATTTCCCTTTCAGTCACAGCGGGATCATCAACATCCCCATCTGCTTCTTGGCTTTCATCTAAATAAGGATCAGCATGCAAGTTAACTGTATCAACCAGTGAAGCTGATGATTCTGATTGTTCGACAATAAGAGACCAATCATCCTGATTAGTTTCAATGCTAAGTTCATTATTAATATTTGTGGCAGGCACTCCCTGATCCAATTCTTGTGTAGCTGGAGGAAACTTGGGATTTTGATTTGGGATATTGCTTATAACTGCACTTTGTGTAGTGTGAGATCTCTCACTTACTGAAATAGGAAAGCCAGAGGGTTTGCCTTGAGGCCGGCCCATTTTTACTATATCAGCCATCGACAATTGACCTGGCATCCCAGTCCAACTGTGCTGAAATCCTGATGAAATTTGCACTGGCGCAGGTTTGCCATCAGCTAAGCCAGGTGGCGGCATCATAAGATTGCCGGTAGCAGAACCGCTGTGCCAGATGCAGTATTAAAAAGCAAAAGAAAATAGGTTAGGCTTCATCAGACTACAATTAGAATTAGTTACCAACAATCACTTGAGTTAAATAAGTGATTACATATTAGAAGGATGACATTAATTAGCTCAGAATATGAAAGGGACATATGCAAATGAAAGAGAAACTAAAGATGACAACAAAATAGGTAGAATAAGAGGCAAAAAAAAAAAAAAAAAAAAAAAAATCAAAACTGTAGCCCTTATAAAATAAGAAAGGCTACTTATCGGTTTTCGCAACAAGCCAGTAGGCAAAAATAGAGACTTAACATTGCACAATCAAATAGAAGCATCCAACAGTGATTACGCAAGAACCGGCTAATACTCGCATTCAAGTTTTCAACAACAAGCCATTACATTCAATTAGATATAGCACTTTCAGATACACGGCATACAATCCTCAAGCAGACATACTTAATCACTGCTAAGCTGCTTTAAAAGTGGATGCTTTAGAAGTAAACGCATATTAACTGGATAAAAAGATACAATATCAAGTTATCTGGCCAGTTAGTTTTCCAAACTAAGCTCATATTATACAGCTTCTTAACTTTTCGAAAAAAAAAAAAATGCAAAGCAGCAAAGGAATCACTAAAAACTTCTTGAAACAAGAAATGCAAAGCAAAAAAGGCATCACTAGAGAGAACTGGAAGAAAGTACTAAGAAGTCGCTTATTGTAGGATTGTAGGATAATGTAGGGATCAAAGATGGTATCCCATGAGATTTCTTCCCAACCAAACTTGTCGTAAAGAATGAAAAAGAAAACGTGCAGATATAGTTAGATTGTTATCATAATGCATCAAAAGCTCTTCTCGTAGTATGTATACAGCACATTCCATCTCACGTTAGTTCAATATAGAGAAAGAATTTGAAAAGAAAAATCTCAACCAAACAAACAAAAAAGATCGGTCAATGCTATCGACGATCAGAAAACAAACAGGAGAAGACGTCAACATGATAGTATAACAACATGATAATAATGCTCAGCTAGTCAAAAAGACAATAGCATGAAGAAGTTGATCAAACTTAATAATGAAATTTAAGAACTATTGACCTTAGAACAGATTGCTTTTGATTTATATTGCTTGCTTCAATGCCAGATCCCAAGATTGATGAGGTGGGTACAGAGTTTATTTCTGTTTCTCTTCTGTTTGGAGCTTTACCACGTGTCACCAAGTAATCTGATTCACAATAAAACAAATATAATTCAAATAAAGAATTATATAATATATGTTATCTAGAACTTTTAAAAGTAGAATGTGACAAGTAATATGCCTACCAGTAGAGCTGGGTTGTTGAGCGCGTCCATAACGATCAACAGCACCCTTACCTCCTCGACTTGAAGTGTTACTCACTACACGTGCCCTAGGTTCCAAGGTGTCCTTGCCCTATTCACATATTGTATTTGAGAAGGTTAGCTAACTGGAATCCAAGACAACAAACAAAACAATGCTTTATTTAAAAAACTTTAATAACCTATTAAAAAAATTAATAAACCATAATAGTGCTGATATATCAGTAAATACAAAGTAAGGTACTAAGTAGACCTAGAGAAGATTTAACAAAGTAGAAATAAGGCAATAAGCGCAATGCCAAGTGTTCTCCTATGAGAAACACAGAAATTGTTATATTAACTTGCAAAAGCAACACGGCAAAAACAACATAATGAGAAATACCAAATTACAGCTTGCATAATACAATATTTGCACTTACCTCCTTTTTCTTGTCACGTTTGCTCCTCACTTCATGAAAAGTATCTATACAGTTGATAAGCACAAAGTAAGATACAGAACAACCAACGAACTGTAGAAAGCACTATTAACTTTCCCATATTCCTAATAGTATCTTACAGAATATGCTCAATTAGGAATAAATGACAAAAAGACGAAATCATGAGAATGAAAAATGTATCTCAGAGAGCAAAAAGCACTTTCACATGAATAAACAGCACGCATATCACGAGGAAAATGACAACTTTATTGAATCTAAGACATCCAAAAACTAACATAGTTTACAAGCTTCTCATTACCAGTACTTTTGTCAAGGTATGCATAATATTTTTCCCTGATCCCTGAAGGGCAACCGTGGCCAATTATTTCAACATCACAGTGCCTTATGTTATAGTATTCAATCAAGAATATTGGCTTTCCATCTCATATAGTTGATTTCAAGTCATCCTTTGATTTAATTCATTCAGATGTTTGGGGGCCAGCTCCAATTCCTACTCGTATAGGGAATAGATATTATGCGATATTCATTAATGATTATTCTCGATATACATGGGTATACTTTATGCACAATCGCTTTGAACTTTTCAAAATTTATCAAGATTTTACTAAAATGATAAAAACACCCAGTTTAATGCTATCATAAAAAAAAATCGTTCTGATGCTAGTGGTGAGTACATTTCTAAAGAATTTCGAGATATTCTTTCCGAGCATGGTACTTTACCACAACTCTGTTGTCCTTAAGCACACCAACAAAATAGCGTTGCTGAACGCAAGCATAGGCATATTATGGAGAGTGGAGACTGCTCATTCTCTTTTAAGTTCTAGCTCTGTTTTGCGTTATTTTTGGGCAGATGCTGTTTTCACAGCAATCTACCTCATAAATATTATGCCCTCATCTGTTCTCTCTGGTGTCTCTCCTAATGAACGCCTTTTTTCTAAAGCACCTACATACACTCATCTTCGTGTTTTTTGGTTGTACTTGTCTCATTCTACTACCACCACATGAAAGAACCAAGGTAACCCCAAAATCTGCTATATGCATTTTTCTTGGATATAGTCTTGAACACAAAGGATATAAATGCTATGATCCTCTTACTCGCCATTTTTGTATATCACAAGATGTTGTCTTCTTTGAACATCTTTTTTATTATTCTCACGCACAATCCACAACTCCATCGCCATCTTCTATTATTGATTTCTCTTTTCTTGAACTTCCACATCATTCCACCAATAGTAATCTTTCATCTTCTGAGCCGTCCTCATGTGACTCCATTGATGCACCCGATCGCAGGCTTGCTCCTTCCAACAACACTCTGGGTGATGTTCCTACTCATTTTGAGCATCGATATCTGACTCGGATACACCGTCCTAAACAATTTTTTGGTTGTGTGGCTTCTATCTCTTTTTCTCCAAAATTTCAAGCCTTTCTTACTGCACTACACAGTAATCAAGAACCTACTACCTACCGCCAAGCTTGCCGAATTCCTGAATGGCTGAAGGCTATGACAGAGGAGCTATCAGCCTTAGAACAAACAGGTTCTTGGGAACTTGTACCTTTGCCTTCTCGCAAGGTTCCAATCAGTTGTAAATGGGTCTTCAAAATCAAAACTCGCTCTGATGGATCAATTGAGCGCTATAAGGCTCGATTGGTTGCTCGTGGTTTTTCTCAAGAACACGGAATTGACTATGAGAAAACGTTTGCTCCAGTTGCCAAAATGACAACTGTTCGAACCCTTATTGCTATTGCTGCTTCTCGTAATTGGCCACTCTACCAACTTGATGTTAAAAATGCTTTCCTTCATGGTGATCTTCAAGAGGAAATGTATATGGAGCCTCCTCCCGGCCTTTCTCATCCACCAAATCATGTGTGCTTACTTCGACGAGCAATTATGGCCTGAAGCAAGCCCCTCACGCTTGGTTTGAGAAATTTTGTTTGGCAATTATGCTAATCGGATTTGTGCAAAGTGAAAATGATCATGCTATGTTCATATATACATCATACGGAAGTCGTACTATTCTTCTCCTTCATGTCGATGATATGATTATCACAAGTGACGATCCAATTCATATTCAGTCCGTCCAGACTCATCTTCAAAAACAATTTGAGATGAAAGATATTGGGCCCCTTCGATATTTCTTAGGGATAGAGGTTGCATATAGTCCTCATGGATATTTATGCCCAACAAAAATATACTATCGATCTGCTCTCCCGAGCCGCTATTACAGATGAAGATCATGCCAACACGCCAATGCAACTTAATGAAAAACTTACACCAGATATGGGCATGAAAAACTTACACCAGATATGGGTGAACCCTTGGAAAATCCTACTCGTTGTAGAGAACTTGTAGGTGCCCTTGTTTATCTTGCAATCACACGACCGGATATTGCTTATGTTGTTCATACTATTAATCAATTTGTTCAAGCACCTACTACTGTTCATTATGGAGCCCTACTTCAAATTCTGCGATATCTTTGTATCACTATCCATAGGTCTTTGTTCTTTCCATCATCCACTAAATTGGAACTTCGTGCGTATAGTGATGCTGATTGGGCTGGAAATCCTACTGATCGTCGCTCTGTTACAGGCTTTTGTATATTTTTGGGTGATTCTCTCATTTCTTGGCGAGCCAAGAAACAAGAAATTGTTTCTAAGTCCGTTCGCAGGTTGAATATCGAGCTATGTCTACTACAGCATCAGAGATTGTTTGGCTTCACCGGCTTCTTGGTGAAATAGGTGTTCTATTCCATCATCCTACACCTCTTTACTATGACAACCAAAGTGCTATAAAGATCGCCAATAATCCTGTCTTTCATGAGCGGACAAAACATATTGAAATTGATTGTCACTTTGTGCGACATTATTATCTTAATAGTACTCTTGCTTTGCCATATCTTCCCTCAATCACAGATAGCAGATTTTTTCACGAAGAACATACTACTCAACGGCACCAATATCTTCTATCCAAACTTTCGGTGTTCGACCTACCTTAAGTTTGCCAAGAGGTATTATAGTATTCAATAAAGAATATTGGCTTTCCATCTCATATGGTATGCAATCAAGAATATTTGTATGATTTAATTATGAAGATAGCTTTCCATCTCAGCCGTGATGCATTAATACAAAAGCTTTTAGTGTTACTATATATAATCAAATTATGCGACACCAAATATGTACATAATAATTTCCTTTCTTAGATTCTATTTCTCCCAATATAAAGGAATTGTACATTTTGTGATTAAATAAGAAAAATAGTTTGTTATAGTATTCAATCAAGAATATTGGCTTTCCATAGTTGAAAAAGCAGCAGCGGTTTGAGATCTTTGTTGTCAAAACGTCTCAGCATGTTTTCTCTTACGACAATCATTAATAGAATGCCCCCAGTAGTGACAATAATGACATTGAATGCAACATTTATCTTTCTTGAAAAAGGGATCATAAGATAGCCCTTGTGGTAAAGAAGATTGGGATTGTTGACTGCCAGCAACAAGGACTCCTGGTTCAAGCAACTTTGTAGAACCTAAAACTCTTAAACAAGTTTCTTCTGCAATCAATTCGGTTAATGCAGCATCAAGCGTAGGAAGAGGTGATCGATGGAGAAACTAACCCCGAAGCGACTCAAACTCTGGTCGGAGTCGCATGAGAAAATAAAGAAGGCACTGTTGATCTCGAGTTTGATTTTAGCTCGGTAGAGCATTCACAAGCAGAACATGTTTTGCAGAGAGGTTCCTCCATCATGGCCAATTGACACCACTGAGTTTTCATAAAGAAATAAAATTCTTGAATTGGACATTCACCTTGATAGGCTATGGAGAGCTCATGATGTTCCGCATATGATTGTACGTGGCTAGATTGTTGATATAAAGTTTGAAGATGAGCCCACATTTCATATGCAGTCGCGAGGCTCACTAGTTGCATTCGAATGTCGATATCGACTGACAAAGAAATAATACCACGTGTACGACAATCGGCAAAAACCCAATCAAGAAATTTCTTCTCATCGGTGGGAGGCTTAGTTCCATCGATGCGGCTTGTGAGATCAAGTGCATCAAAAAGAAGCTTGTGACACCCCAATAGTCCCACATCGGATGGGAATGAAGTTGTGATTGGGTATATAAGAGACATTGACACTATTAAAAATAATTGGGCTTAAGCATTTTGGACTGTGGTTTGGACCCAACGAGTTATTATTGCTAGTGGGTCGGGTCATTACATTTGGTATCAGAACCAATCATCAGCCGGAAGTGTGTGACGAGTCTCAGCTGAGCCTGGGTCTAGATGACTTCTTCTCATCGGTGGGAGGCTTAGTTCCATCAATGTGGCTTGTGAGATCAAGTGCATCAAAAAAAAGCTTGTGACACCCCAATAGTCCCACATCGGATGGGAATGAAGTTGTGATTGGGTATATAAGAGACCTGGACACTATTAATAATAATTGGGCTTAAGCATTTTGGGCTGTAGTTTGGGCCCACCGAGTTATTATTGCTAGTGGGTCGGGTCATTACATTTGGTATCAGAGCCAATCACCAGCCGGAAGTGTGTGACGAGTCTCAGCTGATCCTGGGTCTAGATGACAATGCTAGCGAGAAAAGTCTCACATCGCCTAGTGATCTTGAACTGTGCGTGTGATTGGTTGGGCTGACGAGGACGTTAGGCCTAAACGGGGGGAGTCCGTGACACCCAATAGTCCCACATCGGATGGGAATGAAGTTGTGATTGGGTATATAAGAGGTATTGACACTATTAATAATAACTAGGCTTAAACATTTTGAACTGTGGTTTGGGCCCAACGAGTTATTATTGCTAGTGGGCCGGGTCGTTACAAAGCTTCACCGAGACCGACCATTCTCGATAATTTGACCCTGTCAACTTAATGTCAAGTTGAGCCAGGGTTGGTAAAGAGGATGTTACAAAAGCAGAAGCTGGTGCTGATGACATCATAGGTTGCGTCCACGATGTCATGAAGAACCTTCTAGGTTAAAGATTGGACCAGCAGAGAATTGATCTATTGATGAACCCTAGAGGCGCTCTGATACCATGAAATTGGAGATGGAAGAAAACTATTTTTCTTATTTAATCACAAAATGTACAATCCCTTTATATTGGGAGATATAGAATCTAAGAAAGGAAATTATTATGTGCATATTTGGTATCGAATAATTTGATTATATATAGTAACACTTAAAGCTTTTATAGTAATGCATCAGGGCTGAGATGGAAAGTCATCTTCATAATTAAATCGTACCAATATTCTTGATTGCATACCATATGAGATGGAAAACCAATATTCTTGATTAAATACTATAACACCTTAAGCGTTAATATCACCGATAAAGATGATGCCTAAGTGATATCTAATAAACAAGATGCGCGTATCATTTCTGTGTTGCATACTCCCAAATTTGTGAAAGGATGCAAAGCTCTCCCCTTTAATTCTCATCAGTAATTACATGTTTTAAACTTGCTCCTTAAAGTTTATTCTCGGCTTATTTAGATGTGCGGGTATAAATGTTGGAAAATAAACATGAGAATTACAAAGGAGAGAAAAAAGAGGAAAAACTCCCCAAAATTTGTAAAATAACAAAGTTCTGCCTCTCTCCCTCTCTCTCTACTTGTTACTGAGAGACAAATCAGCTTCTATAACAAGAAAAATCAGCTCCTTTTTCTAAAATAAACACAAACTAAGACAAATCCACCAACAAAATCAGAGTTTCCCATCAGATCAAAAATAGAAACAACTCCTAAATCTCTCTTCTCGGCCAACAATACCCTAATAAGTAAAACTAGGGGGAAAAAAAACCATCATAACCCCTTTTCACCTACTCCCTCTCTCCCACTTTCCACTATCTCGAGTAAAAATAGAAAGAAAAAAAAGGGAAACATAAAAAGAAGACCTTGGGTGAGCAGTCGCTGTACGGCCTCGTTAGGGTCCATGTTACACTCCTTGAGCATGGCGTAGATCTCCGCATCGGAGGAGTTCACGATCTCCCTCAGGCTCTGCACCACCTTCCTCGCCGTCGGCGGGATCGGCCCCACCGCCGCTGGGGCGGCGCCGCCCCTGCTCCCCCCTCCTCCTCCTCCTCCTCCTCCTCCTCCTCCGCCGCCGCCGCTCATCCTTCCTCTTCCCCCCGCCCCCTCAATCCCCGAACCAAAAAACACCTAACCCTAACCCTAATCCCCTTCTCTCTCCTAAACCAAGGAGAAAAAGAGTTTGGCGATCTCTCTCTCTCTCTCTCCCCCCTCCTCTTCTCTTCGGTGGCCCAAAACCCTTTCGCTTCCCCTCCGCTGCGAATATATAGCCCGCCTTAAATTAATATATATATTAAGGTTATCTCTCTACTCCGCCTCGAAAAATAAGAACGAGAGAGTAAAGCGGGGTTTTTATCGGGTCCTAAATTTTCAGATAATTTCGGGCACCGGGTGTATCCGTACATATATGCGCCGCACCTGCACTTTTTTTTAAAAAAAAAATATATATATATATATTGCTATCCCCTATATCTCAAATTCAGATTTTTTTTTTTTTTTTTTTCACAAATTAGATGAATCAGAATGGGACTTCGATGATTCCACTTCTATCAATTCAGCTCTATTACTTCTTTTCTATAGCTAAATTTTATTAATTTTTAAATTATAAATTAGCCTGAAGATGAAATAAAGTCAAAAATTTTTTACTATTTTTAAAATCTGACGTCAACAAGTATTTTGATCTTGTTAATTTTAAGTTAACGTCCGGGACGAAAATGAATCAAAATTGAGAATCTATTTGCTTGTTTTCGCAATTCACCTCCATTCCGGTATCAATTCATCTTTATTCCCCTTTTGTTTTTTCATAATTAGATTTTATTTCGTAATATTTTAAGTTTCGTAGGAACGAATAAAATTTACCGGCAAAAATAGAAAAACCAAAAAAATGTCAAAAAAAGCCATAATTTCTATACATAAATATTAAATATTATAGTAAAAATATACAGAGCTTATTTGAACTGTAAAGTATTTTGAATCAACTGTTAAGCTTCTAAAATTTTAATTTTGCTATCCAAACTTTCAATTTATTTGATTTGATTTAGTTAACAATACTTTAACTTCAAAATTTAAACTAATTATTTACTTTAATTAATTTATGGTTATTAGAATTATAAAAAGTAAATCTGCAACAATAAACAAAATATTTAAATTTTAAAATTGAAGTGTTGTTGACCAACTCAAATTTAATAAATTAAAAAATTAAATAGTATAATTAAAAAAAAATTAAAAAATAAATAATCAATTCAAAATGATTTTATATAACTTATGTACATTCTTAACAAATATTATAGATCACATTTATCATATTTTGAGTTCAGTATATAACACATGTGGGTACACCAGGTGCAGCCAGCACTTACTATCTAAATTCTAATTAATATTGCTGCCTGCTGCTTTCTACTTGCAGTAGAAATCTGTCTGGACTGTTTTAGTTCTGGATTTGGTATTTAGTACCAAATTCGGATACACACCATATTACTCATTTAAGTTTGCTAAAATTTATCTGAATTATAAATTATTTTAAATTAATTATCTAATATTTTAAAATATAAGGGTTTTTTTTTACATTTAGCAGGCACATTTGGTAACGGGTTAAGGCAGAACTAGCTAATTCAGGAATAAATATAAAATACGGAACTAATGTAAAAAGGCGTTTGGGATAGTTCCAGGAATAAGAGATTTTATGTTTGGCATGAGAATGGAAATAAGAAGAATAAAGATGTTAGGTTGGGATAATTTACCTTTTTGCCCTCAAGATTTAATATGTGATAAAGGTTGTTAAAATCTAATTAGTTCGTTTTAATTAATGGATTAAAACTTTAAAAAAATTAAGATAAAATTAAAATCATAATCAAATTATATTTTTTAAAAATAATATTTAATTTAACATTTTATTTGTTTAAATTAAAGTTAAAATTTTGAATATAAAATTTTAAAATTTAAAGCCTTACAAAAATTATGATAAAATCAAAATCAAAATAAAATTTCTAAAATTTTGAAAAGAATATTTAATTTAACATCAATTAAATTAAAAAGAGATAGATGAGAAAGAGTGATTTGTGATGATGAGAGTGTATTGGGAAGAAGGAAAAGAGAGAGAGAAGAGAGAGGGATTTGTGATGATGAGAGTGTATTGGGAAGAGAGAAATGAGGGGAGGAGGGGTAATTTGGTAAAAAAAAAAAATTATAAAATAATGGGTAAGAACTGTTGTTCCAGCTTATTCTGTTTGTACTGAAATTACTGTACCGAATAATTTCTGATGTGTTTGGTAGAATAAGAGGGATAAACCACTTATTTCTTGTTCTAACCCCGAAACAAAGGGGCCCTAAAAAATTCTATTGGTTGGTTGTTGGAATTTATTAGATTGTTAAAATTGTATCTAATTTGTTAAAATTATAAATAATTAAAAATAATAATAAATAATTTATCGTATTTTTTTAATCATTTTTTTTTAATCATATAGTTTATCATTTTTTTTAATCATATATAATTCTAACAACCACATAAAAATTTTAACAAATTATATATAATTCTAATAATCTAAAAAATTCCAACAACCTAGCAATAAAATTCTAACAATCAAATAAAAATTATATTAATAATAATTTTTTATTTCACAGTTAGAATTTTATACAACCTACCAATAGTAATTTTTTTTGTAAATTTATTTTTTGTAGGACTATTTTCAAAAATAATTTTTTTTTGAAAGCTAAATGCAAAAAAAAAAAATCCAAAATTTTAATTTTACTACTGAATTTTTCAATTTGTTTGATTTGAGCTAGTCAATGATACTTTAACTTTGAATTTTAAATATTTTTTATCTTTACAAATTTAGTAAGTATACATTTCATACAATTTTCGGAGCTATAAATTAATTAAATTAAGTAATTAGTTTAAATTTTAAAGTTAAAGTGTCGATAACCACTTCAAATCAAATAAATTAAAAATGTCGAATAGTAAAATCAAAAGTTTAAATGAATGGATACCCAATTCAAAATTATTCATAAATCACATAAGTTATCTATGTTTTTACTTGTTAGTTTCTACCATTACATACACAAAAAAGTGTATCTCATGTTTGGACCGGGCGAATTTTTCGACAGTGTAAATTTTATCCGGCCCAAGTTCGACCCAGTCCGAAACTTCCGCACTAATTTTAAGCCCTAATTCGATCCGAAATGATCGGATCGGGCCGGATCAATGAAAAAAATGGTAAGCGGGGGCCGCCGTTTTGAAGGCTCGATCACACTCAAAGAATTCGATTGAGTCCGAACCAAACTTTAGAACCCGAACCATTAACTTTTTGTTTAGATGTGCGGGACCTTACCCACATTAACTCTTTGTTTTCGATTGAGAAAAAAAAAAAAAAAAAAAAAAAAAAAAAAAAGAGAAAAGAAAAAAATGTTAAGAAAAAAAAATTATTTTCTCTCATTTTGAGAATTCATTTTATACCCCTCCTTGTAAACATATCGAATATCAAATGTATTCATATAATGCTCAATATTTCATATTTATTATTTCAAAAATGATAAGTTCTTTATATATGTTAATTTATCATCGTTAGTTTACTGTTTATTTTTTAATAAAATATAAATAAAATATCAATTTTGTCTTTACAAATATATTTTTTAAAAAATTTCAACTGAGAATAATATATGAAAAAGTAAAAACGTAAATTTATGTCATTCACTTACCAAGATTAAGTATTTAATCTATGGTTAACTATATTTTTCTAATGAATATTCGTGAAAAATATATGAATAATTTAAAATTTTTGAAGGAATAAATATAAAATGTTAAATTTTTTGGAAATATATTATTCTATATATTTACAGAAAGCTGTATAAATTTTTTTTTTAAAAAAAAAGAGAATAAAAAAAAAACACAACATTTTATAATAATTTTTTTTCTTTTACATTCCTCAATTCAAAAAAAAAAAATTTATTATTTTTTATCGGCTTTTGTAGTTCACAATTAATTGCATTAACTCTTTTTTTTTTTTTTTTTTTTTTTTTGTGGATGAATCAAACAAGCTCTTTATTTATATGAACTCTTTGTTTGGACTGAGATAAAAGGAAAGAAAAGAAAAGAATGTTAGGACAACAAAATTTCTCTCATCTAGAGTGAAATTAGAGGGGAAAAAAATAGAGAATTAAAGAAAACACAAATTTTCCATTACTTTTTTTTTTTTTTTTTTTCTCTTCTCAATGCAAATAATAAAAGAGAAAATTATTATTATTTTAGTGCACATTTGGAATATTGTACAGTTATACTTCTACGTACAACTGTATTAACTCTTTGTTTATATGGAGAGAAAATGAAAGAAAAGAAAAGAATGTGTGGAGAAAAAATTATTTTATCTCATTTAGATTGAAACATGAGGAAAAAAAAAAAAATTGAAGAAAACATGATTTTCCCATAATATTGTTTTTTTTTTACTTTTCTCAGTTCAAATAAGAAGAGAAAATTATTATAATTTTTTTTTTTGTTATCAAAATCACTTTTTTGAATAGACGAGCTTTTGGATGCGCTAAACAATCACTCATATATACTAAGTTTTTATTTAGATGGAGAGAAAAGGAAAGGAAAAAAAAAAAGAATTTTTATTTTCTCATATTTAGATTAAGAGAATCAAAGAAAACAAACCTTTCCATATGTAACAGAAGAAAAAAATATTATTAATTTTTATCGGATTTTGTAGGACATAATTGAATTTGGTCCACTCCTTCTCAGCTGATAAGCATTAGTAGTGGGGATTGACAATTGCTCTACAATTCTTGATTGACTAAAATAATAAGGAAACTATTAAAAAGATGATTTTGCTATGCAATCCATGAAACGGGTAAGTCACGCTCCATCCAAACGGAATGGTCAATCCAATCACGCTTAATTAAAAGAGTAATTAAAAAAAAACGAAATGATACACAATATTAAAATATAAGAAGTCCAATCACGCGGAATGATGCACAATATCAAAGTATAAGCGTTGAATATGTTCTGTAATGACTTGGCCCACTAGCAATAATAACTCGTTGGGCCCAAACCACAATCCAAAATATTTAAGCTCAGTTATTATTATTAGTGTCCATATCTCTTATATACCCAATCACAACTCCATTCTCATCCGATATTAGACTATAGGGGTGTCACAGGTTCGGTTACAAAGGAAAACCAACAACTGAGCCCTCGGCTCAACAAACAACAACCGAATGACACAGGCACACCGGACGGCGAGCTAGACTCTTAGCTTCGCTACTTGACCACATTCTTGCCGCGATTGCGTGCCTCACCAACCGATCCGACACCTGAAAAAAATAAACCACATGAAGTGAGAACTAATTTTTCAGTGGGTTCAATCACCGAGAAAGAATGCTCTACACTTACTTGGTCTACATGAGATATCTATAAGGTCAAACATACATAAGAAAAGTAGATAAGGAAAACAATAGAGGTTAAAGGAACACCACAATTGCCTCACCAACACCTAACTAAACCAAACCTTTGGCTCAGATTTGCCGAGCTCACTCACCAGCGCAACAGCCAAAAAGGGTTTCCCCTTCCCGATCGGTTGCCCTGTACGAGCCCTCGAGTGGTGGACGAATTCTCAAAATGCACTCACATCGGCAACCCCATACATTCATCTAGCGGAGTCAGTTGGCCGTTCACTCCCCAGATTGGTCCTGGGTGCCAAGTGGGGTGCAGAAGAGCTTCGCACTCGCACCACTTGATTAAACTAATTTACCACCAGGAGAGTTGGGTTACACCCACGTCACCCTCGGTGGGTATTCCACCACATAACTGCGCGGCACCTGGAGAATCGAGACCAAACCTACGTCATCCTCTAGTGGATCTTCCACCACAAATAACTGAATGGGAGGTTGGGTTACACCAACGTCACCACACCCAATCGTTAGCTCTATACACCCGTTTCCAAAGGATTCAAAAGTATCGACCTACTTCTTAGTCAAACACTCTTACACAACACAACAGCCCAAAGGCCAGCTACCCAGCTCACAACATATCAGAGTACTCGCCTTTAATCCTTCTTAGGCTATTCCTAATATAGAGTCTATCAACTCTCACACTCAACCGAACCCTTGGTTCCACAACCCCATTATTCTATCCTGAGGTACACAAGCAAAACACCCAAAGCACAGGGTCACTGATCTCTATGGTTCCAAATCTCAAGGCTCAGGAAGATCTACACAACACTCCCTCCACACAATACCTTTATAACTAAGGGTAAGAAGCTAACAACAAGATGAAACATATGACAGTAGATAAGATAAGAGATCACCCTGCTTGATGATATCCCCCACCTCAGACTGAAAAACTATCGAAGGTTGCAGTTGATTGCCTAAATCGCCAAAGAACACTCCTTCGGACACATGCCGATTCGAGAAAGAGGTCTTTGAACTCCACAGTGTGCTGAAGATTTTTGGTTTTCGGCTCGAGCTAGCCTCTCACAATATTCGACAGAGTTTTTTTCCTGGTAGACTTGCTCTCAATACTATTTATAGAAAAAATCAGCTAAGTACGAAGAGGACAAAAGTGACCAGGCAGTGCCGGCCGGACGGCGCACGCAGCATGACAGAGTTGAGTACACGACACGTCACCCCAACTATCCTCATAATGACAATCCCAAATGTCAGCACAGTTTTCGGTGGCTGTCCCATCACCAACAGGATTCGTTAACTTATGCATGAGCCAATCGTGCTTGCATGAACCGAAATGTTGTCCCTACATCGCCACAAGACATTCGGCTCCTCTCAAGTCGATTTGGCTCACCACAATTGATTCGGCTCACCACAAATAGTATAGTACAATATAAACTAAATAATTTTAGACTATACAATTTAAAATTTAAGTTTATAATAAATCTCCACCAGAGAGTTTTAATAAAATAAATAAGATTAGGACCGTAGATAAATTAGATAAATCTTTATGGAACAAATTTAGACTATTTGTATATTTTATCAATTTGATTAGTCTAATTCATTTAATTTATTAAGTTGGTTTTGATTTTTTACCTTTAATTTTTTAAAATATTTAGTCGATTTTTAAAATTTTAGTTCTTTACCATTTTGTTTGCAATTAGCTTTTTAGTATTAATGAATTAAAAATTAGATTGAACCGACTAGTTCGACCCTTCATATAATAATCCAATCTATCGAGGGGCTTGGTTCAATCCTTTAAACTGCATAAGTTAAGAATAGTTTGAACTATTAGCGATAATAAATATTTTAAAATATAATGATATTTAAACTGGTAGAGATAATAAATATTTTAAACGTAAAAATTAAAAAGGTTAAAATTAGTGGTAAAGAAAAAGGTAATGGTTAGGGACCAATTGTTAGCGATATCAATAGATCAGATTTGGGTCAGATTTTAAAAAATTCGAATTCGAACCGACTATCAATTCCAAAACCCGCATTCGAATTCAATGGATTTTAAATAGTATATAGAAGTTTTTGATTAGCATCTATTGTTGCCAGAATTTTTTGCCACTTATGAAAGCAACATGTGGCGTTTGCTTTCGGCCGAAGACATCAGCCGAAGGAAGAGCGGGTCAACGAGGAAGGGCCTATGTCCCAATCTAGGCTCGGTCGCGCGGAAACACAGCATGCAATGCGTACTAATGGTGAAGGCGTCGGTCGATAGAAGCAACAGCCGACGAAGAGAGTCGCGCCTCGTCTAGGATCAACTTCGACCAAAGGGGGCTACCATACCGCTCCAGTCAACCAACAGAAAAAGTGGGAGTCCGAGTCAGTTTTCGAGCCGCTCGAGCCGAGGAAGAAAATATTTCGAAAAGAGTGCGGGAACAAATCTCGAAACGGCAAATGGCGCCCCGATTTAGAAAGTGTCGCAAATCATGCTCCAGAGCGATGATAGGGCGACCAACCTAGATGGAGAAGCGACTACCCTCCATTGAGGCTATTCGACTCAAAAGGAGGTAGTTCGGGATTTCACGTTGATTCTCCCAATTAGCGCCGATATTTCAAATCGATGCCTAATAAGTCGGTTCGGAATGTGTATAAATACCCGAATCATCGAAGAAAAAGGATTCCAGCAACCTCGTAAGTCCGGTACCACCCCAGCTTTTTCACTTATCTAGGAGTAGGTTAACTTAACTCTTTTTTCTTCTTTTTTACTGCTTTCTTAGAACTAGGCTTAATTGTAATCCTTCTATCCCTTTTTGTCACTTGTAACCCTTCTTTTATTAATTTAAAGTGTAAATCGGCTAAGCCGTGTCTTTATCTTATTTTTCAATATAAAGTGCAAACCAGCCAATTTGGTCGTGTCTTTATTCTTGCATTTAAAGTATAAACCGGCTCATCAGCCGTGTCTTTTTTTGCTTATTTGTACATTTAGAGTATAAACCGGCTCTCTAGCCGTGTCTTTATTTGCCTTAACGTTACAATCGGCTTATCAGCCGTACATTTATATCTTTACCCGGTTCGACTACCCTAAGTCGAAACCAATGATCACTCTGTATCTTCGTAAACCCGCTTCGGCTGTCCTCCGTCGAACAATCGTGAGAAGTTACCAGAGGAGAATCCGGTCGAGCGGATCCCTCTTCGGCCCGATCGCTTGATTGTTTGCACGCGGCACACTTCGACACCTCTGGAGGGTCACCCAAAAGGGCAGATCGCGCGCAAGCCACATTTTGGCCTCAACAGTATCATTATTAGGTTAGTATCAATGATTTAAATACTAGATTAAATCGATTATTTCGAGCAGTCAGACCGTAATCTAGTCTATAAAGCGGCTTGATTCAACTTTTTGAACTAAATAAAATTAAAAATAATTTTAATCCGTTAGAGATAATAAACGTTTTAAATAAAATAACATTTTAACCATTAGAAATAATAAATATTTTAAGTATAATTTTAAACTTAAAAAATAAAAGTGCTAATATTACTGGTAAAAAAAAAAAATGGTTAGAGACCAATAATTAGCGATGTCAATGGTTTAGATTTGTATCGAATTTTTAAAAATCTGAATCCGAATCTGACTATCAATTACAAAATTTATTTCTGAACCCTAATGGATTTCAAAAAATTCATATCCAAATCTAAAACTGATTAAAAATCCGAATTCAAACCCAAAGCCGTAAACCGAAACTTAGTTAATTCGTAAATTATTCATGAATTATTCATGAATTATTGGAAATATTAATTAAACGGTCTGTAGGAGATTTTTTTTCAAAAATTCGAAATAAAAAACATGAATTTTTTGGATAGTTTCAATAATTCACGAATAATTCGGCGGACGCGAATTATTTTGATAATTTTTTAGAATAATTTTAATAATTTACGAATAATTCCGCGGCGGGCGCAAATAATTCAGACAAAATATTTTGAAATTTTTTTTGTTCTTCCAACTTTTCGTTTGTCCGTCCTAAAAAATATTCTTGATTAAAAAAAATTATTGCTTACCATCTACTTAATTTTGTAGTTCTCTGTTTTTATATTTTTAAGAATTATAACTAGTAATAAAAATCTAGAGAAAAAAAGGTTTAATTTAATAGCTGAATTTTTTATTCTCAATTTTTTTTCGTATAAATCGCATATCCGAATAATTGGCAAGCCGTTATTTTAACCGGTATTTTTCAACGAATTTAAGAATTGAGATACAAATTTTATTCGTATTATATCCCTACTAAAATTTTACCAATCGAAATTAACTTAGAATCCGAAATAATTATTTCTTTTTACCATAAAATTAAAGCCAGCACGCCAAATAGAATTATACATCAATATCACCCTAAAAAATGAAACAAATAATAATGCAGTTATAAAGGTGAAAAATTAAGAATGTGTTTAGTGTAGTTTTATAAAATAAAAGAGATTGATGATCATCAAATTATTCAAAAATTAAAAAAATTTGAGATAATACTAGACACCTCATCCATCAGATTAAATATTCTACTATCTAATAAAATTTTAAAATTTTCAACTTTCAAACTAGAAATAAAAATAACTAGCAAATTAAATAAATAAAATATTCTAATTTTTTTGCTTTTTTATTTTTTTTTGAAATTAGCAGACTCCTAAAATTTTAATTCCTAAAAATAATTTAAATTTTAATGTAGTATAGTTTTTTAAAATTATAATCATTTACAATATATAAACAATTAAATAAAGAGAAGAAAAAACTATTTAAGACTATAACTAAATTCAAATATTTAAAATTTGTAATCTTTCTAAAAATAAAAGCTCTCACTAAATTGAAATATTTAAAATTTATAATCTTTCCAACAATAAAAACTCTTAAAATAGAGATAAAATTAATTAATTATCTCTGAATCAAAATACCAAAATATATTTTTTGGAATATCTGATAATTGATATTTCAAGGTTTTGAACTCTGATTTAAACACAAAAAAAAAAAAAAAAAAAAAAAATTGAACTGTTTTTTGAAACTCGGGGCATAATAGATTAGATGGTAATAATAACTGGGTTTAAGCATTTTGGACTGTGGGTTGAGCCCAACGAGCTATTATTGCTTGTGGGCTGGGTCGTTACGTTTGGTATCAGAGCCAATAACCAGTAGGAAATGTGCGGCGAGTCTCGGCTGAGCCTGGGTCTAGATGACAGGACTAGCGAAATAAGTCTCATATCGCCTGGTGATTTATAGGATGCTGTGTGTGTGTTTGGGCTGACGAGGACGGCCGGCCTAAACGGAAAGAGTTTGTGACACTAGTAATAATAACTGGTTACGTTTGGTATCAGAGCCCAACGAGCTATTATTGCTAGTGGGCTGGATCGTTACGTTTGGTATCAGAGCCAATAACCAGTAGGAAATGTGCGGCGAGTCTCGGCTGAGCCTGGGTCTAGATGACAGGACTAGCGAGATAAGTCTCATATCGCCTGGTGATTTATAGGCTGCTGTGTGTGTGTGTTTGGGCTGACGAGGACGGCAGGTCTAAACGGGGAGAGTTTGTGACACTAGTAATAATAACTGGGTTTAAGCATTTTGGGTTGTCGATTAAGTCCAACGAGTTATTATTACTAGTGGCCCGGGTCGTTACATTCTGTGACATCCCAATAGTCCCACATCGGATGGAGATATGGTTGTGTTTGGATTTATAAGAGACATGAACACTAGTAATAATAACTAAGTTTAAGTATTTTGGGCTGGAGTTCGGATCCGCCTAAATGGAGGGAGTCTGTGATACCTCAATAGTCTACATGGGAGCTTAACTATTTGAACTGTGGTTCGGAAATAATTAAATTGTTGTCGTTGAATTGAAATGAATGAATGAGAACTTAAAAAAAAAAAGTAAAGGATAGAAGTATTGCATATATATTATGGGCTTTATTTAGATTTTTTATGGTCTAAATTTATTTACCTGTCTTATCAAATTTTTAAACCCAAGAAAATTTTCTAAGCTTTTGGATTCAAAAGTGTAAGATTTACACTCCTATATAAAATTTACAAATAATAAATTTTTTAATACTTTGGTGTATTAAAAAAATCATTTTAGTCCTTAGTTGGTTGGATTGTAAGATTTATATCATATTTTTGAATGTACAGAAAATTACTTTCGTTAAATTTTTTATATCAAATAAATTATATTTAAATTTATTATTTCAACATTCAAACAAATATTTTTTTGAAAAAACAAAAAAAATATTCCAACTGCGGTGAGGATTTAGGATGGATTGAAATTTTTCTTATTTTATACTCGTCCATGTTAATGGATGGAGATCAAATTTTTAGTAAATATTTAGCGAATCATTGCAGATTAAACAAAGAAAAAAAAAAGTTTCTTAGCTATTCGAAAATGATCCTTAAAAATTATTTTCATTCTTAGATGAGAAAAAATATAGGATGTACATTTTTTTAAGATGTGCATATATAGTATTGCTCATTTAACATTCACTTACTAAGGTATTCGGTGCTGATCGGAGCGGGTTTTCTACGGATCCGAATTCATTAATTTGCATCCTAATAAAATGTGTCATGCCATTCAGAATCAGTTGCGTGCAAACAAACTTGTGAGCTCACCCGAAGGATGCGGATGCGGATGCGGACGCGGAACCGGAACCCTTTTGAGGTGGGTGGTGGTGGTGGTGGTGGCGCGCGTTGCAAAGCAAAGGCGTACCATGACTTACACGCTATCACATCCTATTTTAGTTTTTAAAGTTCCTAACGATTTTTTTGTCGTTATTATTGTTCTAAGTTTGGGATCTTGTTTGAATATTTGGCCTAACCAACTTGAATTTACCTTTTTGCCCTTTATTGATTTTAAAGAATGTTTTCGAAGAACCGGGTTCTTCGCTATGTCTGTGGACCATCCAAATGTCTTAACATCATTCCCTATTTTAATAACATTTTAAAACAGCTTTGTTTGAACAATAAAAATTTTATTGTGTGATTGAAAGGAATGAGTTGATTCGTCTAGTTCAAAAAAGAAGTATCTTAAAGACTGAATATGTTATTTCATTTTAGATATTTGATTTCAACTCTTAATTACTAAATAATATAAAAAACTTTTTAAATAAATAAAAAATAAACATAAATTTAAAATATTTATGCATTTAAATAAAGTTTACATAATTTTTTGTGCTGTTTAGAAAGTTTCGACATTGATGGATTGATGGTTTGATAAGAAAGTATATTTTACTGAACTAGATATTTTATTCTAAAAAGAATAACTTAAAGCTAATTAATATGCTATTCCATTTTCGACTATCGATTGCACTCTTTATCTACCAAATATTATAAAATCTTTTTGACTAAACCAAAGAAATATTAAGAACAAGATGCTTAATTTTGCATCCATATATTATTTACAAAAATATCCATGATGTTTAGCTATATATATATATATATATAGTTAGGCTGGAATGCTATTAACAATACCAAGTTATTTGTGTTATTAAGTTTTTAAATTTTAGATAAAAAGATGTCTGGTTGAGATAATAGTGGGTTCCTTGGATTTAATAGGTGGTTGGAAAAATAGTAAAATCCAACAGGTGAAAATGATCAAAGGAGTTGATCTAAGAATAGAAAACTTGATAGCACCGAATGCTTGGTGCTATCGATAGCACAGTAGCCGGACAATCTCTCTTTCTCTTTCTCTCTCTCTCTCTCTATATATATAACATAATATTTAGTTATAATTTTTTATATGAACTTAAAAATTTATGTCAACACTCAGCCAATTTATTTGCAATGGAACAATTCGTACTTAGTTTCGACATAAGTCAAATTCACTTGCGCTCATAATGTATCAAACAAGATTTTTAAACTCTCAAATGATTAGATCTATAATATCATTAAAAATATGCTGAACAAATAGCTATTTAAGTTTTTGTAAAAAGTTGCTACTTATTAGATGACCGAAGTTTATAGAAAGGTAGTAATTTGTCAAGTATATTCAAATTGAGAAAAAAAAAAAAAAAAAAACAAAAAGCGGAAAATAAATTGTGGTTGGTCCACGACGTACGTGGTAGACCGAGTTCAGACAAAAATATTTGAGGTAAGTAAGGGCACAAAATAATGTGACCAGGAATGTGACTCCACCAATGAAAAGGTAGGTCCCACTTTTTATATATGTTTTTTTTTTTTTCTTTTTTTCCTTTTTTTTAGGACCTCTTTTGCTTGCAAGTACGATCTGTCGCGTGTCGTTTATAGGCAAGAAACCCCTGATCGCTCTGTCTGATGATTAATAGAGCATTCTTACGGGTACCCTAAAAACGTACCCGCAAATATTATTTGAGAGAAGAGGAGTATATAATATAAAAAAATATTATGGGTCTGTCGTTTATTAATTACTCTTTGCCTGAATTCCAGGATGATCTAATTTTATACGTCTACGAAAATTATATATAACATTTAATATAAAATAAGAAAATTTTAATAATAGGCATTTAATAAGATTTGAACTTATCTTTTGTGACACTTCCGAAATTTGGATTAGTCATATATATAAATAATATAATAGGACTAAATCTCTTAATCCGGCTATAACATTTTAGATGGTAGCAAGATCCAAGAAATTATGAGAGTTAAGCGTGCTAGAGTTAGAGTTGTTCTAGAATGGGTGACCCTCTGGGAAGCGTGTCATCACAGTTGGTATCAGAGCCATTCACCAGCCGGAAATGTAAGATGAGTCTCGGCTGAGCCAGGGTTATATAGCGGGTAGAGCGAGGCTCCCCTGCTAATGACCGTTGTAGGTGGAGTGCAGCTCTTCACAAGGTCGGCTAAAGCTAGCAAGACGAGTCTCACATCGCCTGGTGCTTGTGAGTGTGCTTGAGCCTGACGTGAACGTCAGAGCTTAAAGGAGGGAAGAATGTGACACCCACGGAATTTGGATTAGTCCTATATATATAGATGATATAATAGGACTAAATCTCTTAGCCCGGCTATAGCATTTTTGGATGGTAGCAAGATCCAAGAGGTTATGAGAGTTAAGCGTACTAGAAATAGAGTAGTTCTAGAATGGATGACCTCTGGGAAGCGGGGAGTCACATCTTTAATATCCAATTGATTAATAATATTAAGAGATAAATTTGATAAATTTAAATTATCAAAAAAATATTGCACAAAATAAGTAAAAATGCATCAAATTTATCTGAATTATGAATTATTTTATTATCTAGATTTAAGTCAGTCAACAGTATTTTAATTTTAAATTATAAACTAATTAATTATTATAATAAATTTATTATTATGAGAATTATATGAAATATATTTTGATTTTAATTATGTCAGACTTAAATCAAATAAATTAAAAAAATTGAATATTAAAAATAAAATTTTATAAAACTAGCTAGCTAAATCAAAATAATTCATAATCCTACAAGGTACTTTATGATTTTAACTTTAAATTTATAATAAAATAAATAATAATAATAATATCCAGTAAAATTTTAAATCAGAGCTTTTGAATTTAAAAGACAAATTTTATCTTATCTTTTTGTTAAAGATAAGACCAAATATCCCTCTCAACCTTTTTTCCTTTTTATATTCAAACTTTTTCATCTTCTAATTTATTTTGGAGTTCAGTGATTTTAGCCATTTTTTTTTAATAAATTTTATCAAATTTATTAATAATTTCATAAAATGTAATATCATTTAAAATTTTTCAGCAAATATAATAAGATAAATTAATTGTTAATAACTTAAAAAAATTATTAAAACAAATAAAATTCTTAACTTCATTAAGGGGTGTGTTTGGTTGGCCGTAAAATACGAAAATTATTTTTCGATTTAAAAAATTATTTTTCCTGAGTTTGTTTAGCCGTAATTTTTTTTTTGAAAAATTATTTTTACGGATTCTAGAAAAATAGTATGTTTTTATTTTTCATAGAAAATCGACGACAAATAAAAATTTAAGCTCAATTTTTTTTAATAAAGTTTTTTATTTTTCCTACAAATTAAATACTATAAAATATAAAATATTTTTTCACCGATTTTTTTTATTTAAAATTATTTTTTATAATTTTACGTACAACCAAACCCCCTCTAAGCGAAAAAAAATTTAAGTAAAAAAAGAGGGCTCAAAAAAAAAAAAGAAAAAAAAAAGTTGAGGGGTGCATTTCAGAAATTCCTATATTTGAGGGGTTCAATAACGAAAAAAAAAAAACATTACTACGCTCCAAATCCTATATATAACCATCGCATTAAACGATGCGTATCGGCGCTTTGAGCCACCGCATTTGCCCCCCTCCTCCTCCGACGCCCTCTTTTCGCCCCCACATTGCCCTAATTCTCCCCCAATCCCTCCCCCTCGATCTCCAATCCCTCAATCGGTGAGTCGATTACTCGTACTTTAATCCAATCCAGTTTTTATTTCCATTGAATTTGGATTCTTCTTAGTTTAATCCAATCCAGTTTTTGTTTCGATTGAATTTGATTTTTCTTTGTTTTTTTTTTGTCGTTTTTAATCGCTTTAGTAGTCACAAGTTCGGAGTTTGGGTTTAGTTCGTCGAGAGAATTTGGAAAAAAAAAGATTAAATACATGAATAAAAGTTAGAAATTGTAGTGTTAATTCATTTGGCAATGGATGATGCATTAAGTGTTGAAGCTAGTTGATTGATTTGTAAATTGTTCATATTTTTTATGATTTTGGATTGATATTTGTATATTAGTGCATAATTTGACAGAATATTTGGACACCCCAAAAATTGTGACATACTCGCGAATTTTTGAATAAATTGGAGAATTTTGTTGATTTATTAACTTTCACTTTTGTCATTTGATCTCATGTTATTGTGCTTGATTGGTAGTTCTCCATGGGAATGGTGAGTCGAGCTCTTGCGATCTCTCTTCTCCTCGCGATCTTCTTGCTTCCCCTCGCATTTGCGGCATCTGCTGATGGATTGATCAGGATCGGGCTAAAGAAGAAGCCGATCGATGAAAACAATCAGCTTGCTGCACGGTTTGCGGCCGGTGAAGGGATAGGCATACTTCCCCGGAAGTATGACCTTCAAAGTGGTCTTCAGGGCGAAGAGGAGACGGATATCATAGCCCTGAAGAACTACATGAATGCTCAGTACTTTGGTGAGATTGGCATCGGTACCCCGCCGCAGAAATTCACGGTGATATTCGATACTGGGAGCTCAAACTTGTGGGTTCCCTCCTCGAAATGTTACTTCTCTGTAAGTGCTTTATCCTGCATTTCAAGTTTGAGAAAAGCTGTTGTATATTAATTACTCCGAGTCTAAGGTGTTGTTTGCTTACTTGGTTTGTTTTTCTGATGCAGATTGCTTGCTTTTTCCATGCCAAATATAGTTCCAGCCAATCAAGCACCTATCGGAAGAATGGTTTGTTGCTATTCCTGGATACTTCCAATTGATATATTCGACAATTTCGCTACTTTGTGACTGTGTCAACTTTCACTTTGGTCCTTGAGCCATTAAATTGGACATTAGCACCTTAATCTTTTTAAAATTGCTTCATTTTTGCCCTTACCTTTGGGGGAAAAAAATAGTGTCTGTATCTGGTGCATCTGTAGATCCGTGCACCGCAAATTGACCGGCATTATATCTGTATTCTATCCATCTCATACTTCCAATCCAGCATCCCAATTTCTATAGAAGAGGTTGTAATCCAATGGGTCGTATGGATTCAAGCATGAGATCTAAATTGACGATGTAGTTCTGTGAATCACAGATGTGTGGGCACACTGGGTGCGGGCATTTATTTTCGTCAACACCATGAATCATGTTTGTTCTTTGGTTGTACTATCTTTAGTAATTTATTATGTTCTGTTAATTAGAGTCATATGAAGCTGTCAGATAATTCTGTTGTGTCTTTTCAAGCTGTGTTTATGGCTGAGTCTTGTGATATTCTCTCAATATCTTTCTTTTTCTTGATGTGTGAAATTTGTGTTTTTCTGGTTGCATGTCATACCTTAATTTTATACTCCTCTGTATCTTGACCAGGAACAACTGCAGCTATACAGTATGGATCTGGAGCAATTTCTGGTTTTTTTAGCCAGGATCATGTTGTTGTTGGGGACCTCGTGGTCAAACAGCAGGTTTACTCGAACTCCTTGCCTTATGTTCTGGCAATCTAGCAATGCATATTTTATTGAGAGATGTACGATATATAAAGTCGAATGCAAATTTTTCGTCAGGATTTTATTGAAGCCACAAGGGAGCCTACTTTGACCTTCGTGGTGGCAAAATTTGATGGCATTCTTGGGCTTGGATTTCAAGAAATATCAGTCGGAGGCGCAGTCCCTGTTTGGTATGCTAGCTTGTCCTCATTAATTTTCCATCTTTTGTCCTGAAATGATGGATGATAATTACATGACAGTAAAGACTGGGCGATCCAAGTAATCGACACCTTTTTTTTTTTCTAAAGGATCGATATTAAAGTCGTGATGCTTTATTTTCCTTTTCCCATTAATATTTTTATCATGCAGAGGATTAATGTGGTATGGAAAACAAAATATAATATCTTTTGAATATTTATCTCAAATGCGTGTCTAGAAAGTGATTTTTTCGTTTATTGAAAGGATTTATGTATGTGATAAAATTGGCATTTTCATGAACTCATATTGGGATTGAGTTGTGGTCTCCAAATGTAATCAATCCATTTTGGAGTTCAATAAATAGGCCTATTGATCCAGTTGGGTCCTGAGGGTTTTCGGTTTAGTCCAACCCAACTTGCAACCCTACAACAATGAGATACCTTTAGTGTTGTTCTTGTTGATTAATCAAATTTTCTGATGTTACATTTTAATTTTGCATTCTAATTGGAAACTGTTGCACTGAATCACCTAGATGGTGACAAATTGTCGCTTACTTCCTTTTTTCAATTTTCTGCTGTTTTGCCTAATATATTTATATATCAGTCTGAAATGTTAATTGGAGTTAAACGAGTGGAATTATGGCATTTTGCTTCCCCTATTGTGTAACTCATATGATATACTCACTTTAAGAAAATTTATTACCTCAATCTGTTGCATGCTAATCTCTACATATGTTGATGAACTTGGGCTTTGATGTTATTTTTAAAATGCAAAACCTTTTTTGTAGGGACAACATGGTCAAGCAAGGGCTCATCAAAGAACCTGTTTTCTCTTTCTGGTTTAACAGAAATGAAGAGGATGGTGAGGGTGGTGAAATTGTTTTTGGAGGTGTTGACCCTAGTCATTATCAGGGCAAGCATACATATGTCCCAGTGACTCAAAAAGGCTATTGGCAGGTTGATCTCCGATCTTTTGATTCTTCCAATTAGTCGACTAGGGGCACCTTTTGTGCCTTCATCAATGGCTCTGTTGATTTAAACTCTGTTTCTGATACTATTTTTTGCAGTTTGAAATGGGAGACGTCCTTATTGATGGCCAGACAACTGGTACTGTACTATTACTGTTTTATTCACCATATAGCCCAACTGCTGCATATTGTTGTTCATTGTAAATCTCCTTTCTCAAATTAATTTTCTGGAATTTTCTCTATACCAGGATTTTGCAAAGGGGGTTGTGCAGCCATTGCAGATTCCGGAACTTCATTGATAGCTGGTCCAACGGTATACCCATACAAATCTTTTTGTGTGTCATTTGTTGGAAAATAAAGTTCTCATTCTTTTAAAGTTACTAGTTCTGTTCAATAGTTCTTGTTTAATTGAACTTTTATTATTATAGAGGACTACGTGCCTTGGTTTACTTCAACTTATAGCACCACAACCATCTGGTTAGGCATACATCCCACAACTAAAAGTATCCAAACCATCTAGTAGGATTTTCTTGCTGGCTGCTATGTTATTTGATTTTAGAATGGTCAATTCCATATCACTCTCCTCTCCTTTTTCATTTTTCTAAGGGTGCCAGGTACCAAAATTTAGAATGGGCAATCTCATCTCAAAATCAGTTATTTATCAGGAATATCCTACACCACATCCTAGATTTCACAAATTTGCTTTTATCTCGAGTGGGTGTCAACTATTAAAGTATTCTATGCATCAAATAGAACAAAAGTCAAAAGCGTTTATTGGGTAAGGTTATTAATGTAGCATATGTTTCTCACTAAACATTAAAAGCCATTATTCTTGATCTAGATATATTCAAAGAGTAAGTAATTTAATTGGAGTATGCTGGACACTTTTCTTAGTTGAACAAACTCTTTGTATCTGCTCTAGATGGTCAAGGACCGCTTGATGTTCAGGTAAAGCAGCTCAAAAATTACCTTTTTTTGTTTTTTTTTGTTTTTTTGTTTTTTTGTTTTTTTTTCAGTTTTTGGATATTTTTAGTCTAGACTATGTCTAAGGGGATGGATGTTGAATCCTTACTACAGATCTTCTACATTGATTTTGACTAGTGAGGATTACCGTTTAAGTCCTCAGTTTATTCTAGTTCAACAACCCACAAACACACAAACAAAGAGAAAAGCTATACTAGCTACCCTTGTAGTGTTATTCTGACTATGGTTGTTCTGGATGCATCATTTTTGATATTTTTTATTGTACTTACGCTACAAGTAACTTCTAAAATCTCTTGTATCTCCTTTGCAGACTGTAATCACTGAGATTAATAAAAAAATTGGAGCTTCTGGGGTCGTTAGCCAAGAGTGCAAAACCGTCGTTTCTGAATATGGGCAACAAATTCTGGAATTGTTGCTGGTGGAGGTTCGTGTGTTTGTTAGATTTACATTCTAACATCTCTTATTTTTGGATATAACAAGATTCAGTCCCTCATTTTACTTTTTGCAGACACAAAGAGCGAAAATCTGTTCTAGGGTTGGTCTTTGTGCTTTTGATGGAACCCACGGAGTCAGGTTGGCATATTGACGCTTTTGTTCGTGACATCCTCAAACTTAGATGACTTGTTCGTACTTCGGAACTGCATTCTCCAACTGCAACTGCTTTGGTGGTTTAGATCTCCGAAAATATATGAAAGCATATAGTTTTTGGTTTCTCCAATGCTATAAAACAGTAATGGAGACCTCCATCGGAGAAGCATCTTGCGAGATGCTTCTCCTGTGGATGTCCACACCACTATGTTGTAGCATTTTTATCACAGGAGTGGAGCTCCAAATTTGTTATTGGATTTTTTTGGAGCCCTTAAGCATCAAAATAGTTGCGTTTAGAGAATGAATTTCCAAACTGGAACTTAGCTGTTTCTCTCAACCGTTATTACTATTCAAATATATTTTTCTCATGCTGTATTGTTATCCAGTATTGGCATCGAGAGTGTGGTAAATGATGGGGCTGCGAAATCTGGTCTGAGTGATGCCATGTGCAATGCTTGTGAGATGGCTGCTGTATGGATGCAAAACCAGCTTATGCAGAACCAGACTCAGGATCACATACTAAACTACGCAGATGAGGTGAATTTCTCATAAACTGTTATGTAATATTTAATACGATAGCTCTAATACCGAATACTTTTTCATGCCATTTTTAATTTTTTTACAGCTATGCGAACGACTCCCTAACCGTATGGGGGAGTCATCTGTGGACTGTACTGCCGTAAGTTCCATGCCTGGTATCTCCTTCACCATAGGCGGCAAGACATTTGACCTCAAGGCAGAAGAGGTATACCTATACATTGCAACATAATTGCTCAGTTCTCTTAAGTTTATTTTAGCTATCGGATTTAATCAATGCAACTGTTGGTGTGTGCTTAAAACTTTTGTGCCTGTTCAACCTAGTTGCTTAACCAATTACATGCCAGTTATGCTATCCCTAACTGGAGCTTTCCCATATACGTAACCCTGTCAAATCATCTGTCTCATTTATTTATCCCCGGAAAATCTGAAATTATAACCCTTTGAATTGCAAGTTTTCACGACAATACTATTTAGTTAAGTAATTATCCAATTCATGCGGGAAAGGTTTTCTAAACAGGGGAATGCATAGGTGAGAAATTAACTTTTTGAATGGGATATGTAAATTCAAATTCTGAAGGCATAGACACATAAAAAATTGATTTTCAAGGGTTATATAAGCAAGTATGTCACTGTATAATAATTTCCCTTCCAATTTATGTTGTGCATGGTTCACATAAACTTTGTCAAGTGAATATGAAAACATCGAAATACGATTCAAGTACTTTTTGCTATTTTGGTTAAGAATCGTTTTTGGTTACATGACCTCGCTCTTCGCCATCGACGTCGCATATAATCCTACTAATCCTGCTTGTCTTGTTGTGCAGTATATCCTTAAGGTTGGTGAGGGACCGTCGGCACAATGCATAAGCGGGTTCACGGCCTTGGACATTCCCCCGCCTCGTGGCCCTCTCTGGTACCGCTTCCTTTCTCCATATTCTTTTTCTCGCATTGTTGTTCAACTATTTCTGGTTCCTGACAAATCAAAACGCTTCAGGATTTTGGGCGACGTCTTCATGGGAGTCTACCACACCGTCTTCGACTACGACAAATTGAGGGTTGGGTTCGCAAAGGCGGCGTAAAACGCAAGACACTCCACTCCTCCACTCCATCTACCGAATTATGTCGTAGAAGTTCTGGTCTGCTAATTACCTCTCACATATGAAAAGAAATGTAGAGTCTACTTAATGTAACATAATCTGGACCGCAAAATATGCTTTTGTGTTAATCTGTGACTAGCACCGTAAACTATAAACTATAAACTTTGTGTGAACAATTTGTGGTGGTGTCTTTATCGTATTTTGAGTGCTTTTGCTTCGTGCTAGTTGGTGCTTATGAAAGTTGCGCTTGTGCCAGTGTGTTTGGTGAATTGGTGTGTGCGCAGGTTAAAAATTGCTTCACATTTTTACCTATTTCTAGGGATACCTGTAAATTAAATTTGCTTGTAACTCCACTTAATTTGCAAAATGCGTAGTTGACTTCGTACTGAATGTTACATATGTCAATTACGAGAGATCAAGCGAGCAAAATTGATAAAATTTTGATTGTTGTAATTTTTTTTCATTCTCTTTTTATGTTTGTGTGGAAATTTTTAGTAAAATAATTAAAAATGTGTCATTAATTTATAGTTTCAAAATCGGTGACTTTCTATCATTCAAACATCAAACAAGTGTGGAAAAATTTTCCTTTACCTGAAGCTTAGTTTAATTGAGTATTTCATATTACCTTACTACATGTTATATAATTAAATATTTTATTAATTATAATTAGGAATTGAAATGACGGTTTAAAAAATTTAAGAATATTATTTTTTATTTATGGTGGCTCTTTTTTTCACCTCGTCCTCTTCCTTTATTATTTTCTTCTTCTCCTCTCAATCATTTTATTATTATGATAAATGCTTCGGTGTTTATCCTCAACACTTCCAACTTTGCTGACATCGTCTCCAATCATCCCTTCATCGTCGTTGAGTTCTACACCCCTAGGTACCGTTTGAATTGGGGATAAGTCAGAATGAGTTATACCAGGTATAAGTATAAAGTAAGGGATAAACCTGGTATAAACCTAAATTGTGTTTGGTTGGGAATGAGGCTTAAACCTGGTTTAAACCTGGTATAAAAAAAGTAGTGTTTGGATTGGGGATGAAGAATAAGGAGGTATAAAGTTGACTTTTATGTTTAATGACGATGTGTCCTTTATTTTTATGTATATTATAAATTTGATAATTAAAGAATGTATTAGAATTATTTAATTATAACAAATCTTATATATTATATTTAATTAATTATATACTATATAAAATTCTATTTAATTTTAATTTATCTTAAAAATAAATTTTAACGATTAAAAATTATAATATTTCACGATTAAAAATTTAATTTAATTTCAAACAATAACGATATCACAATAATATTTCAAATTACATCATACCCGGAAAATACGAGTTTTTAATTAACAGTCCACTTAACATTACATATAAACAAATTAAACTTTTTTACAAAAATTTTAAGTCGGAGTAAAAAAAAATGTTAATTTTAAAATGTTAAGTAGGAGTAAAAATTTTAATTTATAAATTTATATAAATTTTTAAAAAATTATAAAAATATTGTATAAATTTTAAAATTAATAATTTTTTTTAAAAAAATAAAATTATTAGATTTATTAAAATATAAAATTAAAAAAGAATTAAAATTTATAAAATTTAAAATTTAAAATTTAAATATTTTTTATAATTTTAAAATTTTATTAAAAAAAAAAAAAAAAAAAAACCTGAAGCATAAAAAAAAAAAAAATGAAAAAAAAAGAAAAAAAAAAAAAAAAAAGGGAAACGCCCCTTCCCAAGGCATGCCTTGGAAAGGGACCGAGACAGAGAGAGAGAGAGGGAGTAGAGGGTTGGGTTCAAGGGGTTTGGGGTTGGGGGTGGGATATTCCAACTCCAAATCCGGGAATATCCTCTGTTAGCAACGAGTGCACAAACTAAACAAAATCAATTGGCGTTCACGACAGAAAGTAAAACCAAAATTGTACGACAGAGAATTAACACACAGATTTACGTGGAAAACCCTTTGCAGGGAAAAAACCACGGGCGAAAGAGGAGAGATTTCACTATGTAGAAAAGAGGGAATACAAGAGTTCGTAATGATACAATCGCTCGATCTCTCTAGGGCAAACAAAAGAGAAATTAGGGTTTTTTCCTTAGCGGATCGGATCCGTACCGCGGGGGGCTCCGCCCCCCGCACCCCCCGTCCGATGTCAGTGGTGGGCTTCGGGCTCGGGCCTAGCGGCCCGAGCCCTTCGCTTCCACCACAGACATCCGCAAAATTTCCTGTCGCACCGCGAAGCCGTCGGCGAACCTGAATCATAATATCGAAGCGATTCTGATTTTGAGTCACATCTAACAAATCTCCACCTTGACTCGAAATCCTCTTTAAATAAAACATCAATGATAACTCTCCACCTTCTCCACAAGCCCCTAAGGGCACTCCAATCAGCAAGCAATGCTAATCAAGTCCAAGCAGTGCTTGAACTTGACATGCGGAAGAGGCTTTGTCAACATATCAGCTGGATTCTCCAATGTGCTAATCTTCTTCACCGCAATGTTACCTTGAGCAAAAACTTCGCGAACAAAGTGATACTTGATGTCAATATGCTTTGTTCTCTCATGGAACATTTGGTCCTTTGTCAGATAAATAGCACTCTGACTGTCACAAAATACTGTAACCTTTTCAATGCTTATGCTTAATTCATTGAATAAGCCTCTCAACCATATGCCTTCCTTCACAACCTCTGTAATTGCCATGTATTCAGCCTCCGTCGTGGATAATGCAGCCGTGGGTTGTAAGCAAGATCGCCAACTGACTGCACATCCACCAAGTGAGAAAACATAACCGGTAAGTGATCTTCTCTTATCAAGATCTCCTGCATAATCAGAATCTACAAAACCGGTTAGACTTGCTTCAGACTTCCCAAATTCCAAACATGCATCTGTAGTACCTCGCAAATACCTCAAAATCCATTTCACAGCTTGCCAATGTTGTTTTCCTGGATTTGCCATGTATCTGCTTACCACACTAACAGCATGCGCAAGGTCTGGTCTCGTACAAACCATAGCATACATAATGCTTCCGACTGCGCTGGCATAAGGGACTCGTTCCATGTATGCTTTATCACCATCTGTTTTTGGCGCTAAATCAATTGAAAGTTTAAAATGTGTAGCGAAGGGGGTACTTGATGGCTTGGCATCCTTTAAGCAGAACCGTTCCAAAACACGCTGGATGTATGCCTTCTGAGACAACTGTAGTTTCTTTGCACTTCTGTTCCGTTTTATCTCCATACCAAGTATCTTCTTCGCTCCACCTAAATCCTTAACATCAAATTCAGATTTCAACTGATCTTTAAGCTTATCAATGTTAGCCATGTTCTTAGAAGCAATTAACATATCATCCACGTAGAGTAGAAGATAAATGAAAGAACCATCAATTTGTTTCTTTATATAGACACAACTATCAAAATTGCTTCTATGAAAATCATGGCTAATCATAAAAGAGTCAAACCTCTTATACCATTGCCTTGGAGATTGCTTTAATCCATAAAGCGATTTCTTCAATCTGCACACATGATTTCCTTTTCCCTCAACTGTGAATCCCTCGGGCTGCTGCATATAGATCTCTTCCTCTAATTCGCCATGTAGAAAAGCTGTCTTCACATCTAGTTGCTCAAGTTCTAGATCATCCATGGCAACCAAACCGAGCAAAACTCTAATGGATGTATGCTTCACCACTGGTGAGAAGACATCATTGAAGTCAACACCTGGAATTTGACTGTATCCTTTTGCCACCAATCGAGCCTTGTATCTGATACTCTCAGTTCCCTGTGTGCCTTCTTTCTTCTTGAACACCCATTTACATCGAACAGCTTTCTTTCCTTTAGGAAGCTTCACTAAATCCCAAGTCTGATTCTTATGAAGAGATTCCATATCTTCCTCCATAGCGAGCATCCACTTAGCGGAATCAGTACATGAGACTGCTTCTGTGTAAGTAGATGGCTCCTCAAGTGCATCTGTTTCTTGTGCAGTCACAAAAGCATAGGCCACCAGATCCGTGTCTTCATATCTCTGCGGTGGTCTGATCTGCCTCCTCGGTCGATCTCTAGCTATAGAGTATGTGTCTGTCTGTGGTGGCGCTTGAGGCTCCGCAGGAACAGAATCGCCTGAAGTGATACCTGATGCCGGAGTGACCTGAACTTTAGAGTTTGTTTGATACTCCAACTCGACAAATTTCTTTGTTGCATCTGCACCTGTATCTGTACCTGTATCACAAGGAACATGCGACTCCTCCTTTCGGCGAAGCATATCAGTCTCGTTAAACTTAACATCTCTACTGATTATAATTTTCTTATCCTCAAGACACCACAACCTAAAACCCTTTGTACCAGAAGCATAGCCTAAGAATTTGCATTCTTTCGACCTAGGTTTTAGCTTTCCTTGACTCACATGTGCATAAACTGGACAACCGAATATTCTCAAATCAGAATAATTTGGAGGGTGACCAGACCATACCTCTTCTGGAGTTTTGAGATCAATGGAAGTCGACGGAGACCTATTCACCAAGTAGCAAGCCGTAGAAGTTGCCTCTGCCCAAAATTCCTGACCAAATCCTGCATTCGAAAGCAAACATCTTGTCTTCTCGATGAGTGTTCTGTTCATACGTTCTGCTACGCCGTTTTGCTGCGGCGTGTAGGGAACTGTACGATGTCTCTCGATTCCTTCATTTTTGCAGAACTCATTGAACTCTCCTGAACAGAATTCGAGTCCATTGTCTGTGCGAAGGCGCTTAATTTGCTTTCCTGTCTGCTTCTCAATCAAGGTCTTCCACTGCTTGAAGGTCTTGAATACATCATTCTTGTGCAACAGAAAGAATGTCCAAACCTTCCTTGAATAATCATCGATGAAGGTCAGCATGTACTTTGCACCACCTTTAGAGGGAACCGGTGCTGGCCCCCAAAGATCTGAATGGATGTAGTCAAGTGTTCCTTTTGTTCTGTGGACTGCTTTGCTGAAGCTAACCCTTTTCTGCTTCCCAAATACGCAGTGTTTGCAGAAGTCCAGACTTCCTGTACTTTGGCCACAAAGAAGTCCTCTCTTACTCAGCAATGTCAATCCTTTTTCACTCATATGTCCCAGCCTCAGATGCCACAACTTTGTGACATCTGAATCTGACATAGATGAAGAGGATACTGCAGCTCCACCTGTCACAGTTGAACCTTGCAACACATAAAGTTTTCCTTCATGCCTTCGTCCTTTCATCACAACAATGGCTCCTCTCGAAACCTTTAGAACTCCATCTCCACCAGTGTATTTATATCCTTTAGAGTCGAGGGTACTCAAAGAAATTAAATTTCTCTTCAATTGTGGAACGTACCTGACATCAGTAAGCGTTCTCACAATGCCATCAAACATCTTGATATTTACCGTTCCTCGTCCGACAACTTTGCAGGATGCATCGTTGCCCATCAAAACAACCCCACCATTCACAGCTTCAAAAGTGGAGAACCAGTCCCTGTTAGGACACATATGGAACGAGCATGCTGAATCAAGAATCCACTCCGTGCTGGCTCTGGATTGATCATCGCAGACCAGCAGCACATTCCCCTCGCTGCTATAGTCTTCTGCTACACTCGCTTCAGCAGATTTTGAACCTTCTCTTCCCCTCTGATCACCTCTTCCTTCGGTCTGTTCCTTTCTTTTCAACTTGAAACAGTCCGCTTTAATGTGGCCCTTCTTCTTACAGTAATTGCACATCAAGTTTCTGTGCCTGGATTTCGACCTAGCCTTTCCTTTGCTGTCTTCGAAACTTCTCTGCTTGGATCTTCCTCTTGTGAACAAACCTTCTGCCTGACTTTCAGTGGTACCACTCATCTCCTTATCGATCCTCTCTTTCGAGAGTAGGGCAGTTGAGACGTCTTCCAAAGATATGGTATCACGTCCATAAAGCATAGTATCTCTAAAATTTGTATAGGAAGATGGTAGAGAACATAACAGTAATAATGCTAGATCTTCATCATCATATTTTACTTCCAGCATTTCCAGATCCGTAATGATTTCTTTAAAATCATCGAGATGAGATTTTATACTCTTACCTTGAATCAGACGATGAGAGTATAACTTCTGCTTCATATGGAGTTTGTTGGTAAGACTTTTCGTCATACACAATGACTCCAATTTCAGCCACAAGCTCGCAGCAGAGTTCTCCTTAATGACATGCTGTAAGATCTCGTTCGAAAGATGCAGTTGGATCTGCGTAAGAGCCTTCCGATTCATCTTCTCCTTTTCCGCCATACTGAGGGATGCAGACATCTTTTCCAACCCGAGCAGCGCATCCTCTAGATCCATCTGAGCCAGAATTGCGCGCATCTTCACTTGCCATAACGTAAACCTTGTGCTATGATCGAGCAATGGGAGATCGTACTTCATGGACGCCATTGATGAGAAGAAACCCTAATCGATGAACAGGGCTCTGATACCAGTTTGTTAGCAACGAGTGCACAAACTAAACAAAATCAATTGGCGTTCACGACAGAAAGTAAAACCAAAATTGTACGACAGAGAATTAACACACAGATTTACGTGGAAAACCCTTTGCAGGGAAAAAACCACGGGCGAAAGAGGAGAGATTTCACTATGTAGAAAAGAGGGAATACAAGAGTTCGTAATGATACAATCGCTCGATCTCTCTAGGGCAAACAAAAGAGAAATTAGGGTTTTTTCCTTAGCGGATCGGATCCGTACCGGGGGGGGCTCCGCCCCCCGCACCCCCCGTCCGATGTCAGTGGTGGGCTTCGGGCTCGGGCCTAGCGGCCCGAGCCCTTCGCTTCCACCACAGACATCCGCAAAATTTCCTGTCGCACCGCGAAGCCGTCGGCGAACCTGAATCATAATATCGAAGCGATTCTGATTTTGAGTCACATCTAACATCCTCGTTTGGGAGGATATCCCCAAACGTGTTTGGGGATAAAGGGGATATCCTCCCTTTATCCCCAATCCAAACAATAGCCTAGTGATTCTCCCTCCGATCCCCTCCATCTCATCCAATGTTTTTGATTTCTATATTTTTATGTATAGACATAAAGTTTTTAACAAGATCGTGATATTTGCTGAGGAGAAGTTATAATTTTTATTATATATTTAGATAATTTAGAATTTATTATTTTATAATATTTTCGATTCATAATTAAATTTTTATTTTATTATTTATATTAAATTTGATTGATTCAATAATATTTACCTAGATTGCTTATAGAAATTGAAAGGCTCTTCCATGTTTCCAGGGACTTCAAAGAAAATGATCATAGCTTTTATTACATCACCGGGGCATAATTATGAGCATTATATAAATTAATGTTGGTACGAGGTCAATTCTCAGGACAAATGGTGTTATGTCCCAAGATATCAATAAATCTAAAATAAATTTTTTTTTTATTTAAAAAGAGAATAAAAGAGTAAGTAATTAACTTTTTTTTCTTTTAAGAAAATTAGGAAGAGTGATATTGACATTTTGTGAAAAGAGAGGGATAAAATAATTTATCAAGTGTTATTTATAATGTTGATTTTGTTTGTTAGTTAAGTTAACCCTCAAGATGTTTATAACTTTGTCCTCATATTATGACAAGTTAGAGGTCCAATTTGGCCTATGAATAATATTAGAGATTAAAGGGGTTAAATTATTCTTATCTATTTTTAGAAATATCGTAGATTACAAGCGTTATCACTATTTTAAAAGCTCGAACTTATTAAAAACAAGCAAGTAAGTCATTGAAAGTGTATAAACACAATATCTACATGTTTGGATTAATTTTTTTGAAAGAAAATACACTCTAAATATTTGTCCCTCTCTGTAGATCTGTAATTTTTGTCCGATCATCTGAAGTTAGCAATCCGAATGATAATTCCTAAGGTTTCGATTACAATTCAGGTAAATTTAACCTCCGTTGCGTAGGGAGGATACTGGATACTGAATATTGGCCTACCTTCCAACAAGAATTACAATTTCAATTGCGAGATACCAAAAAAAAAGAAAAGCTCATCGAAAGTTTCGAATCGAATTCCAAGTTAATAAGAATATATAATTATCCAAAAAGCCTAGGCAATTTCATATTCTCTGAGCTTACTATTTTGTTCCAAGGGATGCATGAACATGAAGAAGCATTCATTGTTGTATTATTTAGGAATATAATAGGCATATATTCCATAAAGTCATTATCTTCTTGTACATTATTTTTCTTTGTGAAGGGACCCCTTGAGGATTTATATAACATTAAGTAATGTTTGAGAAATAAGGATCACATAAGGATGTTGAGCTTTTTTTTATATAGCACCTTTAGAATCCACATATTTATCAATTTTAAAACTTTTCGATCGTAAGGTAAATAATGTCGAAAAATTATAAAATTTGATTTCTAGAATTTTCAAATACTCTAAATCATATTTAATGATATGGATCGTCGATTTCGAAGCTCTATTATAAACAACGACTTATGAATACTTATAAGAGTATAGTAGTCGGACTCTAATAAAGATTATATTTAAGTATAAATGTTTCTTTTCAGTAAACTTTGAGTATAATAAATGTTGGTCATTTCCTTTTGTTGTTGATTTTGCTCTTTACATAATTATCTCCACTGAGAGATAAGCTAAAGGAGTGGCTAAGAGAATATTATCAGAAAAGCAGAATACTATCGGTAGCACCAAGCCATTGATGCTATCAAGTTTTTAGCTCTTGGATTAAAATATATGCGGTTGAGATTATAGTGGGTCCTAAGATTTTTGCTATTCAACCAACCACCTACTAAACCCTAAGGGGGACCACTATTATCCTAACCGCATATATTTTAATCCAAGAGCTAAAAACTTGATAGCATCAATGGCTTGGTGCTACCGATAGTATTCTGCTTTTCTGATAATATTCTCTTAGCCACTCCTTTAGCTTATCTCTCAGTGGAGATAATTATGTAAAGAGCAAAATCAACAACAAAAGGAAATGACCAACATTTATTATACTCAAAGTTTACTGAAAAGAAACATTTATACTTAAATATAACCTTTATTAGAGTCCGACTACTATACTCTTATAAGTATTCATAAGTCGTTGTTTATAATAGAGCTTCGAAATCGACGATCCATATCATTAAATATAATTTAGAGTATTTGAAAATTCTAAAAATCAAATTTTATAATTTTTCGACATCATTTACCTTACGATCGAAAGGTTTTAAAATTGATAATTTTTAACGGTCGGTATATGATTAATCTACCATATACCGACCGTTAAAAAGATGAGATTAATCTACCATTAATCTTGGTAGATTAACGGTGTAAAAAAATCAAAATTGATTAAATTTTTGATAGAAAATTCTATTCATTATCTAAATAAAGATTAATAATTCTGATCTTAAATTGAAAAATTCGATTCTCTATTTTTATGAGGTCGTTCGATTTTAGTCGTTTATTTTATGCTTACTTGATGAACTTTATTATAATTTTAAAAAATTATGAAATTTATGTTTTTTATAAGTTTTAAATATTCTAGATCATATCTAATAATATATATCGTCGATTCAAAAGTTTCATTATGAGTACGAAGAACTCTATACTCATAAGAGTATATATAGTAGCCATCTACTCCCTTTATCAAACAATATGGAAAATAATCCTTCAAAAAAAATAATAAAAGAGAAATATGGAAAGTAAACTTTATCCAAAGGTGAAGAATTAATAAATTGGGAACAGTTGAAACACTTGTAATTAATTGCTACATGAAAGACAAATATGCATGCTTAGGTGATTAATTAATGGCTATAGGAAGAGAAAACTTTTTAAGTGTCATGGAATAAACTAGAGGTTATTATATTAAAGCAGTAACTAAATTAAAAGGCACTCAAACATTCCATTAATCAAATAGGATTTTTGGGACTCTAGTTAATTATTGGACTTACTTTGGAAGTATAAAATAGACCTTGTATGGTAGGTCATATACATGTGCACTAATCCCATTTGTTTAGAGTGATGAATATGCATTTGACTGATTTGACTAAGTAGAGAGGAGCTATCACATGCATGCTAGTAATATTAGATGAGACTTCAGACTTGTCCTAAAAGATAGTAAGATGTCTGCTTAATCCCAAATTTTATTATTTATTTTAAAAAATAAATTTTACTATAAAAATATAAAGTGTTTAGATTTTTAACTTAGAGCTTCGGGCATCAACTATTAAACTTTAAATCAGTTACATTAGATAGGGTTAGTACTTATCGGTAAAATATTAATTTTTAGATTTTGATAGTTAAAAGTTGGATGTCAAAATTGTGATTAACTTTACCACTAAAAGTGAGTATTGGCATGATTAACTTTACCACTAAAAGTGAGTATTGGCATCAAGAAGGATCATTTGACTAGTTGCTTCAAGTTTGGGCATTGAATGCCAATTTTTAAATTTTTGAAAACTATCTCTAAAGCACAGGATACTCACGAAGGATGACTTGCTTAAGCGGGGTTGGTCGGGTAAAAGTGTTTGCGTACTTTGTGGGAACGAGCTCGAGATGGTCGATCATTTATTTCTGAGTTGTCCTACCACCAGACTCCTTTTGCATGCAGTGTTGGCAAACAAACGGGCCTTGCTCGTTATTAACTCTGTTGGGGAGCTTTAGGATGTGACCTCTCTCAAGGACGGGCACCCTAGGGCGAAGGGAACTCGAGACAATCGCCTCTGCTTGGTGGGTAATCTGGAGGGAAAAAAAATCGTAGAATTTTCGAGAAAATGAATATTCTCTCTAGCCAACTCCGGGAGGATATCCGCTTTTGTATTTCTCTCTGGTCCTCCCTTTGTACTTAGAGAGTTTTTTTTTTTTCCTCGAAATCTAGCTGCTTAACTATATTGCTTAGTTTAATTTCTACCTGAATAAAGCGGTAGCATGCTACGTATACCTTCTCTCTAAAAAAAAAGAAGAAAACTATCTCCAAAACTTCTAAAAATATATATGGTTTCGACATATTTATTATTCAAAAAAAAATGTAAATCTTAGACCATCTCATCGCAAGATTTAGAAAATTATTTAAATTTTTAGTATAATTTTTTTTTTTGACAAGACTCTTTTACTCTATTTCAAAATGTTTGGATGAGAGGGTGTAAGAGGGTGTAAGATTTTTGTTTACTCTATTTCAAAGTGCTCTTATTTGGTTAATTTTTTTCTTCTTTTCCCTTCAAACTTTCTAAGTTTTTCCCACATGTTTGGTGCACTTTGATTGGTTAATCCATGCATGGGAGATGTGGTAAACTGGGTCCATGCATGAAATAGTTTCCCCAAGTACAGTGAACAAGAAAAGGACAAAACTTGGAGCTTATAGAAGAAGCAAAACAAAAGATTTTGCACTGCCCCAGGGAATTGAGGAGATCAACACAGCACTAATATTTTTGCATTATTATCCATTAACTACTGCTTTGCTGAGAATCAGTGACTAGAAGTCTACAAGCAAGCCATGTTAGAGTAAGCAGAGAGAATAATAGAACATGAAAAAAGAAAAGAACAAAGATATATGAATATGGAATTAATTCCTTTCACTCCCACTACCCTTTTTTATTTTATTTATTTATTTATTTATTTATTATTATTATTTTTTTTAATGGTTGGGGAATCATCTAGCATACTCCATTAATTTGTTTTAAGTTAATTACTTTTGCATAAACCAACAGAATAATTTTTGTAGAAAAGAAAACTAAGGTGTCTAGCTAGCTCTGCAGGGAAATAATTCATTTGCTTAATAAAAACCACAACAATAAGATAATCTTACAAAATAAGAAAAAATAATGATATAATCTACAAGGTGCAATTACCCTTCTTAATTTTTTTTTTTTTTTTTTTATTTTTAGAATCTAACTCTACCGTTACATCCTAGTTAATAGACCTAGCAAACGGATAGATTGGATAACCCGCAGATGGGTTATTATACTCGCGGGTCATATAGATATGATTAAAATTTATTCATAAATTTTTGGATAATCAATATTTTTACCCGCACCTACCTGCGGGCGTGCGGGCGGGTATGCGGGTTATCTGCAAGATATATATATTTTTTCTGTTTGCTCCTATATTTTTCAAATATAAAATATAGAATATATAATCTTTAAAAGTACAACATAACTTATAAAATGCATTTGGTAAAGTTGTGCGACGGGAGAGCTAGCACAGTATGAGAGATGATCACAACGAAAAAAAAAAAAGATATGACAAAAAATTAGAGTTAGAATTAAAATTTTATGAATGTGTAAACATAAATAATATATATTTTTAATTAAAAACATATATACGGGTATCCATGCGTACTCGCAGGTTGCGCAAAATGTTCATAACTAAATGAATGCCCACTCATTTTATTTATAATTTTTTAGATAAAATATTTAATATCTATACTTGTAAATTTATAGATAATCTATGAATGCTGGATTTGATTCTGCATTCATTGTTGAAATTTAAAAGTTTAAAAAATAATGCAAAAACATATATTGTCAGATTACTAGACAATTCATTATATAGTGAGACAAATAATTTTACTAATTTGCCAATAAACAATCATTAATTAAAATCATGGAATTTTTTCTTAAAAGAATGTAGATTAATTATTTTCAGTGTCATCTACACTCTCACTTTGGTGTGAAAACTTTATGGATTAAGCATAAAATAAATTACTTTGTGCTTCTTCTCCCTCCACATGAAAATGAGGTGCTTTTGGCGCCTACATTTTGGGTTTTTTAAAATTAAGTTTATTAAAATTTTAATTTATAAAAAATTAGCGTCTGTGCTCTATCAATAGTCTAAAAAGAAGAGTGAAACATTTATTAAAACAAATGATATATATATATATATATATATATATATATATATATATATATATATATATTTCTGTTTCGTGCTGCTTTTATTTTGATTAATTATATTATTTTTATAATAAAAATTTAAAATTTGAAAATAGATTTTTTGTTTTTTTTTTTTTTGAATTTGATGAGGGAACTGTTACTAATAACTTTTTCCCATATAATTTCTCACTTTTTCAGTAGTCGAACGTACGAAATTGACCTCGTGTTCCGAGCGATCAATTACTTCTACCCGCCGCGTGGACGCGGGGCATTTCCGTCCATTCCGTACCCAAACCAAAGTACGTTCATCTCCACACGCACACACAAATGAAAAAAAAGAAAAAAAAAAAAAAACAACGGAAACGCAGTTTTTTTTTTTTTTTTTTTTTTTTCTCACGCTCTAAAGCAAACAAACATGAACACAAGAGCGGGAGACTATAACACAGGAAAATCTCATTCGAAAGCGCTTGCTTTTTTTTTTTTTTTTTTTTTTTTTTTGGGTTGTTGTTGAAAATAAATTATTCATCTTTGAAAAGCGAGCGCTTTTGCTGTTACTACGGAGGATTCGGTTGAGGGAGAGACAGAGACGATCGCTATGGATTCCTCGCGGTGGAAGTTGGTTTGCTTCGCGATGAACGCCTCGATCGTGCGCCGGAACTCCGCCGCCTCCTCCGCGCTCGGCACCCACTCCTCCTCCACCACCGCCACCTCCTCCTTCCTCCTCGTCCGGCACCCTAGATCGGTCTCCGATCGCCGGATCTCCGGCGATCTCCGCCGCCGCCGCTGCTTCCCCCCGATCCTCTCCGACTTGCTCCGCCGCATCTCCACCCGCTCCGCCTCCTTGTCCTCGAACGCCGGCGCCGGGAAGGAGTAGCCGCGGGACTCGAGGAACTCGCGGTAGAGGTCTCCGGCGACGGGGGCGGGGTTGGGGGCGGAGGGAGGAGGGGAAGGGGAGGGGGAGGGGGATGGGGAGGGGAGGGGCGATAGGTGGCGGGAGCCGGCGAAGAGGAGGAGGACGATGGCGTTGCCGAGGAGGAAGACGAAGCGGGGGCTGAGGAGGAGGGAGGCGACGCGGCGGAGGTGCTCGCCTGCGGCGGGGAGGCGCGACGACGACGACGACGACCACGAGAGGAGGAGGAGCGCCGCCGCCACCGCCTCGGCGAGGCGGAGCAGCCGCGCCGCCATCGTCCGGAGGTGGCGTTGGCGGTGGCGACGCTTCGCCGCCGCCGCCGCCGCCGCCGCCATTGGCTTCGGATCCGCCTTCGCCGCGTCCATCTACGGTTTCGATCGGATCAGAGGTTTTAGGGTTTTCGGAGGGAAAGTGGGGGAGGAGGAGCGAGGAGGGGAGTGAACTCTGTTTGAGTGTGTAGCTCGGCTTTTTATAAGGACCTGTATTTCCTCTTCTTCTTCTTTTTTAAATAAAATTTAAATTTTGCTTCTTTTTTTTTTTGTTTGTTGTTGTTGCTGTTGGTTTGGCTCTTTTTGTTTCTTTCTATTTTGGACCATTGTTTATATGGAGGAGCACTGTTTCTACTTGTTTTTCCTTGTTTCATTCAACTTCAAATGCATTTTTCTTAAAAAAAAACAAATTAAAAATAATAATTAAAGTTTTCTAGAAAACCGAACGTCCCGATAATATATTTAAAATTTATTTAATAATATCATATTAATAATTATTTTTACTAAATCATACTTAAAATTTTAATTTTAATTTTATTCTGCAACCAAACATTGGCTTAACAGAGAAAACAATTTAGTAACATTGGATAAGGCATATTCCAAGTGTTTTACTTAGTGCTCTACAGGGAGAGAATATTATGGAACTTCAATATGCAGTGGATACGGTTCTTTCCTCATATTCCCCACCAAGGTTTTAGTAGCATGTTATTTTTTTTTCAAAAAATTAAATTTCGAACTCAGATGTCCAATATCTATTACTAAATCTTTTACCACTTGAACTAGTAACGATTAATAAAATTAAAGTATTATTAAACAAGTACATATAATCTAAATAATTAGTACTCGTACTGAATATTGATTTCTCACAAATACAACTTGATGTGTAATTATAGTAGATTTTTAATTTTATAAGTTTTTATATACAAACTCTTTTAATCAAAATTATCTATATTGCATACACCAATTAATCAAAAATACAGTTCTACAGTGTTTTCAGATGAAAATAGACCAATTCAATAAATATCAAATCGAAAGCTTTTATATTGCACATAAGTATTGTAATATTTTATTTTTTAAAAAAGATTGAAAATATTTTTAAATCTTTTAAAAATTTTATAGTATAGAAATAATTTTGTTAGGAGATGTTTGATTCCTCAGTTTTTTTTTCACCGTTTTTTACTTTTCGGGTAAAAATCTAAAAACTATTTTTTTCTGTAAATCAAACTAATGAAAATTATTTTTTCTATAGAAAAATTATTTTTAAAATATTGTTGGGAAAATCAAACCTTGCTCATTAGCCACTTTTTATATATGAAACTAATTGGCTGTAAAACATGCCAAAAATTATTTTTCATCTTGAAAAATTATTTTATGTGTTTATTTAGTCGAAGAGATTTTTAAAAAATAGAGTTTTTTTTTTTTTTTATCAATTTTCAGTAGAGAACGAAAATATAAATTGTATTAATTTTATTTTTATAGAACTAAATAAATATAATATTTTTGCTTTCAACTAAACAAATAATTTATTTTAAGCAATGCTACACGTATATTCGAAATCTGGCTCCACCGATTATTTTGAAGTGATCAGTAAAATTTATTCCGCTTTGAATATATATTCAATTTTGAACGTACAATAAATATTTTTTAATTATTTTTATAATTAAATATTTGTTTGACCGAAAATGAAAAAGGTCTCAATCTCATACGAGTGTGAAGGCGAGGGCGAGATCGTACGGTGGCCACGTGCAGTTCGATTGTTAAATGATGATGGAAGGCCCGGATCTGAGCGCCCACTCTTTTCTCCTTCCGGCGGAGCCCAAGAACCTGATCAATGTCTGGTCCGAGTCAGAGAACGGGCACCGACCAATTTAGGGTTACGATTTGTACGTCCCAGATCACGTGGGGCTGGTGGGATTAGGTGCAGTGCAAGACAACCAACGGGACAGATCGTGACACAATTACATCACCTCATTTATGTTCCTGAATAATTAAATTACTTTTTTTTTTTTTTTTTTTTTTTGTGGTGTAGCTTCTAATGTTGGAATGCAGACTGGATGCACTAATATCGTAAGAAAAGTATGGTAAAAAAAATTTATTTTGCCGTCTTCGTAAGCTGTACTATTTCGATCCTACTGAAACTTTTCATTGAACTACTTCTTTTGGATTGACAGCGTTAGATAACTCTCAACACCAAATGCGCTCTAAGTTATAGTTTTCGTTCTCAAACTATAAGTTGAGGCCTTAGATTTTAATTTGGTATAAATTTTGATTCAATTTAGTTGACTAAATAATAGTGTGTCGTAAATGTATTCGTAAAGTGTTTTCTTAGTCGGCTACAATAAAGTTATACTGTAGCTATACCTTTAATTGTTTTTAAAGTCTGAAAAAAATACAGCTAGCAAAAATACCGACACTTATAATTAGTGTCGCTATATGTGCAGTCCCTAGAATGTATAGCGACACATTATTATAATGCGTTCTAAAAATATATCCCTATAAATTAATTTTTGGATATTGATGAAATATAGATATGACACTTGTACAAAAATGTCACAAAGATATACCCCTATAATCTAATTTTATTGTAGTGAACGTCATTGTCATTTTATTGATCGTAATAGAACTGTCGTACCATTACCAGCATCACTCTACCGTTTAGTCTAGTCTACGAAATTAGATTGTTAAGCTGGACTGCAAGGTCTAAAAAGTTAAGTCATAAATTTTAATAAATTAAAGTTTGAAAACTTAAGTGTCACGTGTATCATATTTTGAGAGATCAAAAGTGTAATTTAGTCACTTCAGAATTTATATTTTAATCGAGTTGTTGCTACGTGTTATATGTGCAACTTAATATTATTTATAAACAAATAAATTAATTTTTAAATAAATACTATTAATTATACACTCAAAAGCTGCGTGTAAATCTTCAACAAATCCATCCAAACATTTAGATATTTTTTAAAAATTTTAATATTAAAAAGTAAAAGTACGATAAGATTAGTGTAAAATAATTGACCCTGGAATAAAAATATTAATAAAATAATAATAATAATAATAATAATAATAATATTATTATTATTATTTTATGTACACGTAACATTTCTTTTATTTTATTTTTGTACATTTCTATAATCCCAAACACCTGACGACACGTCAAAAGCAGTTTTTTTTTTTTTTTTTTTTTTTTTTTGTGACCTAAATTCAAATTCAGAATTTTTTTTTTGTTTCAATGATTATTATGTACAACAAATTAATCGGTTATTTGTAAAACTTAAATTACTAAAAAATTTATTTATATATTTTATGTTTAAAACTTTTGAGGTCACAAAACCCACCATGGATCTTCAAATAACTTCGAGTTCACAAAAATTATCACTGAAGAAATAAAAAATACCAACAATTTGCAAACACAACCTAAATTTTATTAAAGTTATACTATATTTATTAAATATAATATATAAATATTATTTTTTAACCGTTAAAAATTTTAAATAATATTTTTTTAGAAAAAATGAATTTGAATTCAGCAGCAATTGTTTTACAATATTTGGATGCAAAATATAAAAAGCTGCTTCAAAATAAAATATTACTGATCACATCCTACATGTGCTAATATATATATATATATATATATATATATATATATATATATATATATTTAAAAATACTTTTTTATATACTTAATAATACTTAAAAGCGTCTTAATATAGTCTGTTGATGTATTTAAAAATGTCGTTTAAAACGTCGGTAAATAAAAAATCGTCACGTATATACTGATACTTATGCCAAACGATGTCGTAAAATATTTTCTAATACTTTAAAGCGTCAATTTTTTTTAAAATTCTGACACTTTAAAATATCAAAAAAATTAAAAATAATAATAAAATTTATTATTTAATAAATTAATTTAATATAATAAAATATTTATATGATGATATTTTTTGAAATATTTATATTATAGAGACATTTGAGAACCTCAAGCGGCGTCTAAAAAATATTTTTATATTAATTTTTTTTTATAGTGTTGGGTATATATTTTGTTCAGGTTGGAATATTAATTAGTATGGATCCTATTATTAATTAATGTAGTAATTTATGGTCAAATTGGACACTTAAAATGCACATAAATGTACCTACGCATTTGTATTTATGGTAGTGTTGATTTTTATTTTTTATTTTTTATTTGTTTGTATCGAGGGAGATTTGATGATACATGCACGTGCCACGAGCACACACGTGTGGACTCGTTGGGACTTGTTTACTGTGATGAGACAAGTCAAACATTAGACTTTTCCACCCAATTGGAGCAGGTAACGTGTAAAGAAGAGGCCACTAGCTTGCCATGCTAAATAAATTCCTAAGTACTTTTGATGAGATTATATAATAAATTAATAGTGTCTATATATTGTTATTGTTGTTGTATATAATATATGACAGTAAAACATTGTAGTGAGACAACATTTAAACCTGAATAAAAAAGCAATAATAATAATAATAATAGTTATTATGGTTACAGCATTAAATATTTAGTGTTATCAAATTTTTTTGTCCTTAGATCAATTTTTTTTGATTATTTTCATCCGTTAGATTTTATTATTTCTCCAACCATTCATTAAATCCAAAAAATTCACTATCATTTCAACCACACATATTTTAATTTAAGGGTTAAAAATTTAATAGCACTAATGACTTGATACTATTAATAGCATTCCGGCCTAGCTCTTGTACAATTAAGATTTTTTTTTTTTTATTTTTTTTTTTTTGAGATTGGGTTTAGAATTAATTATACTGTTGATTTGTGTGTGTGTGTGTGTGTGTGTGTGTGTGTGTGTGTGTGTGTGTGTGTGTGTGTGTGAGAATTAGGTCACATTTTATGTGACGAGTCTCAGCTGAGTCTGAGTATAGATGACAGAACTAGCGAGACGAGTCTCACATCGCCTAGTGATCTTGGACAGTTGTGTGTGTGTTTGGGCTGACGAGGACGTCAGGCTTAAACGGGAGAATTCTATGACACTCAATAGTCCCACATCGGATGGGAATGTGGTTGTGTTTGGGTTTATAAGAGACATGGACACTAGTAATAATAACTAGGCTTAAGCATTTTGGACTGTGGGTTGGGCCCAATGAATTATTATTGCTAGTGGGTTAGGTCTTACACTTTAGGGACCAATGATAAAAATAATATGTACCACGCTAGTTGTTGGCGTGAAAAGAATAGCGGCAGGTGGTAGTTCGTTCGGTTCATGCGTCTAGCCTGTGTATATGGGCGAATAGAGAGGCGACACATGGTGCATGAAGAATCTAAAAAGAGACGTTCAAAGTCAAACGAGATTTGGACGGAAACATTTGAAAATGTGGATGCGCTTTCATAGCCAACAAGTAATGTATTGCAGGACATCCTACGATACAAGGGACGCGATCGAAATACTTTCTTCACGATGTAAAACCGTGCGCTTGCATTGCCAACAAGTAATGGATTGGAGGGTATCCTACGATACAAGGGACGCGGCTGAAATACTTTCTTCACGATGTAAAATCGTCCAATATCCGTAGACAGAGAGCATATATACTACTATAATTAAATAGTAAAAAATTACCTGCACTAAGAGTTTTTTCACGAACAGAAGATTACTATTTTTTTTGATAGTTTTTTTAATTTCAGCATCTACAACTTTGGCGGGAATAGTCTGTAACCATTCTATTTTCAGCACTTACTTTTTTTTTTTTTTTTTTTTTTTTTTTTTTTTTTTTTTTTTTTAGGAGTAGTCTTTATTTTGTAACTTCCCAACGCACTGTTTGCAATACAATTAATTCCGCTTAGCGTCATTTCGTAACTTCCTAATTTCGATTCGTTTACGCAAACAGTTTGACAAATATTTTATAAACAGAGTTAGGTAATCACTTTATATTTGTAGTTCGTACAATATTTATATTGTTGGACTAGAAGTGTAGTGAAATTCGAACCAATCCAAGCCTACTATTTTACTACTATATAAAATAATATAAGATAGTTATTATTCTCTAGAAACTTCCTTCAAGAAAAAACATTGATCTTAATAGCTATATTAAACACTTGGGAGAGGAAATAAATCCACCCATTAAAATCTATAGTGATTAGAGTTATTAAATGTAAACTAATTACTATTATTGGATTCAGTAAACTCTCAACTTATGACTAAATAATTTAAATTAATAAAATTAAAAATTAAAGAAGATAAATTAATTTGATGGACCATTTCAAAATATTTAATGGTCTCCATACAAATGTGTTTTTTTTTTTTTTCTTTTTTCTTTTTAACAATACAAAGGTGGCAATGAAGTTGAGGGGTCTAGTAGCACTACATGGGATTTTAAATACAATTCGTGTAAAAAGTAAAATTTTGGCACTCACTTGTGAAAAAAAAAAGAAGTAATATTTTTAATAAAAAGGAGATAAAAAAGAGAAGCAATTATTTTTCAAAAGATGGGTTAGGTAGTGACTTTGAAGGCCATTTGGTCATCATTTATTGCACTCCATTTTCTTGGTTTCAATCATCATTAGATCCACTTAAAAAGTAATTATTAGAGATTGATTGGTTATTAATAAGTTAAGTGTTTGGAGAAGTCCAGATTATATATATAGAGTAAAGTTGTGCCAAGTGAATGGTAGAGATGAAATAGAATTTTAGAGAGTAATTGTTATAATTTGATTAAATTTGTAGTTGAATTTTAGTTAGAATAGAAATTTAATTTGACAAAAATTTAGATAGTTTTTAATGTAAAATGCTATTATTTTTCTAGTGTTAGTGGTGCCATGGCATATAATATGGTCAAGTGGTCATGATTTCGGTGCACCTAGTATACGGGTGCATAAAGAAAACTATTTTCTTAAATTATAGAAAACGAAAAAAGAGTGTTGCATATGCCATCCAAAGTTAAGATTTTTGTTTGGCTCGTACTTAAAAATCGGATTCTTACGGCGGACAACCTTAAAAAAAAGGGTGGATGGGAAATAATCGGTGTGTATTGTGCGGTACACTCGCTGAGACGGCTGATCATTTGCTTTTGAGATGTGTTTACGCACGATTTGTGATCGGGTCGGGAGAAGGGGCAGTTGGGCTTGAGGAGTTAGGGGTTAATGTGCGTGGGGTGTGGGAGAATTGGATGGGGGGAGGGACCGCTACAGGAGAACAGAACTCTTACATATTTGTCGGCAAATTGATTGGTGTTTTGAAAAATCAGGAACATAATTATTTTCTAGCAGTTCTTAACGCTATTAGATGGGTCCGGAGAGAGTTGTCGCAGTGGAGGGATTTGGATTGAGTGGTCAACAGTCAAATACTGTCGTTTTTTTTCTTTTTTTTTTCGCTCTTCCTAAAGATCTAACTGTCTCACTCATATTGCTTAGTTCAGTTTTCTGTTGAATGAGGTTACCTTTTTCTCAAAAAGAGAGAGAGAGAGAGAGAGAGAGAGAGAGATTCAAAAAGAGAGTTTGGATTGAAATTACTTTACGTAGAAGATGAGTCATGTGTAATTCTTATTTTGGTTAATGAATCTTATTTTATCCGTATATTCTGTTTTAATTTTTTCTCTCTATTGTAGTTTTATTAGTTTTTTGGTGAAAAGACGGGTTTATAATAAAAATCTGATTTGTTCCTTTCATTGCAAAATTTCAACAATCGATACGAAAATGAGTATCAAATCAATAACAGCCGGTATCAGAACAAGTTACAAATTTATAAAACCTAATATTAAGACGAGTACCAGATTCTCAACCGTAACGATACATTATTTCACATTTATTTCTTTGGTTTTTTTTTTTTTTTTTTTTTTTGAACTAATTGTTTATCTTCACATAGCCTGCTGTTCAAGTTTCTGCACCATACGTGTAGTCTGCACCTCAGTAGCTGGAAACCTATGTAGGGTTCAGAGAATCTTTTATCCTAGTTTTTCAAAAAAAAAAAAAAAAATATTATAAAAAGAAAATATTAAACTCGGTTTTTTGGTTTTTTTGTGCTATAGATGCAGATTCATTTCCATACATAGCAGGATTCAAATCTGGGTCTCCTAACATTGTATCTACTTGATCTTCTTTTATTTTAATAAATTGCTATTTATTTATTTAAGTTCAAGTAAACGTAATCGAAAGAATAGACCACCAAAACACAAAATTTAAACGTTAAGATCATGTTTTTTTAAAAAAAATTTAACAGAAAATTTGCATGAATTTTTTTGACTGAAGCTTTTACAAAAATTTTTATCAACATCCAAATTGTTAACATGTATCTGATCACCAAATCATCCCAAGTAAATATTCCAGAAAATTTTAAATCCTACCTAATATACCACCTCCCATGATATCCAAAAGAATAAACCTTAGGCCACTATTATTAGCTTCTACTTTATCCATGGTTTTATTCCAATTAATTGCTTTGGATAGTAAATATCCAAACAAAAAAATATGCTACAAGAAATAAGATGCCACATCTTTTTTTTTTTTTTTTTTTTTGAGGAAAAGACAGTGTGCTGCCGCTTCGTTCATTGGATGGATGAATTTAGCTACAAGGGTCGAGACAACCAGGTCTCGGATCAAAAAAAAAAAAAAGAAAAAAAAAAAGACCATTGTCGTTGCCCTAGGGACAGGCCGATGCCCAAGACAATGACAGGTCACGTGCTGCGGAGCACAGATGACCCGGAATGCGAGAGACCGACTTAAACCTCCTGCTATTCCGTTCCAACCAGACGGACCACCAAGCTGCCGCGATAGCGATGAGGTCCCCCGCCCTCGGGAGTTCCCGCTGTTCGCGCACGCGTCCCAAAGCAAGTTAACTGTAATTAGGAAAAGATCATTTCGTGAATTTGTTAGATGTGTCTCGAAATTGATAATTGTTTATAATTTTATGCTCTCGATTGGCTGACACTTTTACGGTGCGATAAAATCTGGAAAAAAAAAATAGATGTCTATGATGGAAAGCGTAGGATTCAGAGTACAGATCGGGCCCATTAAGAAACCTGTTAAAAAATAATTTTTTTTTTGTTTTTTTTTACCCCAGAGTCAATTATGTGGAATGTACTTGATGTTATTGTATTCCCTTTTCAGATAGTAAAACTCTCCTCTCATAATTCTTTTATGTAAATTCTTATATTCTTTATTTTCTCTTTATGCATTTGTGATTTATTTACTTCGTATGATCGTCATTTTCGTTTCTGTTTGTGCGCTCGCCGTAGTAAAATTAATTCTAATTGTTCTTGCTTGTGCCTACTCTTCATTATACATGTAATGATAAATTAATACCTTATTCTATCTTATCCATTCTTCCATTATAAGTACTATTCTTCAAATTAATAACTCCTCTCTCATTAGTTGTTAACTATTCAAATAGGAAAGGTATATGTACCTTCAAATTTCATTAAGCAAAAGAGAATCAGATTCCTGAAGCAACATCACTTTAATATAATTTGGCAACCACTTGCTAGAAGAATCTTGCTATAGATAGTGGTTCTATCACTACTCCAATTAACTATGCTAACTCAAGCATTAGGAACTAGTATACATGTGAGGCGAAAATGTAAGACACCCGTAAAAACCGCTCCATTAGCACTTTGTCCTGTATTAACACTCGATGCTCGGATTAAGACAATTCGTAGTAAACCCTCTTTTAGTCGCATTTGCCGCTGAAAAATGGCTAGAAATTAGAAAGTCTTAAGATACAATCGATGTTTTGTCACGATAACAAGAGTTTAATGTATGTTTAGGATCATACTTAAAAGAATATCTAATAGTCTCTTAACGAAAAATGCGATTAAAGGGGGGGGGGGGGGGGGGGTGGGTTAAGAGATGATTGTCTAAATGTTAATTAAAGGGGGGTTAAATATGTGACTTCATTCATATTAGTTACTTAATAAGCAAAAGCTTAAACTATTTTGTCCTTAAAAAATTTTCATTTCAATCTTATAAACGAATCACTATAAACCAAACAGTTCAAGCAAATTTAATGTTCGAACAACCGAACGGTTAGGTTAAGTCCATTTATAAGATAATTGCCTGTGTACCCCTGAAATCTAAAGAAATATCTGATTTACCCCTCTTTTTTTTTTCTTTCCAATATACCTTTCATACGTTCCACCGTTATTAAAAATATTCCTACCGTTTCCCTTTGTTAAGTTAACTAGGGTTAAACTAGAGTTAAATAATAATCGGAGTTGAAAACTATCAGATATACTTATTTTGTCCCTATCTACCAAAACTATTGAAAATTTTAAGGGTACATAAGAAAAGTTGGTTATAATAGAAGGATATATTTGAAAGGGCAAAATAGTAATTTCACACAGATAACGGCAGTTCCAAACGGTACACTAACAGAGTTTAACTTCAGGGATATTTTAGAAAGAAGTTGGAACGTAAGAAGGGTAGTTTTAATATTAGCCTTCTAAGAGGGGTAAATCTACAAACAGGAAAATTTTTAAAAATATATAGGAAATTGCCTCTATAAGAAAAGCACACCGATTGATAAAAAAATGAGCTCGTAAAGAGTTAATTTCAATCGGATTTCGACAAATTAAGACTTTGTTATGCATCAAATATCAATCAACTTTAAAACAAGTTGAGCTTAGAGATGAAGGGAAAGGTTGGATTATGGTTGGGGAAAATGTTTGCTTTTCTAGAAGGATGGATATGTTCCAGGATTTTGGCTTTATGCTTGTTTATTTAGGAGAAGAAATCCACTATATCAATGTTTATAAAAGTGTTATGATTCCAGGTGGGTCATATGATAAAGGATAGTGCTTGAAAAAGTGCATCCTATTCATGTTTAAATCGGCATTGGAATCGCAGATTTATAGTCCCCTCTGTATGGAAGGTATCTAATAACAGACCTAACGATTGGTGATCTGAAAAAAAAATCTAAGTGAGTACCTAAAAGTTTCTAAAGTGCACGATTCGATCATTCAATTCCTCCATGATCTTTCATTTGCTTTTCGAAATCTTCTTTTAATAGAATGATATTACGTGTCTAAGTGTGATTTGTACTCTTAGAAATGTAATTCTCGTTGTTTCGATTATACTCGCATCTATTCCTGAAAATTGACATAGCATTATGATTTATTTTTAAATATCCACACCATAGTTATTATGCTATGCAGCTCCAATACTTTTTCTAGTTTTTTTTTTTGATAAATTACAAAAAATAATATTACATAGCAATGATTATTTTGAATTAACTGTTTGTACATCCTCATACTCCGTGGTCCCTTCACTGTCCCGAATTAGGAAGCACACTCAATTAGAGTAGAGTTTATATACTCTCAAAAGCATAAGCACAAATGTACTTGTAAATTTTTTACCATTAAATTTGTATTCAAATTTATATTTTTGTAAAGTCAACTAAAAAACGAGAAAAAATAAATAATACAAATTTCAATACAAATTCAATGATAAAAAATTTACAAACATATTTATGCTTATGCTTTTTTAAGAGTATATAAGCTCTGCTCCACTCAATTATGTCCAATAGAAAGAATAGTAAGATATGTTTTTTTTTTTTTTTTTTTTCTTCCCTTGTGAAAAGAAATAGTACGATATGTTATGGCATCTCACATTGAATTTAAATATAACACTCAATTTGGAATTGCGACAAGACTAAAGTTATGACAAAGATGAACTTATAGGATCGTTGGCGCTAACCATTAATCCCAAAAATTTGAGCCGTTAGAAATACGCAACTAATTCACTTAAAGCATACAGATACAGCGTCCACGGGTCTGGACAAGAATCAACCCACCTGGACGTTAGGTCTATTGTTGGGTCTCTTGCCGTTAGGTCTATTGTGGACAGCAGCTCCACTCAATTTATTAGGCTCACCCAACTCATATTATTAGTCTCCTAGACCTATTGTCACGGGACAGAAAATTAAAACTATTTTAATCTATACATAAATAGCCAACAGAACTAATAAATGCTAACTTCAAAATAAGAAATTCTACTTGTATACTCTAAAAAGAATGTGCAAATCTTACACTCTCCATCCCAAAAATCTAAATAATTTTTAGTAAAATTTTAAAAAATGGAAGCATATTTAACCAAATTGTAAGCTGGAAAATATTCATGTTGTCTTTAGATATAGATCCACCCATCTTAATGGGGCTTGCATCCAAAATGTTTAAATAGCCTAAAGATAAAAAAGAACATAATTTTTAGAAACCTATCATCCTACTGTCAATTAAGAGCCAAAAAAAAAAAACAGCAGTATTAAAATAACCATTATTTTTTAGATGGCAAATGAAAAATAGTTGGTCTTGAATTTAACCAACATTGTTTTTTTTTTTTTTGACAGATCTGACAACTTATCAGAACAAATAATATAACTAGGTTTTTAATGAAGTAAATTTTCTTGGTTAAACAGCAGCTGCTAATTTTCTGAGTGTTGACATAAATAAAAACATCCCAAGCACAACAAATCAATCTTCAAGAAGTATATTTATTCATGGTGAAAATAAGCAATATTGCTTATATAGTTGGTCTCTCAACTTCATTTGTTTTCCTGGGCCCATCTAAAGGTACAGGTAAGTAGGCCAAAAGAAATAAATGGACTAAAAAGCATTTGATCCTAAAATCCTGGACCTGAGAAGAAATAGCATTTGACAAACTTAAACGCTCAAGCTTCTATTTAGGATCTGTTTGTTTCACCGAAGGTGAAGTTCAGATGAACTAGAGTTCTGTTGAAAGTCACTCACTTTTCTTCCGCTGTTTGTTTATGTCACTATGGAACTAAAGTTCTTCTAGTTTTGCTATTTGTTTGATAGAAAATAAATAATATAAAAAGAAAGTGAACATTTATGATCGATAATTACTTCATCTCCTTCTTTACTTTCGGTAAAACAAACACACATTTAGGCAATAAGCTAGACAAAATGTTTGAGCCTCACATATAGTTCTAGTTTGAAACTTTATACTGTATTCTCAGACAACAGTTTTGCAGTAGCTCTTGTCAGGCAACAAAATTCTAAGTGGAACCCAGCACCTTATCACTGGGATCTCAATATTTGCTGTTAACCAAAGGTAAATTTCATTATACTCCTTAAGCATTCAAGTCATCTTAATTGATTCCCGCAACCCAAACTGCAGAAAAATATAGACACATCTAGGAAGATATCTACCCATTTATTTGCACATGAAGGTTAACAGCTGAAATGTTCACTCAGCCAAAGAAAAGTTGTGTCCTTTCTTTTTCCCTCACTTGCATGGCTCAAATTAAAAGCTAATCAAAATCCAAGTTATTAGTTAGTTTTCCATGGACTCTCAATGAAGTTCGAGCCATTTCTGTGACGCCCCACTTCCCAGGGGGTCACCCATCCTAGAACTACTCTAGCTCTAGCACGCTTAACTCTCATAACCTCTTGGATCTTGCTACCATCCAAAATGCTATAGCCGGGTTAAGAGATTTAGTCCTATTATATCATTTATATATAGGACTAATACACATTCCGGAGGTACACATTCCGGAGGTGTCACAATTTCAGTTCCTAATTAAAAGTCATCTCATGATCTCACTGTAAAGCAAGCAATTAAAGGCTTTGGACAACATCTAAGAGCAAGTAATTTCTATATAATCTCTTACATACATCAAGACAATAGCCAAAAAGAACAGGGAAAGCAATAGAGTTCCGTTAATATCACATAAAACTTATAACTGAGACAGAAACATATGGATATACATATAATGGGGATTGCAAACCAATATATTTCATGTACCCTTTTTTTTTAGATCACAGAAGATCCAAATTTCGCTACGTTGTTAATTACAACAACACAATGCGAATATACTTTCTACATCATGCTAATCCAGATCTTCTAGAGTTGCTAATTCTAACTAATGCAACTTACAGAAACAAATCATCAAAAGACCATACTAGTTTATTTAGTAGCACTAAACATAGGCACCTAGAATGTCGATGCGTATTGATAACTGAAACTAGCTGTTAAGAATTATACGAATTGGCAGTTCAAAGGACCAAAGTCTATTCAACTTCTCGCAGAAATAGAAGCAAAAGTTACAGAGAGCAAATTTTATACCAAGCAAACTCTACATTACAAGCAAATACGCTAACAATTGCGGCGCAAAGGTGAAATAATACAACAGCAAAATCATGAACCCACAAGCAGGAACAACAAAACAGTTCTCGTAAGATGTTTTTATCCTAAATTTGTTGTTTAACTAGACGGAGGAACAACGGGGATTTGAATAAAGTTACTTTAATAAAACAACCATTTCAGAGCTCACGCCGGCATCCACCAACATAGAGAGCAGTAGCAAGTAAGAGCAACAAAACAATCGAGAACAACCGCGTTCCTAAATTTGGTAAATTAAAATATAAGAGGAATCATGCATTAAGAAGCGGTGAAAGTGTTGGATTCACTTCTTGCACGGCCCGTGCCGTTGCAACTCTGATTATCAAAATCACACACACTATTGCACTTGTAATTTGTAAACTTAGAGAAAAGGACCCATTTCGGAGCTAACACTGATATCAAGGATTTCAATACCGTGGCACGGGATCGTGCTTAAAATTTGCCGGCTCAGTGTGTGCCGATGAGTACATGTGTGCCGACACATAATAGCATGAAATATTTATTTTCTATAAGAACAAATTTTTTTAATTACTTATTATGTATTTTTATCAAATCTTTTAAACTTCATTAAAAAAATTACTTAGTAATTTTAAAAAAAAAAAGGTTTTGAACTGTGCCATTGGCACGGGACAGTATCGTACCGATATATCTTGTTAGCACGATACGCGAGGGTGAATTGACTTATATCCACAATCACAAACTCGCAAGCAAAAGCAACAACACATTCCTAACAACAACATCAACAACAACAACAACAACAACAACAACAACAACAACAACAACCATGTTCCAAATTTTAGTCGGTTATGAGTAGCACAACAATATAAAAGATATCAAACAATATCGATGATGATGATGATGACGATGACGAGTAAATTTATAATTTTTTTAGGAATTATTTTTTACCGGCCTTACCCTTGGAGGACTTCTTGCGCTGGGGGAGGAGGATTTCGCCATGGCGGAGGACGGGGATTTCCATGAGGGAGGAGAGCTGGCCGTATCGCTTGCGGAACTTGTCGACCTGGTCGGCGTCGGCGAGGAGGGCGGAGCGGCTGCCCAGGTAGAAGGGGTGGTTGCCGGACCACACGTCCACCGCGTACTCCCGCTGCGTACCGCCCGTCGTCATCACCAGCTCCCCGTTGCAGTACACCCGCGCCTCCTCGTAGAACTCCGGGTGCACCCCGCCCTTCTTCCGGCACTCCCACCGCCCCCACTGCTTAGTTTTTTTTTTTTTTTTTTTTTTTTTTTTTTTTGAAGAAAAAAAACAAACATTAGGATGTAAAATTTAATCCGGATGATTTACACCCACTCATAGATTACAAATCTGCACCCCATGATCCTAGAATTTAAATTTTCTTTTCGGATTTTTAGTTTTTTTTTTTTTTTTGGGGGGGGGGGTACCTGGGATGAGACGAGCTTGCTGGGACTCCTGGTGGCGCTGGAGGTGGTGGGGATGAAGGGGTTTTTCAGGAAGAGAGCCATGTTTTTTATTTTTATTTTTTCTCTCTTCTTCTTCTTCTTCTTCTTATTGCTCTTCTTTCCTGGGGGTCTTATCGCATCCTCTCTCTCTCTCGTCTGAGCCAGGAAAAAATGGATTTGTTTTGTCAAGTGACGGAAATGCCCCTGAGTGACCAGGGATGCGAATGGGGTTGGTTGGCTCTAATCGGGTTTTAGACCCAAAAATTTGGATGTAAATTTTGGGGACAATTTTCTATATACAGCTAAAAATTTTTTTGTTTTAAAATTTATCTCTCTTAGAAGGCTAATATTAAAATTATCCTTCTTACGTTGTTCTAACTTTTTTCTAAAATATTCCTGAAGTTAAACTCTGTTAGTGTACCGTTTAGAGCTACCGTTATATGTGTAAAATTATCATTTTGTCCTTTCAAATATACTCTTTTATCATAACCAATTTTTTTTTTATGTATCCTTAAAATTTTCAATATTTTTGATAAATAGGGACAAAATAGGTAAATCTGATAGTTTTCAATTCCGATTATTATTTAACTCTAGTTTAATCCTAGTTAACTTAACAAAGAAAAACGGTAGGGATATTTTTAATAACGGTAAAACGTATAAAAGGTATATTAGAAAGAAAAAAATAAGAAGGATAAATCAAATATTTCTTCAGATTTTAAGAATATACAAACAATTATCTCTAAATTTTATATTCAATCTATTAAAAAATTTAGACACAAAGAACATTGACGGGAAATGATGTTTGTGTATCCAATTTTTAGACATAAATCTTACACCTACTCCATCTATCTAAAAATTTAAAGTGTTATTAGATTTAATACTAAAAATAAATAAATAAATAAATAAAAGTGATAAGATTAGTATGAAAAAGCTAATCTTTGATGAAAATGGTAAAAAATTTGTACATTTCTCATCTTATGCTGCATCTCTGGAATCACTTCAGTGGAATACTATAAGTTGCCCATAATAATAAAAGGGATAATTGCCTGTGTACCCCTGAAATATGAAGAAATATCTGATTTATCCCTCTTATTTTTTTCTTTTCAATATACCCTTCATACGTTCCACCGTTATTAAAAATACCCCTATCGTTTTCCTTTGTTAAGTTAACTAGGGTTAAACTAGAGTTAAATAATAATCGGAGTTGAAAACTATCGGATATATCTATTTTGCCCGGGTTTAGGGTTTAGGGTTTAGGGTTTAGGATTTTTTAGGGTTTAGGGTTTAGGGTTTTAGGGTTTAGGATTTAGAGTTTTTTAGGGTTCTAGGGTTTAGGGTTTTAGGGTTTAGGGTTTAGAGTTTAGGATATATTTGAAAGGACAAAATAGTAATTACACACAGATAACGGCAGTTCCAAACAGTTTAACTTCAAGGATATTTTGGAAAGAAGTTGGAACGTAAGAAGGATAGTTTTAATATTAACTTTCTAAGAGGCGTAAATATGAAAACATGAAAATTTTTAGGGGTACCTAGAAAATTGCCGCATAATAAAACTAGCCATTAGCTGCCAATTCTTCCTCAGTTTCTGAGTTGAATTCCGGCAGACAGCCCCCCATCCGAGCCCCGTAGTACACCAGCCCGAGCATCCCATAAATCTCCTCTCCTCTTGGATGCGTCTGGTCCCCGGCCACGAACACTCCGACACCTCTTTCTTTCCCTCCTACCGCCACCGAAGACCACCCCGCGCCCTTCTTAACCCCCTTCTCCCTCATCCTCTTTCTCTCCTCCGCCGCCTCCCCCCACCGCCCTTTCCCCGCATAAATATTCGCCATTGCCACATGAGGCCCCGCGCCCCATGGCTCCGCCTCCATCACTCTCTCCGCCGCTCTCTTCCCCACCTCCTCCTCTCCTCTCGCCGCACACGCCCTTAGCAATGCCGTCCACACCACTCCGTCCCTCTCCCTCTCAGGCATTTCTTCGATCACCTTCTCCGCCTCTTGTATTCTACCCGCCCGACCCAGTAGGTCCACAACACATCCATAGTGTTCCTTTGTAGGATCCAATCCGTACTCCTCCTTCATCGCCTCAAAGTACTTTAATCCAAGCTCCACCTTCCCCGCATGGCAACAAGCGGCGAGCACTCCGATGAACGCCACCCTATCCGGCTTTAAACCAATATGCCGCATTTTATCAAACAGTTCAATGGCTTGTTCGCTACGGCCATGCTCCGCGTACCCGCCGAGCATGGCCGTCCACGACACAACGTCGTCACGGTGGGGTTCGTAGAACACCGCTTTGGCGTCCTCTAAGCTACCGCTTTTCATGTACATGTCGATGAGCGCGCTCGCGACCATCGCGTCATCTCCGAGCCGCGTTGCGATCGCAAGGGCGTGGAGCTGGCGCCCGGCCTCGAGCTCGGCGGCGCCCCCGCACGCGCTGAGGAGGCTTGCGAGCGTGAACTCGTTGGGGCGCGCGGCGGCGCCGTCGCAGCGCCGCATCTCGGCGAGCAGGGCGAAGGCCTCCTCGGCGCGGCCGTCCTGCGCGTACCCGGAGATGATGGCGCTCCACGAGACGACGTCCTTGGCGTCCGCCTCGCGGAACGCGGCGTTGGCCTCGGCCAGGCGCCCCGCGCGCGCGTAGAGCGTGACGAGGGCGTTGGCCACCGACCGGGCGCCCGCGAACCCACGCCGCGCCGCGTGCGCGTGCACCTGCTCCCCCGCACCCGTGCGCCCGAGCCCCGCGCACGCGGCGAGCACCGCCGCGTACGTGTACTCGTTGGGGGCGACCGCGCCCGAGGAGCGCTTGCGCATTCGGGCGAACGCCTCGAGGGCGTCGCCCTCGCGCCCCGTCTGGGCGTAGGACGCGATGATGGTCGTCCACGCGACCACGTCGCGCGACCGCATGCGGCCCAGCACGGCGAGGCCGACGTCGAGGTGGCCGCACCGCGAGTACATGGCGGCGAGGGTGTTGGCGACGAACGGGGTGGCGTCGAGGCCGAGCATGGCCGCGCGGGCGTGGACCTCGCGGCCGCGCGCGAGCATCCCCGCGTCGGCGCAAGCCTTGAGGGCCACCGCGTACGTGTGGGAGTCGCACTGCACGCCCGCGGCGCGCATGTCGGCGAAGCGGCGCAGCGCGTCGCGGCACCGCCCGGCGCGGACGAGGGTGGATACAAGGGCGGTCCAAGAGACCACGTTCTTAACGGGCATTTCGTCGAACACCTGGAGAGCGAGGGGCGCAGAGCCCACCTTAGAGTACGCATCGACGAGCGCGGTGGCGACGAAGACGGAGCGAAAGGCGGAGGTTTTGAAGGCGAAGGCGTGGAGCGCTGCGGCGTGGGGGAGGAGGGAGGGGTCGGAGGCGCAGGCCTTGAAGGCGAGGCTGAGTACAAAGGGGTCGTCGGGGGCGAGCGCGGGGTCGCGGGAGCGCATGAGGGAGAAGAGGGAGAGGGCGCCGAAGGGGTCGGAGGTGCGGACGTAGCCGGAGATGAGGGTGGTGTAGGAGACCTCGTCTCTGCGGAGCATTTCGTCGAACAGGTGGCGCGCTTCATTCAAGCGGTCGCATTCCACCAAGCGCTTGAGCCGGGTGTTGGCCTCGTAGGGGGAAAGTGGTGGGCCGGCTCGGACCGGCCCGGTCGAGATTGGCCGGTCAAGCCGGAGGGTTCGGAGGTGAGCAGGAGAGGGCGAGAGTGCGCGCATTGGGTTCGAGTCTGAAGAGTAGTAACAGCAGGGAGTTTTCCAGCGTCCGAGAGCATGATCATGAGGAGATTCAACAGTAAACTGCTAACTTGGTTAGTTTCTTTCTGGCGCTCCCATTTTTAAATGTGGGTAAGGAAATATTTCAGTTATAAATTAATTTATTTTTTAGTAACATTTTATAAAATAAATAAATAAATATAAATACAACGGAAAAATAATAATAATATAATTATATTTGATTAGATTTAATAATATGATAAATATATTAAAAATTTAATAAAATTACAACTTAATAAAAAAATTTAAAAATTATGAGGGATTTTAAAGTCTCATGAAGTAAAATTATAATTTTTAAGAATAAGTAATCCCACAATCCTTTTTTGATTGTAGATTAAACAGTTATTTGGTTTCTCAGTAAAAAAGAAAAAATATTATTTTTTTATAGTTTTTATTTTTTTCAATAAAATTCTAAAAAAAAAACCTTCTTCATTAAATCTAAAAAAATCAGAAAAATTATTTGTTTCGAAAAAATAAATAAATCAAAGAAAAATATTTTCAGTCAAAAAAAGCTTAATTTTTAAAAAGAACTTTTGCTTACATACGTCTCACTATTATTTAAAATTTTTAAGTATACTCTTCCATTGCCCCAAAAAATCCTTCTAAATTCCAAATCTTATTATTAAAATCTTGGATTACGACTATATATATGAAGAAATAAAAATTAATAAAAGTATTTTGATTAATTAGAAATATATTAGTTTTTTTAAGTTTTAAAAGTATATTAAACAGATGACACGAATTTATACTCTTTACTAAATACTATATATATATATATATATATATATGAAGAAATAAAAATTAATAAAAGTATTTTGATTAATTAGAAATATATTAATTTTTTTAAGTTTTAAAAGTATATTAAACAGATGACACGAATTTATACTCTTTACTAAATACCAAACACTATTATTAAACCTTAAATACTACCATTATATTCTAAATTCTGTATTCTAAGGTATCGTTTGGTTCGGGGATTAGTGAGAATTAGTAGTACCAGATATAAGTATAAAGTACGGAACAAAGGTAAAAAAGTGTTTGGGATGGTTCTAGGGATAAGAGATTTTGTATTTGGTATGATAATGAGGAATAAGAGGAATAAAAAAGTTAAGTTGTGTAAATTACTTTTTTACCCTCAAGATTTAATATGTGATAAAAGTTGTTAAAATCTAATTAGTTCGTTTTAATTAATGAATTAAAGCTTTAAAAAAATTAAGATAAAATCAAAATCATAATCAAATTATATTTTTTAAAAATAATATTTAATTTAATATTTTTTTTCTCAAATTAAATTTAAAATTTTAAATATAAAATTTCAATATTTAAATTTTAAAATTTAAAATTATATAATATTATTTTAAATTATAAATTTTAAACATAAAATTTTTTAATTTTCAAATAATAACTTTTACTTTCTTCGTTTTAATTAATGGACTAAAATCTTACAAAAATTAAGATAAAATTAACATTAAAATCAAAATCAAAATTATAATCAAAATCAAAATTAAATTTCAAATTATATTTTATGAAAATAATATTTAATTTAACATTTTATTTGTTTAAATTAAAGTTAAAATTTCGGATATAAAATTTCAAAATTTAAAGTCTTACAAAAATTATGATAAAATCAAAATCAAAATAAAATTTCTAAAATTTTGAAAATAATATTTAATGTAATATCCAATTAAATTAAAAAGAGAGAGGAGAGAGAGGGATTTGTGATGATGAGAGTGTATTGGGAAGAAGAAAAAAAGAGAGAGGAGAGAGAAATTTGTGATGATGAGTGTATTGGGAAGAAGAGAGAGAGAGAGGGGAGAGAGAGGGATTTGTGATGATGAGAGTGTATTAAAAAAAAAGAAAGGAGGGGAGGAGGGGTAATTTGGTAAAAAACAAATTTATAAAATAATGGGTAAGAACTGTTATTCCAGCTTATTCTATTTGTACTGAAACTACTGTACCTAATAGTTATTCCAGCTTATTCTATTTGTACTGAAACTACTGTACCTAATAGTTCTCCCTTTGTTCAATAGTATTTGGGTACAAAGGGGGGGATATCCCCCTTTGTACCCAAACCAAACAAAGCCTAAGGGTGCGTTTGGAATCGGGTTAAGCTGGAATTGGCTAAACCGGGGATAAGTATAAAGTACGGAACTAGAGCGAAAACGCGTTTAGAATGGTTCCAGGGATAAGAGAATTTGTGTTTGGTTTAATAATGAGGAATAGGAGGGATAAAGAGGATAAGATGGGTAAATTACCTTTTTGCCCTCGAGAGTTAATATGTGATAAAAGTTGTTAAAAACGAATTAGTTCGTTTTAATTAATGGATTAATGATTTATAAAAATAAAATTAAAATTAAAATTATAATTTAAATGTATTATTTACAAATAATACATTTAATTTAATAATTAATTTTTTCAACTTAAAATTTAAATTTAAAATATAAAATTTCAACATTTTAATTTTAAGATTTACAATAATGTAAAAATAATTTTAAATAATTAATTTTTAACTTAATTTTTTTAAAATTCGCAAAATTCGTATGTTTGCTAAATATTTGTAAATTTTTGCCCACGAGCTTTATTATGTCATTAAATTTTTCTAAACTCGTTTTTCTCGTTTTAATAATGGATTATTGGTTTAAGAAAATAAAAATAAATTTATAATCATAAGTAAAATGTATTATTGAAAATCAAAAAATATATAATTTAATAATTAATTTTTTCAACTTAAAATTGAAATTTAAAATATAAAATTTCACACGCCTTAAATTTAAGATTTACAATTATATAATATTAATTTTAAATAATTAATTTTTAACTTAAATTTTTTATAAAATTCTCAAAATTCGTATATTTGCTAAATATTTGTAAATTTAAGCCCACGAGCTTTATTATGTCATTAAATTTAAAATAAACTTGTTTTTCTCGTTTTAATAATGAATTATTGGTTTTAAAAAATAAATATAAAATTTCAACATTTTAATTTTAAAATTTAAAATTTTATAATATTTATTTTAAATAATAAATTTTTAATATAAAATTTTTTAAAAATTTGGAAAAATCGTATATTTGCTAAATATTTATAAATTTTTGCCCTCAAGCTTTATTATGTGATTAAAATTTTGTAAAATCATTTTTCTCGTTTTAATTAATGGATTAATGGTTTTAAAAAATAGAAATAAAATTATAATCATAATTAAATTATATTATTTAAAAATAATATTTAATTTAATATTTTATTTTTTCAAATTAAATTTAAAATTTCAAACATAAAATTTTAATATTTAAATTTTAAAATTTAAAATTTTATAATATTAATTTGTGATGATGAGAGTGTATTGGGAAGAGAGAAAGGAGGTGGGATGAAGGAAAAGAGAGAGAGGAGAGAGGGATTTGTGATGATGAGAGTGTATTGGGAAGAGAGAAAGGAGTGGAGAGGAGAGGAGAGAGAGTGAGGAGAGAATTTTTATTAAAATAATATGTTGGGAGGAGATAAAGTAGGGAAGGAGAGTAAAATGGTAAAAAATATAATATTAAAATAATAAGTTGGGATTTGTTATACCAGCTATTCTGTCTGTTCTGGGTTAAGCAATACCAGATGATTCCTGTAGCGTTTGGAAGAATAAGGAGGATAAACCCGCTATTCCCGGTTCTAGTCCCGAACCAAACGACCCCTAAAGTAATTCACATGTTCATACCAATTATTATACTATCAATAGCACAAAGTATTTTGTGTTATCAATTTTTTTACCATTAAATTCGCTCTTTCTGATCATTTTTATTCTTTAAATCATATTATTCCACCAATAGTATTAATGATTCTATGTTATTAATAAGAGTTAATTTCATAAAACTCTCTGTAAATATATTAAATAGTAAATATATGTATACAAAATTTAATATTTCATATTTATTTTTTAAAAAAATTTAAGTTGTTAATATATGTTTTTCTGATTTGATTGTTCTTGTAAATATGTTTCTCAATATTTACAAGGACATATTTATAAATTCAGCTCCATCACTAATTAAAATTAAATATTTAATATTTAATTAACTATATTTTTTTTAACGAATATATATATATATATATATATATATATATATATATATATATATATATATATATATATATATATATATATATATAATCCGGCTAGAATACTATCGATAGTACTTCAAATTTTCTGTCGTTGGATGAAAAGATATGCGGTTGGGATTATAGTGGTTCCTTAAGATTTTTACTATTCAACCAACCACCTAGTAAACTCTAAGGGACCAATATATATATAGTTAGGCTGGAATGCTATTGATAGCACCAATCCAACTTTGCCACTCATTTTGTAGCCATTAGATTGCATTGAGATTCGTACAAGTCCTTTAATTAAAAAGAAAACTTTTTATTTTTTACTTTTTCTTTTTACTTTTTCTTTTCTCTTTTTTTCATTAAAGAGCCTACACGGATCTCAATGCGATCCAATGGCTACAAAATGGGTGGCAAAATTAAGTTGGTGTTATCAATAGCATTCTAGCCCAACTATATATATATATATAACTTAAAATTTTTTAAAAAATAAATATAAAAAATTAAATTTTATAAAAATATATGAGCAATACTATATGTACACCCCCAAAGGGGGTGTACATCTTACACCTACCTATCTAAGTGTGGGGGGTCACTTCACAAATTGTAAAGTGATCCCTCACCACATCCCACCCATTGGATCGGTGGAATGTGTGATGTACATACAAGTAGCATTTTCCAAAATATATTTACTATTGAATATATTTAAATAAAGCTGCATTTTAAAATATTTATTGAAACCAAATGGGCATTAGCGCCTAGCTTCTCTATTTTTTAACTTTACTTTTTTAAGTTCCCCACTACTCAACCCGCCACGCGTCTCCTCCTTTTTTGGGGGTGTGGAGGGTGATACTGATACCATACCACCCTATAAATGCGAAATCGATCGAGCCGTGCTACATTCGACGAGCGAGAGCGATCGAAAACAATGGATTCGAAGAACGCAGAGGCCTCAACCATCGAAGGAGGAGGAGGAGGAGGCGAAGAAAAAGTCGATTTGAGCTACGCTCTCCGATCCTACCTCGATCGCATACCCATTGCATCCATCCCCGAACACAATCGCTCATCCAAAGGTTAGCTCCATGTTTTTTTTTTTTTTTTTTTCACTGCAGTTTATTTAGAACTGTGATTATTCTATTTTACTGAGATTTTCTACCCAGTTAATTTTTTATAGTCGGTAAAATCAAAATTTTCATATCTATTTCGAAATTTCTTGTGCAGTTCCGGAGTTAAAGCCTGATGACTGTGTGTTTGATGCAATCAATTTGATGTACAAAAAAAATATGTCTGGTGCGATAATTGTCGAGAATGTGGACTCTGATTTCCAGACATTTCTCAATCGGAACATCGGCTTCATCGAATTTTCGCGCCTGGTCTTGTGGTCTGTTGAGGTAAATGCACCTCTTATGTTTTGCTTTTAGATTTTTTTTTTTTTTTTTTTTCTAGAGAAAAAATAGATAGTATGATACCTGTTTCATTCAATAAGTAACTGAATGAAAAGTAATTTTCGTTAGAAAAAATGTTTTACATTTTTGTAATGTTTGGTTTGTAGGAAAAAAGAATTAGTTTTCTATCGACATTTGTTTGGTCCAAAGTAAAAAAATTTATATTTGTTTGGTTCGGTGGAAAAAAAATAAATGAAGTAAGTTTTCCGGAGCTTGAGTTTTCGTTTTCTGTCGATTCTCAGCAGAAAACGAAAACACATTATTTTTCTCAAATCCGTAAAAGTAGTTTTCGAAAAAAAATTTACAGCTAAATAAACACGCCGAAAATATTTTTTCAATCCGAAAAGTAATTTTCACTGCATTTTACGGCCAACCAAACACACCCGAAGGCCTCAATTAGAGCAAGAAAGACACAGCAAAAGAAACAAGGAAAAAACAGGAAAACAAAAGAAAGATGAAAAACGAATGCCGGGAAAGTTTCTAGATACCTTGGCCAAAGTTTCATTTATATGATTGTTGGCTATTTATTTATGGATTTAAATAGGTCCAACTTCCTGCCCCGTGACAATAGGCCCAGAAGACTAATAAGTTGAGTTGGATGAGCCTAATAAGTTGAGTGGGACTGCGGTCCACAGTAGTAACGGCAAGAGGCCCAACAATAGACCTAACGTCTAGATGGGTTGAGTCCGGTCGAGACCCGTGGGCGCTATGTCTGTACGCTTTAAGTGAATTGGTTTCGTATTTCTAACAGCTCGAGCTTTTGGGATTAATGATTAGCGCCAACGATCCGACAAGTAGTACCAGAGCCAGTGGCACGGGTTCGATTCCCATACGGTGCAGGTGTTGGGGGGGGAGGGATTGTTGGTTATTTATTTATGAATTTAAATAGGTCCAACTTTCTGCCCCGTGACAATAGGCCGAGAAGACTAATAAGTTGAATTGGGTGAGCCCAATAAGTTGAGTGGAACTGCGGTCTACAATAGACCTAACGGCAAGAGGCCCAACAATAGACCTAACGTCCAGATGGATTGAGTCCGGTCGAGACCCGTGGGCGCTATTTCTGTACGCTTTAAGTGAATATAAAGTTTCATTTATATGATGTCCTAAGCCAAAATTCTTTATAAAGAAACTAAGAAGATTCTTGCTTCTGATTATTCTTCTTAGCTGCAAATCGTAGTTTTGTGTTTCTGTCTAAGCTCATGATGTCCGTGTTGCGCATTTTCGATCTTTGGTAGGAGTTTGGTAAAGTGAATGCTGAGGACAAAAGCAGTAGTGATCATGGGTTTCTCTCAGCACTAGAGCAGACTCCTCAGATTGCGCGAACAAAGGTGTGTTTTAGTGAACCATCAGAATTCCTGATGTGTGAGAGTATTCTTTTGTCTTAGACTGCCACAACATTCTAATATAGCTGCATACTGATCAGGCTAAAAGTTTACTTCTTGTTTTGATTTCTGGAGCAACTTTCTCTACTTTGAGAAGCAGCGGCATAATGTTTGGAAACAAAAAAGTCGGTTTTTTTTTTTTTTTTTTTTTTTTTTTAATGCAGTAAGAAGCTTAAATAAGCTTCTGAGTTTCAAAAGTAGACGATCTATTTTGAAGCTGCTGCTTTTGTTCCACCGTTGGATAGATTTTCAATAAATTGGCAGTTACTGCTACTTTGAATTACTATTCTCAAACAGCAGTTTTGTAAAAACCGCAGTTGGGCCAAGCAGGCATACTAATCGGCATGATCCACATTTAGTTCAAACACAAATGAGATAACAAGGAAGCAATATCAATGGATGTGTCATTTCACAATGCATTTCTGACCTACTTTAGATCAACATTTTGATGTTGCCAATCATCAAATGAAGTTTCTTTACAACCTTGTAGAATTTGCATTAAACAAGAAAGTTCATAGGTTTTTTTACTGATTTACTTTGTTCTTAAATTCCGTGGTTTATTATATGGCTATTCCAACAGATAGGAGAGTTAGCAAAGTCATTCTTGTGGGAACCGTTCTTTCCCATTTATGGGCATGACTCGCTTTTTCATGCTCTTCTGCTCTTCGCGAAGCATCATAGATTGAATGTCATACCAGTTGTTAACTCGTCAAACCGTACCGTGGTTGTTGGCTTCGTTACTCAGGTAATTAAATTTAGTTTTTGCATTTTAAACAAGTAAGACCAAATAATATATTTTTTTAGATGTAGTTATTTTGAAAAACTTTAAACTTGACAACGATTTTGTCATCTAGAATGCAGTACTACAGTTACTCCTCCAGTCTAGCGGGTTGGATTGGTTCGATAAGATCGCAGACAAAGCTCTGTCGGATTTTAGGTCAGTTAGGGATGAAGAACAAACTTGTCGTCCATTAATAATTCTAATAATTTTCGAGGACTAACATTGTAAAGGCTTTACCTCAGGTTCAAGGATGCTAGTAGGCCGATTTTCATTTTCTCTGATCAGAGCCTGGCTGACATATTGCATATTATGTGGGAGGAACAATTGCATGGAGTTGCGGTGGTCGATCGCGAAACTGGAACTCTGGTTGGATGTGTGAGGCGCAGTGATGTCTATCTTCTTTTGGAGGATGACTCCACGTTCGGTAAAAGGAAGTAAGTCTAATCTTATTTATTGTTACATCAGCATAACATTTGGGGCAAATTAGAAGTGAACATTTTTTGCGATTTAGATTAAACCAAGTAGTACTAGCACTGGGTAAAATGTTTAAGGATGTGCCTGTTTGGCCTGACTGGTGTTGGCTATTTATTTATGGGTTAAAAATAGGTCCAACTCCTGCCCGTGACAATAGGCTCAGGAGACTAATAAGTTGAGTTGGGTGAGTCCAATAAGTTGAGTGGGGCTGCGGTCCACAATAGACCTAACGGCAAGAGGCCCAACAATAGACCCAACGTCCAGGTGGCTTGAGTCCGGTCGAGACCCGTGGGCGCTGTGTCTGTACGCTTTAAGTGAATTGGTTGCGTATTTCTAACAGCTCGAGCTTTTGGAATTAATGGTTAGCGCCAACGATCCTACAAGACTGGTACCAGCGTTATTTGAAGAAGCACTAACAACTTCTTTGTATTCCCAACAACTTTTCGCTTCTTTGTTCTGCAAATACCTCACTAGTGGTTCTTGGAGTAGAGAAACCGTTCTAGAATGCAAATCAGAAGAATTAATTCAGCTTTCACCTTTTAACAGCTCCAATAAGTCTTGATAGAAATCGCATCAACAAGTAGTTTTTCCATGTCGGTAAATGAAAAACGAATTGGAAAATAATCTTTTGTCAGCTATTTGACATCATAGAAGGGAAGCGGTATCGAATATTTGTTGCCTCAAAGCCTCGCTTACAATTGTCACTTAGGGCTTTTTTGTATGGCGGAACGATATATTAGTGATAACTTGCGTGTATGGACATATTCTTTTCGATTGAATCTTATAAAGTTAATTCTCCTCAATTACAAGATCCTGATAATCAAGATTTATATTCTCAGGACACTTACGGCGGAAGAATTTATCAAATCGATAGCTCGAACAAGCGATCGGAGCTCACCGCCAGAAGTAGAGTCCGATCACAACGCGCTCTGCTTAAAGAATGAGCAACTTCCTGAAATGACTTCTCCAGTAAGCTGTCGAAAGACTGACAGCCTCAAGCAGGCAATGCAGAACTTTGTGGCTTCGAGAAGTGACTGCAGCTTCATGGTTGATGAGTCGGGGCGCGTCGAAGGTTTCGTGACGGCTAGAGACATCATTTCAGTTTTCTCTCCGCCGTGCATGGATTCGAGAATCGACGGCGGCAGCTTCTTCAGCACTGCATTGGAGCAAGCTGGCTGCCATGTTGAGGGTGGAGTTATAATCGAGAATTAGCTCCTGATTAGATTCATGCGTATCTTGTTCGGTATATTCTCTCGGAAGTATGATCAAATGTTTAGAATTAAATATTATATTCGAATTTCAAATTATTTTTTCAGAATAAGATAAATAGGTGTAATAATATGTTATCCTACCAAATTATGAATAACAAGCAACAAAAAAAAAACAAACTCTTTATTTACAATCATATTAAAAAAAATTTATCGAGAATAAGTTTTCATTAAATACCATATGGGGTTAGAACAGTGTCTCCTTTACATCAGTGATGGTTTTTGTTAAAAAAAAAAAAAAGTTTGGGCGTTGGTTGGATATTGGTGCATCTTATTCATTTATTTGAAAAAATAAATTATTTGATTTGAGAGTTAATTTTTTTTTAAAAAAAAATTACCTATTTGTTGCAATGTCCTTCTAATTTGCTGATGCACGCAATTGCAATGATTAGGATCATTTAAGACGACGTTAAAAAGTAGTTCTCTATTTACATTTATACCGAAGTTTGAATCTCCGCACTGATTGGTACGTTTGTGTTTCTTTATCTCAACTTTTTTGTAATTTTTTGTTTCTTCACGAAGAAAATTTATCAAAAAACAAAAAAAAAACCAAAAAAATTCAGAAGAGAAGATCTCTCTCTGAAGTTTGATTTCTGGGACTTCTTATTTGAATCAACCAAAATTACATGAGCTTATATATCACACAGAAACTCATAGCTAAAACACACAACACACACGTAATCAACTAAGGTGAACAAATTTATTTGAAATAAATTGTGGGTTTCTCAGACTCTACATCCCAGGTTCCAGCCTCCCTTATGTACTCCAGGTACCTCAAGAACTCGGGCTTCGCCGCGGCTTTCTCCATTTTCGGTGCTTCCATCACCGTAATCACCGGATGCGCTTTCGCGCCCCTGCGCTTGCTCGGTTTCTTCGGTTTCGCCTTCACCGCCGACGTCGCGTCGGCATCGTCTGAAGAGTTAGACGAGAACTGGTGCGACAGGATGCGGCGGTAGCCTCGGCGGCTTTTCGGGTACGGCGAAGCTCCTGACATGGCTTTTGGGAGCAGCAGAAGCTGTGGGCAATTGAATTGGTGTTATGGAGAGAAGCTTCAGTTGCAGTTTTTAAGGTGTCAAGGGTTAGCTTAGCTACCTCTTGCTTGGAATGGTCATGGCCTCATGGGTGTATTGAAAACATGAAGGGATCATGCAACTACCTTGTGGGGCTTTGATTTTGACTGCTTCTTAATTTTGTGGACTTGGCTGTGGTTTGACTTTATCTACTTGATTTAAGATTCGTGCTGGATGAATTGAACGAACGTTGATTAATTAATAATGATGCACTGATACCTACTCACTTGAAATGTAGTTGTTGGCCACGTCCAAGCAATCAGTTTTTTTTTTTTTTTTTTGTTTTGTGTGTGTACAAACACATCCTTGTACACATCCTTGTACACACTTGAACAGGACATTCACATTGACTCTTTGGAGAATTAATTTATTATATTTTAGGGCAATTTTTATTTTGTCACTCTATATTTCAAAGAAACTTACCGAATTTTATTTTACTAAAAAATATTTTTTTAAAAAATTATATAAGCGGGTAAAATAATATATACACTAAACCGCAGAGAACAAAATGCTATCTTTTAAATCACAGGATGACAGAGTGAAACTTTTTACAATAAAGGTAATATTTGGTTCACGAACAAAGTCTGGTATAAGATTTTATTTCAGTTTTGTTCTCCAAACGCGTTTGGTTATCAATGGAATTTATAGTTTTCGTCTTTCTAGAATAAATTGGTATAAAGCTGGAATGCTCCCACTTGAGAATAAACTTAATTAAAATAAATATAATTTTAATTATTATATAACTCTTTAATTAATTTAATATTTTGACTAATTTAATTATTTTATTAACTAATTATCTAAGTATTAGATAACTAACTAATTAATTTATTAAATTATTTGTAATTAATTAAATTATTTATTAACAATACTCATTATTATTAATTAATTAATCAATTAATATTTAGAATTATTTAGCAATAGTTAATTAAATAAGTTAAATTATTATTTAATTAATATTTTTATATTAATTAATCAGATAATATATTATTATTTTAATATTATAATTATTTTTATTTTTACCATTTCAATCTAACTATTCAAAAACTATTTAACTATTTTTCTTATTTTCAAAAACTAACTCAAATTTTCATGAAAATGCAAAATTAATCTTATACCTGTTCCTGAAATAATTTAAAGCTTTCCCTATATTTTATGGATCAAACAGTTTCCCTTCTATATATTTATCTTTTAATAAAAAAATTAATCAATAGGAAGTAATAGATCCTCTAAATATCATATTTATCCATCAAATTTTGGAGTAGAATAGGGTTTACATTTTGAAATTTCCGGTCGACAAATGTAAAAGGTATCAAGAATTAATAATAAGGGGCAATTTCCTCCGTACCCCTAAAAATTTTTCTGTTTTCATATTTACCCATCTTAGAAGGCTAATATTAAAACTACCATTCTTACGTTCCAACTTTTTTCCAAAATACCCCTGAAGTTAAACTCTGTTAGTGTACCGTTTGGAATTGCCGTTATCTGTGTGTAATTACTATTTTGCCCTTTCAAATATACCCTAAACCCTAAAACCCTAAACCGTAAACCCTAAAACCCTAAACTCTAAATCCTAAAACCCTAAAAAATCCTAAACCCTAAAACCCTAAACCCTAAACCCTAGAACCCTAAAAAACCCTAAACCCTAAACCCTAGAACCCTAAAAAACCCTAAACCCTAAACCCTAAAACCCTAAACCCTAAACCCTAAAACCCTAAACCCTAAACCCTAAACTCTAAACCCGGGCAAAATAAATATATCTGATAGTTTTCAACTCCGATTATTATTTAACTCTAGTTTAACCCTAGTTAACTTAACAAAGGAAAACGGTAGGGATATTTTTAATAACGGTGGAACGTATGAAGGATATATTGAAAAAAAAAAAATAAAAAGGGTAAATCAGATATTTCTTCATATTTCAGGGATATACAGGCAATTATCCCTAATAATAATATTAACTAGTCCTTAAACAAAGGTGTCCTGCAAAGAGATATTGGCAACAAATATTTTCACATTGTTGGTCGAATCGGAGATGGAACTACTAAATTTTCTTCTTAAATTACGACATTTACAAAATACAAAAAAAGGCTAATCTGATAGAATATGTAGATGCGAGTTTAAGATGCACCAAAAATTACAATACATAATGCTCTACAACAGGGCGAAATCTTAAATTGTTGAAGGCATTGTAGCTCTCACACCGTTCGTCCGTCTATCTGTCTGTCTGTCTGTCGGACGACTACCGCTCTTCGGAATTGAATCTATTCCACGCTTCCTGCGGAGCAGAAAATTACATAGACAAGCTTGAACAATTGGGGCTGAATCGGGCGAAGAAAGATTAGAATTTTCTTGCGATATCGGAAAATCATTCATTTACACTATAATGTTAGTTTATTATGAAATTCACACAGTTATTGACACACTATGGCTCAGATGAGTGTTTTATAAAAAACAGAACTGGAGCTTTAACATGGCCTCTATGCATCATTTATTATAGTAATTGGTTTGAGAAGAGATCAAATGACTCAAGTTGAGATTTAGGTTATTAATTTTTGACGAGAATTTGTGCTAGACAACAGTCGATTTGCATAAATTATCAGTGAGATTCGAAGACAGCATACCTTAAGAAGATCGAAAACCTTTTCGCAGATATACTTCTGCTGGATGCTAGCACCTCTTTGTTGTACCTTGTCGGGATGAACACAAAGAGTAGCTTTCCTGTAAGCTTTCTTCACGGCTGCAGCTGTAATAACATCTGTGAGAGGAATTGGTTGCCAACCACTGTCGGGCCCAAGGATCTGCCAGCAAAAGATATTGAGTGAGAAGCAGTTTGGCCAATTCCATTATAATTAGGTTTTCCGTGATTAAGAGCAGGTTGTCACGGACATGGGCCAATACGGGCCGAAATTTTTTTAAGTCCCTGACAAAGTGCCAGTAATAGAAATAACAAAGAGATTTAATCTGTAACTAAACAAAAATTTAAAAATAAGCGCAATCATGTCAAAGGCAAAGAGCAAACAATCAAAATGCCTACATATTGAAGAGTAGAGAGCAATGCGCGCAGGTTTCCTTCTTTTCCACTTGACCATCTCTTGACATCAGCATCAAGAAACTCGGCCAATCTCTGCAACACATTGTCATAACAAGAGGCTAGTCAACAAGGGAAGAGAGTTTCAACTTATTGTTAACTATATACATATTGTCATATTACATTTCTCTCTGCTTGCTCTCTTTGAGCCATCAGATCCCGCGTATTCTTTTCTGCAAGAGCTTTTGCCTGAAAATGGCACTGCAAAGCATTAGGGAAAGATATTTGAAAGATTGGGGAGGGGAATTTGCAAATTTCAAAAGCCACACGTACCGCGCGCTCAACTGTACGCTGATGCCTCTCCAGTCTTGCTTTACGCCTTAGAGCAGATTCAGTCTCACCTGCTGCAGACTACTATTAGAACAGAAGTACCAAATAACATGACAAAAATACTTGGGAGTCTCAGACACATCCCCAAGTGGAGATGGTTGTCCAATAATGTCAAGAATAATTAAGTAGATTGGCTTGAGATTTAGTACCTTGATTATTAGAATCTGATGATTTCTGGAGGTCGCAAGAATATGCCCTTTGCAAGGGTGCGTCGCGTGAAATATCCTGCATGTCCGAATAGAATTCATGGACCAGTTAACAAATGCCGTAGAATCATAGAGGACAGTGTAAGTACGGGAGAATATTTCAAAATAGTATTCATGCAGTATAGATCATGTCCTAGTTGCAATACATACCTGATTGCTGGTTTTATGCTCCTTGAAAGAGGAGCTAAATCTTTCCATGCGTTCCCTTGCATCAGCAGCAGCTTTGCCGGCCATAGCTTTTTCTATTGCACGCTCCCGAGCTTCTGCAGTTGCTCGCTCAACAGCTGCACGCTCAGCCCTCAATCTAGCTTCTCTAGAAGTCTTTTCCGATACTGATCTTTCAAAAGCTTCGGTGTTAAGCCTTTCTGCTTTCTCTCGGGCTTCTGAAGCTGCCCGTTGCCGAGCAGCAGCAAATGCCCTTTCATGTGCTTCACGTGTCGCTCTTTCGACAGCAAGTCTGTCTTTCTCTCTTTCTCTCTCCCTCTCTCTTTCTTCTTCCAGTTTCCTTGCTCTTTCTATTTTCCTTTCTCTTTCTTTCTCCTTCTCTCTTTCTTCGTCCAATTTCTTTGCCCTCTCTTTCTCCTGTTCTCTTTCTCTATCTCTCTCTCTTTCTTCTTCAAGTTTCCTTGCTCTTTCTATTTTCCTTTCTCTTTCTTCGTCTAATTTCTTTGCCCTCTCTTTCTCCTGTTCTCTTTCTCTATCTCTCTCCCTCTCTCTTTCTTCTTCCAATTTCCTCGCCCTCTCTTTCTCATGTTCTCTTTCTATTACTTGCTCCCTCTCTTTTTCTTCTTCCAATTTCCTCGCCCTCTCTTTCTCCTGTTCTCTTTCTCTTACTTTCTCCCTCTCTCTTTCTGCTTCCAATTTCCTCACCCTCTCTTTCTCCTGTTCTCTTTCTCTTTCTATTTTTCTTTCCCTTTCTTTCTCTATTAGCCCTTCCCTCTCTTTACCATGTTCTTTCTCCCTCTCTCTTTCTGCTTCCAATTTCCTCACCCTCTCTTTCTCCTGTTCTCTTTCTCTTTCTATTTTTCTTTCCCTTTCTTTCTCTATTAGTCCTTCCCTCTCTTTACCATGTTCTCCTTCTCTTTCTAATTTTCTTTCCCTTTCTTTGTCCACAAATCCCTCCCTCTCTTTCTCCTGTTCCTTTTCCTTCTCTCCTGCTCTTCCCTTTTCCCTTTCGTCTCTATTTCGAACAACAGAGGTTGTTTCATCAAATGTCACTGTGCAACTTGGTTCAGTATCTTGAACTGAACAAACTTCGTTGCCTCTTATTTCCAAGCAATTAGTCTTCTGATCCTTCAAATCTTCATTTACTGCCGTCATGCTGACATTAATAGCTGAATCAGGCGTCATTTCTTCTTTTAAGTCAAGTTTCACGTTATCTTCTTCAAGCACCTCGTTTGCTTCTTTTAAATTATAAGTTTCCTCCTTTGGTGGTTCTTTGGCTGCTTCTCGGTCATTTCCACTAAGCTTGTTTTCCAATTGGACTACACTAGCTTCCTTCTCAGAGATAGTACATCCAAAGGTCCCGACTGTTTCTTCCATTTCATTCTCTGGTTCTCCAGGTCCCACCAACTCTTGCTCCATTTTGTTGTTCTCCACTTCAGCTTCCATTTCATCAACTTTTGGGTTCATTTCGGCATTCAACTCGTTTTCTGTTGAAGTGCATGTACTTTCAGTCACACTTTGTACCTCAATTTCTTCTTTCCTTGGTGCCAAATTAAGGTTATCCAATTTAATATCTCTCTCTTCATGAGAACATTCAGCGACTTGGGCTGTTGCTAACTCCTCCACTGCTTCCGATCGAGCAGGAATATCAATTACCTCATCCTTTTCATTCTGCAAGCACATATTCACGGTCATATTCAATTGCCTCGTACTCTCTTCGCCTACACAAGCCTCCTTAGAAACTTCCAGTTCACTTGTGTCCTCTTGACTTACCTGGATAAACTCTGAAGCTTCCAATCTCCTCTGAACCGCTTCAGATGTGGGAGAGATTTCACCACTACATGGTTCCTTTTCATCTTCTCCATAATGATCGGTCCCTTGAGCTGTTCCTAATATTGCATTATCCACAACACAAGAATCGTTAAGCTCTTGTAACTTATTGGCATTTTCTTTGTGCGCAGAAGTTTCTGAGACTGCATTTGGCATCTCCATTATTTCTTCCACCTTGTCAGGAGCGTTTTCCCCAGCATGCAGTTCCTCTACCTTCTTTTCACTCTCATGGTTCTCCTGAACCTTTCCAAGTCTCACATCTTGTTCTATATGAGTATTGTTAACTTGCTCTATCACTTCAATGTCTTCTGGTTGTCCATAAGCCTCTGAAACAGTATTTGGAATCTCCTTTCCTTCCAGCCCACTACTTTCAATATTCTTTTCCATCTGATGGCCAATTTCAGCAGTTATAGTCTTACTTTCTTTGTCCTTCTTAATCTCTGTGGCAGCTTTTTCTTTGTTAGCATTATCTTCCGGCTGAGAGACCTCTGTATTTGTGTTGTGCATCGGCTTATCGTTGATCAGCTCGTAAAATTGATCATCCGACTTCCAGTTCCCAGAATTCTCCAACATAGAAAACTGAGATGGTCCAGAAGCACTTCTTTGCATTGTCCTTTGAGATCTATCAGTTGATAATACATGGCTTTCCTTGTTGCCAATGTCTTCATGCTTCTCCACAAAAGAGAAATCACTCATCTTCTTATCTTCCTTTACTTCTTTCTTCGACGAAAGAACTTCTGTAAAGACTTCTTCCTCTTCAGCAGTTTGACTTTCCTTACTTTCTCTACTTTTTATATCTCCACTATGACCCTTCTTCTTGCGGATTTCAAAATTATCACGCTTTCTTTCCATCAACTCCTTTGCACTTTTCAATTTAGCTTGAGCGAATTCCATTGCTTCTTTCATGGCAGCAGCCGAAGCAGCAGCAGCCGAACTAGCATCCACCTCAACATCATAGAAATAAGGTGAACCAACCTTTGGTGGCAGTGAGAGGCTTTTGGAGAAAGCCCCAGTGCTATTTGCTTTAGGCATAAGTTTTACCGAATAAGCATCTCTCTTCAATTTGGGTTGTTCTGTGTTGTTAAGTAACTTAGGCGGCGGTCTCGATGGCGGTGGGACTCTCAAGGGCTGTGTGCGGAGGTTAATGTCGGAAACGCTGAGAAAAGGAGCGTCAGGAGAAAGTACATCGCAGCTAGATGTTAAATGATTACTTGAAGAGCGTTTATGTTGCTTTAGATTTGCATCACCATTCTGTTTCTGATCGCCTTTTTGATCACTTCCCGTACTTTTTGTACTGTCACTAGAATCATATTTACCGTGAATCATACTTCCATTTGATATATTAGGAGGATTATCTGGCTGTGTATTAAGTAAGGAATCCACAGCATGGGTTGCAATGGCTATTGAATCTGTTATTTGTTCTTGGCTTCTCTTGTTATATGAGATTTTCACTTGATTCACACCTTCATCTGAATGGTAGGAGTGTGATGATAAACGATCCTCTTCTAAATATGGCAAATTATCTCCAGTTGGGTATTCTGGATGAAATACAAATGATTCTGTGTCCTGTTGTCCCAGTTCTTCTTTGTTCAAAGACCTAACATATTACGAGGAAAGCATATAAAAAAGTATACCTAGTTCCAACTGTAGTCCAGTAAAAGTCTTTTCAGGGAAAGAAGCGGACACAAGTTATTTTATAGCTGCTTAAAGGATAAATTTTGATACAACTAAAAGAAGAATGTATAAATGGCTGAGAATTATGATAATGCAAATCATTGTGCATTGTATATGGTAGTACAAGCAAAAAAAAATCAGTGCAATTCCTAAAGAAGAGCATTAACATAATTATCGGCGGTACTTAAAGCGTCTTCTACATGAAAGGTTTGTTCTTCAGGTATTCATTAAAAAGCCGAGTGTTCTTAAAGCGTACTATTTTCATAAGTGAATATCCTACTACTAACACCAATTAAAGAGCTTTGTAGGAAGATCACTAGTTTTAAATTTGTATACACGAGTTCTAGCATCTCATATTCTCAGATTGTCCCGTCATTGTGAGCTATCAATGTCTTGGTTGTTTTTCTTTTAAGTTCTCAAAAGATCAATAAAGGAAAACGGATTACGGTGAAGCATGGATTTTAAGGAGCTAATATTGGACAAGGAAAATCATAAGTAGAATAAAAATTCCAGGCAAAAAAAGCTCATTAAAAGCTCCTTAGCTTAGATCAACAAGACAATGTCAAGCTTGGCATAACCGAGCAATTAAAGGAAGGTCGAGACTGAACAGACTTACTTTCCAATTTATAGAGAAAACTCCGCTCAATTCAAAAAAAAAAAAGAACCGGTAACGATTTCTCTACAAGATATAGGGGAATGTACATGGGTTTCATACATTTTTATTTTCAATTTTATATTCATCAAATTACCTTGCTCATTGTGCCATCCAAAACTTACACTTTCTACGGTAACCAGCTACCTAAGCAAGCCACCAAAATTCACATGCAACATGATGCAGTAAGCAGGAGTGGTTAAAGACGTCGACAAAATGACATATCTGTTAGAAGCTCGACGGTTACCCTAAGCTCAACAGTGAATAAACTAATGCCTTGCTTCGGAAACACTTTCTCAACTGCAAAGAAGTAGTAGTAAGATACTTAGCAAGTACAATTCCCCGAGAAGCTAAAATGAGTTTCCCAGGTTCAAATGCAGAAGCTCTAACCCGAAGCTTCTGCTTCTTCTTCTGCTTGTGTTTTTTAGGCCATAGCAGCACTAATCTAGCAACCCAAGCTGGGCCAAACAGGGGCAAAGAAGAAGTCCCAACCACCATTTATCAACAATAAGTTCTACAATCCAAGCACTATAATTTTTCCCTAATTAGGAAAACAGAAAAATAGTCTCAGAAAGAAAACAATGCACACAGCAAGCTACTTCTCCCTTTCAACCTCGGGGTCACTGTTCCAAGCATCAAATGTACGGGAAATGAAAAAGATAACCATGAAAACCTACTAAGGAGCAAGCACGGAGAAACCTAATGGTACAGGGCAAAGCCAAAGAGGGGGGAGTTTCCAGTAACCATTACCTCCCATTCGACGAGGCGATCTCCTCCTCCCTCTTGCTCTCCCCGAACAGCTCCTCGTACGGCACCGCGAAGCCGCCGAAGTCGACAGCAGCGCCGCTGCCGAATATCTCGCCGTAGTCTACTCCTCCTCCTCCGTCGGCGGCGGCTCCGGCGCCGGAGATCGCCGGCGGGAGGTCGAGGAAGGGGATGGAGCTGGAGGCGGCGACGCCGCAGAAGATCTCGGAGTAGTCGTCGGGGCGGCCGGAGAAGGGTACGGCGAACCTCGGCGGCCCACCGAAGACGTCGTCGTACGCCGACTTCGCGGCGGCGCCTCCTCCTCCTCCGGCAGCGGCAGCGGCGGCGGCGGCTGCCTTCTTGGAGCGGCGGGGGTGGCGGGAGGAGGGAGGAGGCTCCTCCATTGGCGAAAACCTGAGGGTTTTTAGGGTTTTAATCTCTCTCTCTCTTCTCTCTCTATTATCTTTTTTTAGAGGATGAAGAAAGAAAAAGGAAGACGAGGCATCGAGTTCCCTCTTTTTCTTTTTTTTCTTTTTTTTTTTTGTCTTTTTTTTTTCGTTTTTTTCTTTTCTTTCTTTCTTTGGCCCTGCGATATCAGTGGCCAACAGTCAGCGCGCGCCAGCTTGCTTTTTTTTTTCTCTTTTTTTTTTTTTTTTTAAAAAAAAAAAAAAAAAAAAAAAGAAGGTTTTCGGGTGTTATTGGCTTTTTGTGGCATGGTTTTGGGAATCGGCGATTTATTGTGGACGCAGTGCAAAGATCGGCGCCGGTAGGCCCCAGCTGGTCCGGCGAGGAGGAGGAACTTTTTTTTTTTTTTAGTTAACCTAGTCCATAATAGACCATCAAACAAAAAATATGCCTAATTTGTATTTTGATATTAGAAAAAACTAATAGCACATTTTATTTTAGAATGTATATTATACACTCATTTATTCAATGAATAGAATTATTTTATCAGTCATATTATGTTGCTGACAAAAAAACTATACTATCGATGTATAGAGTGTATTGATAATATTTTTCTTTGATATCTGATATTTAGAATCTACTTATTTATTCAGAAATGAAGCGTGTAAATGTGTTGGGTTTAAAAAATTAGAAATTAGAAATCATGCATTTCTTAAACAATGCCATCAATTTGCACTTATAAGATTATGTGTGTATTATAATAAAAATAATTATTTGAAAGGAACAATATTTTTAGTTTAATATATATATTTTTAATTTTTTGTTAATATATAAAAATGCATGAGAATTAATGCCCAAGTTTATATTTTAAGTAATATTATATGTTTTAGTTTATCTTTTATCTTTTTTTGTTAATATATCAAGCTCTATATTTTTAACAAAAATGTTTTTAATGTTCATACGAAATTAAGGTTTATGGATGGACGCCATGTGTAAGGGTAGTTTGTCCGGGCTCAGTCGGAAGGGCTAAGTTGTGAACTTGTATTGTCCATCTGTGATAGTTTTGAAGGCAAAGGGGCATTCGGCTAAGAAGTATTTTCAAAGAGGGTCGGTCCGGTTAAGTGAAATATACTCAGCTTGGTGGCCAATTTCGATGGTGGGATTGTTCGTTTGAAATTTGCTGAGCTCGATAAGAGGTTCAACATATGGTACGACGTGGAGTATGCTTGGTTAATGCTTAAGTTAAGATCTCGCTATTTAAGCTGAAAGCATGTTTGTGGCAAAGAACTCAAAAAGACTGATTCGGATGTGCAATACTTGAACGCCGCACGAAAAAATTTTAAGACGAAAAAACTAACACTGCGAGAAAGAAAAAAATAAAAATAGACAGTGAGCTTATAATGTCTACAGGTTAAGTCAAAGGGCACCCCAGAAAAGGTACATATAATGCAGCAGATGTTTTAGCATTTGTTTCTTCTTTCCACCTACCCAGCCGAAGTGAATGACATAGCTACCCCTTAAAGAAATTATTCACTAGACCCGGTCTACCGCATCACCTGTGGACCATTCGCATCTATCTCTTATTTGTTAGTTCCTACATAGTTTTAATCACCACCTTATTTAAATGGGATAAAGGTTAAAGAGTGTAGGATTTACGCGAACTATGACTTTTTAAAAATTAATTTTATTATCTAATTTTTAAATTTATTTAATTTAAATCTGATATTTTATTTTAAAATTTAAATTAATTATTTTTTTAATAAATTTATAGTTGCGAAAATTTTATATAGTATACTCATTCCAATTTAAAGTTACAACTCCGTTGACCTACACAAATCAAGCAGATTGAAAAGTTGGCCGGTAATATAAAATTTTTGAAAAGCTAGATATAGTAAATTTAAAATAATTTATAGTTTAGATAAATTCTGTAAACTCTTTTTCCGAGGAAAAAAATATTGCCTCATTCTCTTTGATTTGATTACATCAATTTTAATATTTCAAAAGGTTTGAAATTTTTTTTAAAAAAATTCTTCTCTAGTTTATAAAATAGTGAAAAGAACTGCCGTACTGTTACCTTTTAAAAATAATAATAATAATAATAATAATAATAATTTAGTGCCTATGATATAATTTATCTTATTTTTAAAAAATTAACTAAAATTTATATATTATTGTTCAAATATATTCCAAATGTATCGATTAGAATCATTTAGGCACTTGCTTGCAAAATCAATAATAAATAATCTAAATTTAGGAAAAGAATTTTTTGACAATAACTTACAACCAAGTTAGGCATGTTGCCAGTTATGTTTGAGCCCCAAAACTTTCATGGTGGGAACTAATTTAATACCTTTGACTTAACTAAAAGGAGAATTTTAAATGATATCATAGAAATAAATTTAAGAAATGTCTGAAATTTTCTCTGTTTGCACGTAGCCAACATTAACTTTTAAATTTCCAATTTTTTTTTAACAAAAGCTTTTAAAATTAATCAATTGACCGCTTTGATTTGTATTTCAGCAATTTATAATGACTATGGAAGGGTCAATCTCATGATCACAATAGAGACATTAATTTTTAACGTTTGATTTTTTCCTCACTCGTTCAGAAAGTGAATTTAACTATATAGTGAGACAATCAGATTTATAGGAAATAAAAAGATATTTTTTTTATTTTTCTAAACACATCAGAAATTAATCGGTATAGTTTGTTTCAGTACAATTAGAATAAGTAAGAATTACTGTTCTCCCTCTTACTTTTTTTTTTTAAATATCCTTCCACGTCTACCGAGGCGTCATCTCTCACCTCATTATTACATAATAAAGTTTTAGGGCAAAAAGGTAATTTACCCTAATTAAAACTCTTTATTCCTCTTATTCCTCATTTTCATGTCAAACACAAAATCTCTTATTCCTGAAACCGTCCCAAACGTTTTTTTACACTAGTTCCGTATTTTATACTTATCCATGGAATAGCTAGTTCTGTCTTATCCCGTTACCAAACGGGCCCATAGACTGCGTTTGGTTCGGGTATAAAAAAAATTTAGTTATACCGGAGATATGTATAAGTTATGATATTAGCAGTAACTAATGTTAATTTATGTTTGGGTGGGAGTTATATCGGGTATAAAGAAAATTGTGTTTGATAAATTAAAAAGGAATAAAAAGAATAGAGAAAATTAAATTTTAATAAAATAATGAAATAAATTTTAAATTTTATAAATTTAAATAACTTATAATTTAAAATAAAAATTAATTAATTTTTTTTTAAAAAAAAAAATTGCAGGTGGAACAACTCAGTTGAACTGAGTTGGAACAACCGAGTTGTTCCACCTGCTGCTTGGAACAGTTATTCCCCCCTAATCCCGGAATTAGGTGGAACAGCTGTTCCAAACAACTTTTTGTTGTTTGGATACAAATGGAGGATATTCCCATTATTCCCCTCTAGTTCTTGTACCCAAACGAAGCCATAGAGTACACATATAAAAAAAAAAAAAAAAAAAAAAAAACTTAATGCATTGAGTAAGAACCTCAGAGATTTTCAAACGAGCAAATATCTGCTAACAGTTGTTTTGAGTTTTTCTTTTTATTATTAAAAATTCTTTAATTTTGTTCCAGTCATGCATATAATGCATCATGCGGCTGCAATTGTCACTAGCTCGATCCCTTCCCTTCAGCGTTTTGATTTCATAAAAATTAATTAAATATGATAACTTAATTTATTAATTATTACATTGTTACCGAGCATTCTGTATTTGTTTCTTGACCAATTAGCTAATATTAATTACTTTAAATTGATAAAATTAACTTAAATCTATACAATTAGTTCTAAAATTTTAGAAATTTAGACAGATTATATATCTGCGAATGAGCGAAAGTTTCGACAACACATCTAACACTCGGAAAATTAATTAAGAATGAATTAAAAGTTGATGGAGCACGTACATTAATTAATTGCATGAATTTGTAGGCCCATGCATGTTGGAGAAATGCATGCAACAAGAAGCATGATCATGCATGCGCGACAATTGATGCTTACCAATGGTGCTTGTCCTGTACGTAATTAAAAAAAAGGGTGCAACCCTGCACGTCGTAAATGTAAGGTGGAGGTCCATATACCCAAAAGATGCATAAAATTTTGAATAGATGCTATTGTTAGATCTGTATACAAATTAATGTAAAATAATTTAAGAAATACATATAAATTATTAGATAATTGTTCATCTATTTGAAAACATTATAAACGCTTATCAGAATTCATGCATGATGAAACGCGTTCTCAGATTTTATCGTTCCTTAAACACCGACAATAAAATTGTCTGGATTGAATACTTTCAAGTCTAGATTCGTCGTCTAATTAATTTTGCTCTGAATGGGACAGGACAAATTGACGGCAGGAATCAGACTCGGGACCACAACCCTTTTATATTTCTTATATATTAGTTTAATTAGAGTCTCATAAACCCTAATTAGACTTGTATTGGGTTTCTACATATTAATAGCCTATATCCAATAGATGTTTTCAGAGTCTATATTAAATCACTTAATGACGTTATTAAATTAGATAGTTCATAATATAATTATAAATTTATATGTTAGCTCATATATAGAAAAAAATTAAATTTAACAGCTATCTCTACATTTAAAATTGGGTGTAGATTTTATATCCTATCCATTTAAGAATAAAAACTTTTTCATCCATCATTTCGAAATAATGAATGAAATTCATTTTATCCTAAAATAAATAAAGTATAAAATATACTAGATGTACATTTAGTATTTATCAAAAATTTTAGATAGTGGTGTACACATCACGTAATGGGTCGCAATTGCATTTATACGGAAAAAGTGTGTGCGTACTCATAGCCCTTAAAATTTCTCCTTTTTTCTTTTTTTTGCCAACATAAAGTTGTTTTTTTCTTTGATTGATTTAATTTACTGTATTGTATAGTAGAGTGTTATTTAATGAAATAATTAATATTTTAGAATTGTATTGAAATTTTCTTAATATATAAGTTTTGTTTACTGTGAAAGTTTGTATTAAATTAAACCTTCAACATCCAAACAGCATCACAATATATAATAATAATTTTTAATTTTTAATAAAAAATTATTTTTATTGAATGGTGAAGTTCAAAATACGAAAACCATCAGAAATGTAAAACCGCTTAATTCATTGTCTATTAATTACTTAAAGAAGCTAATTGAGGCTGGTCCTAATTCAAATTATATATATATATATAATATATACTACAGGTACAATATTTATCTATAAATATAATTTTTTTAAAAAAATTTAGTAAAATTGAAAAATTAATGTAGAATGTAGATCACATCCTAAAGAGAAAAACTATAGAAAAAATAAAAGAAAATAAATTAAGGTAACGTTAGAGGCTCTTGTCTCGTACGTCACTATAAAAAAATTTCAATATAGGATTGCTTTTTAGACATCGTTGGATGGAAGCGTCTACCAATGTCTCTATAATATAGCAAATATCGACGTTTCGAAAAATATCGTCATATAAATTTTTTATTATATTAAATTAATTTATTAAATAATAAATTTTATTATTATTTTTAATTTTTTGATTCTTTAAAGCATCAGAATTTCTAAAAAATCTTGATACTTTAAAGACTCAGAAAATATTTTACCGACACTTGACATAGGCATCGATATATACGTGGCGACTCTTTATTTGTCCACGTTTTAATCGGCTCTTTTAAATGCGTCTCTATAAATGTCTCTATAATATAGCAAATATCGACGCTTTGAAAAATATCGTCATATAAATTTTTTATTATATTAAATTAATTTATTAAATAATAAATTTTATTATTATTTTTAATTTTTAACGCTTTAAAGGTCAGAATTTTTAAAAAATCTTGATATTTTAAAGACTCAGAAAATATTTTACCAATATTTGACATAGGCATCGATATATACACGGCGACTCTTCATTTGCCGACATTTTGATCGGTTCTTTTAAATGCATCTCTAAATTATATTAAGATATTTTTAAGCATAATTAAGTATATAAAAAAAATTAAATAATATTATTATTATTATTGTAGTGCGTGTAATTAATTGGGATATAATAATTAATTTTATCAAAAATGCCAAATTCTGTACTGTTTATTATAGCACTTTTGTTGAGACAATCCCATGGGATCCATTTATTAGAGTACTATTCATCTTTTTCTTTTTTCTTTTTTCTTTTTTTTTTTTTAACTAAAGGAACAATGCCACGTAAGCTCTAGGTATACATCAAAAAAAAAAAAAAAAAAAAAAAACCTGAGGTAATAAATTTTATATCCTAAAAACTAATATTTTCACATAGTTTTTGAAAATTTTCAATATTAAAAATTTAGAAAATATGTATATTTTTTTGGATAAATGTATGTATAATTTATATCCCACTTATAAATTACATTTTACTCGTTAAACAACGTAGAATACAAAAATATCACTACGTAACATGTTAAATTACCACACGCTGATCGCTTATTTTGTATAAAAAATTAATAAAAATAAATTTTAATTTGAGACTGTGCTATCCATCATTCATAATGTGAATAATATAAATCTTCATTTAATATTTAATTTTATTTAAATGGTTTCCATTCAGTTAAATTATAATATAGTGATATATTTTTATGATATTTTTGTATAAGTATTGTATCGCTATATACCCTAACGACTGCACATATAGCAATACTAATAATAAGTGTCGGTAATTTTGTCAGCGATATTTTTTTAAAATTTTACAAATATTTAAAAATATCGCAATACCATAATTTTATTATAATATTAAAAATTAAGTATAAAATTTATTAAAATATTTTAAGCTCAAAATATTATTAATTTGTATACTCTATTAAGTAAAGGAAAAAGCTAAGTATACATTTCAAAAGTGGTGTATATCTTACACTCCATTTATCCAAGGGTGGAAATTTTTTCACCCATGATGGGTGAAAAAATCTCCACACTTAGATGGATGGGGTGTAAGATATACATCCATGTGCATTAACATACATACATACATACCTCTTTCAAATTTCAAAGGATATTTTAGGGGTATTTTTGTAATTTCCTTATGCCCCACACTTATGGAAGGGCCTACATATACATATGCAATGGTTGGCCTGGAACTTGCTAATTAAAAGCCAAAATAGAAAGTTGGTAAGATTTTGTTTAGTTAATCATTCATTTTTGCTTCAACTGCTACATGACTAACTAAATAAGCAAACTCAATCAGCATAGTTAATTATAAATAAATTTCGTACGCAGTTGTTGGCGTGGATCCATCGATTACGTCGCGGAGATAATCTTAATCACTCATGCCCCGCATTTGAGGAACACTTTCGAATCGCGAACACCACTTTTGGAAGAGAATTTGTGATGGTAACAGATGAGTTATTTAATTTTAAGTGCGGCTTGATAAAGTGTTATTCAAGCAAGAGTACTATACTTCCGTTCGTGTGTTTGGGGTTGGTGAGTAGTCCATTGAGAGTCATTTTCGAGCCCAATGTGATCTGGTTCGATTTGTTCGATTTATAATTTTTTATATTTTTATTGGGATAAAATCATTAGCAAAAAGGTTAGTTTGATGGTAATATAGAAGTGGGGTCGCTTCGGGAGCGGTTCGGCGCTAGATTAGGAAGAACAAAAACAGAGAGAGAAAGAGAGGGAGGGAGGTAGGAAGCGAAGCGAGGGGGGGGGGGGGGAGAGGGGGAACCAAGGAGTAGGGGGGGGGGGGGAACCGAGGCGCCGGTTCGGAAGTAGGTCACGCACGGGACCGATCAAGACATAGGGGAAAACCGAGGAGTCACCCAGCACCGGTTCGGAAGTAAGTCAGACACGGAAACCGATGAAGGTATAGGGAGAACCGAGGAGTCACCCAGGAGGGCCAATAAAAAAAAAACACGTCAGCATGAGGACCACGTCACCCAATGCACAGCATTGCGACACCTCAGCAGGATGCACGGAATTGCGACACGTCACGCCGGAGGTACCACCAAATATATATTTGTATAGATTCTCATAATTATTTTTTAGTTAGAAAAGAAAAAAGTAAAAGAAAGGTAAAAAATATTGAATTTTGAGGGAGAGATAGAAAGAAAAATGTAAAAAAAAAAAAGAAGTGACACTTTTTCAGGAAAAAACTCAGGTTTGAGTTCATTGCCCACGAACTTAAAAAAATAAAATAAAAAGGTTTTGATCTACTACATAACCCATCGGGTTATTGATTTTTCCGGTCGATTTATGTCGGATTGGGTTGGGTCAAGTAAGTTTGGTTAAACTATTAGATGACTTACCAAAAATGAGTTGTATAAAATAAAGATAAAAATATATAAAATTTATCTGAACTACGAATCGTTTTAATTTGACTATTTAATATTTTAAATTATAATTTTACTATTCAAAATTTTAATTTATTTAGTTTGAATTACTCAGCCACACTTTGATTTTAAAATTTGAATGCATTGTTTATTTTTACAGACTTAGTTCGTATATATATATATATATATATATATATATATATATATATATATATATATATATATACTTGAGTTCAGCTTGAATACTATCGATAGCACCAAGCAATTAGTGCTATCAAGTTTCTAGTCCTTGGATAAAAGAATGTGCGGTTGAGATTATAGTGGTTTTCTAAAATTTTTACTATTCAACCAACCATCTATTAAACTCTAGGAACCACTATCATCCTAACCGCACATCCCTTAATTTAAGGGCTAAAAAATCGATAGCACCAATAATTTGGTGTTATCTATAGCATTCCAGCCTAATTTTATATATTTTATATAATTTTCGTAATTATAAATTTATTAAAATAAATAATTAGTTTAAATTTTATAGTCAAAATACGGCTAACTTTAACAAATTGGATAATAAACTCAAAATTATAAAAATTTGAGTTGTGGATTCAAAATGATTTATAATTCAACTAAGTTCGTATGTTTTTACCTAAAATAAATAGATTGATGGATTGAGTTAGATTTTCAAGCAACCTGACAATATAAAGTGTTTTGGTCAGAAAATATCATATCAGTACTACAATCCAAAACTATATATCTCAAACTCGAATTCGAACTCGAACTCAAACTCAAACTCGAATCCAAATCTGATCAAATATATTTTCGCCCTCAATTTGTGCCATGATCATATAGACAATTCCTGAACCTTGAAGTAGATGTTGGGCCAAACCAACAACATTTCTCCTGATCAAATGAAACTAATTATTTTCTCATCTAAATGGCTAAATTTGAGGGGTAGGTTTATTTATTTCCTTTTGGGAACCTTTTTGGCATATTAATACCAACCATGTTTTGTGGCGAGTTAGGTGAATAACGTACCATACTTTAATATGGGTATATATAAGGGGTTTGTTGATGGGGATGTACTAAATATTCTAAAAAATTCTAAGTCACTCTCATGTTACGTTGTTCCCATTGCTTTAAGATTCGTACGACGTACAAAAAGTATTATTAACATGTCTAATTTGTACGATACTTTACACCGGAGCAGAGCACTACTTGAGACATATAAATAATTTTTATTAGAAAATATATTATATATATATATATATATATATATATATATATATATATATATATATATATATATAAAGAATAATTTTATATAATTTTTAATAAATATATTGAATAATAAACATATTTTTATAAAATTTAAATTTTATATTTATTTTTTAAAAGTTTTTAACGAATTTAAATATACTTTCATAAATGTCGATTAGAAAAATAATTATAATTAGTGAGTGAGGTTAATTAAACTTTCTATCTTTTCTGATATTATAATTTCATTAAAATAGTCTTAATTTTAATTGAATTTAACAGTGTTAGGACTATTTTTTTTAGAATATTTTTATACGATTTTAATAATTTTAATTTTTTTAAAAATATATTTTTGATTATAAAATTGACATTTCACTTATATTTTGTTAAAAAATAAATAGTTGACTAATAGTAACAAAGCAATAAATATAAACTACATTTGATTACTGTACTTTTGAAAAAAATAAAAATAAAAAATTAAACTTTATAATAGAAATACATTTGCTATTCGGTGACGGTTATTACTGTAATTTTACAGTATTAAAGCAGATAAATAGATTGAATATACTTTTAAATTTTTAGTGTCTTTCAAATTATATATCTAAATTTTTTTGAAAATGCAATTCTAAATTAAAGGACCTATTTCGAAATTATGTAATTTTATAGCATTAAAGAATTTTTTATTGTACTACAATAAATAGTGTTTACATTCACGATTATTTAGATATTTTTTGGAGTATCGAATAATAACAAAAATTACTCCAAAAATATTGTAAATTTGTTGTAAAATTTAAAAGAGCTCAAACTTCTAATTCTCTAAAATTACTTATTATTGTAATGTAGAAATTTATCAAATACATTACTTCACTATATAATTACCCTATAAAAAAATTATAGGATTTTCAAATAAGTAGATTAATTGTGGGTGAATTTGGATTCGAATAAAAATTACTTCACTTCCCATATTTATTTGTATAGCTGTAAAATTGAAGCGCTCTAGTTTTTCTGTGTTTACTAGGAAGTGAATGATATAAAAATTAAAAGGGTGAAAAATAAGCTATAATATATATATATATATATATATATATATATATATATATATATATATATATATATATATATATATATATATATATATATAGTAGAGATTGTATATTTTTAAAAGCACAAGAAAAATTATGCTTGTGAATTTTTTATCATTAAATTTGTATTAATATTTGTGCAATTATAAAGTTAACTAAAGAGAGAGAAAGAGAAAGTACAATTGCACAAATCTCAATTCAAATTCAATGGTAAAAAATTCACAAGCATAGTTTCTTTTGTGCTTTTAAAAGTATATAAGCTTTACTATATATATATATATATATATATATATAGTCCGACTATTATATTATCTATAGCACCAAATATTTGGTGCTATCAAGTTTTCTATCCTTAGATCAACCCCTTTAATTATTTTCACCCGTTAGATTTTATTATTTTTCCAATCATCTATTAAACCCAAGCGGCCCACTATCATTTTAACCACACATCTCTTAATTCAACGGTTAAAAACTTGATAACACCAATAACTTAGTACTATTAGTAGTATTCCAGCCTAACTCTCTCTCTCTCTCTCTCTCTCTCTTTATATATATATATATATATATATATATATATATATATATTTGAACTCATGTGCTTTTAAAAGTATCAAGTCATTTGTACTAATAGATTTTAGTCTTTGGATAAAGAGATGTGCGGTTAGGATGATAGTGGACCCCTTGGGTTTAGTGGGTGGATGGTGAAATAATATGATGTAAGAGATGAAATTAGTCAAAAGGATAGATCGGACGGTTAAAAACTTATAAGCGCACTAATTTCTTGGTGCTTTTACAAGCATGTAGCAAGACTATATATATATATATATATATATATATATATATAATTGAGCTCATATGCTTTTAAAAGTATAAGTCATTGATACTTATAGGTTTTTAATTTTTGGATGAAATGATGTATGGTTATGATGATAGTAGGGCCCTTGAGTTTAGTGGGTGGTTGGCGGAATAGTATGATCTAAAGATTGAAATTAATCAAAAGATTAGATCTACTATAGTGGAATAGTATGATCTAAGGGCTGAAATTAATCAAAGAAATAGATCTAATGGTAGAAAACTTGCAAACACCAATTGCTTGATACTTTTATAAGCATAGTAGCCGAACTCTCTCTCTATATATATATAGAGAGAGAGAGAAAAAAAAGAAGAAAGAGAGACAGAAAGAGAGAGAATCCAGCTACTATACTCTTATGAGTACGATCGACTTCATATTTATAAATTATTTAATTATTTTCGATGATAGAGTTTTCGAATTGACGATCCATACCGTTAAACATGATTTAGATCATTTGGAATTTTTAGAAACTAAATTTTATAATTTTTTGACATTATTTACCTTATGATCAAAAGATCTCAAAATTAATAATTTTTAATGGCTGGTATAGAATAGTTTCTAGTTTAAGGATGTAAAAAAATTGAAATAGGTTGAATTTTTTATAGAAAAATTTATTCACTGTCTAGATAGAGATTTATAACTCCGATCTTAAATTGAAGAACTCGATCGTCTATTTTTAAAAGGTCGTTCGATTTTGACCATTCATTTTATGCTCACTCGATGAAATTTACTATAAATTAAAAAAATTACGAAATTTAGTTTCTAGAAGTTTAAAATGCACTATATCATATTTAACGGTATGGATCGTCAATTTGAAAGCTCCATCATCGAAAATGATTTATAAGTACAAAGGGGCCTTATACTCATAATATATAGTATATATAGTAGCCCTACTCTCTCTCTCTCTCTCATAAATTATTTTCGTGATTTTTTGATATAATTTGTTTGGTGATCAAAGGGCTCAAAATAAATAATTTAAATGGCTGTGGTGAGCCGTTTACAAGTTTAACGGTATAGAAATATCCAAATTATGTAAAATTTTGATAGAAAATTTTTGATACTATATAAAATAAAATCAATATTTTTGATCTAAAATTTTAGTATTATATCATCACATTGTGAGATTTTTATTTACAGCCGTTGATTTTGAGCCATTTCAATTACTAGGTAAATAATATCGAAAAATCGTAAAATTTATTTTCTAAATACTTTAAATATTGTCACGCCCCGAGTGGAAACCAGAACCCCGGCTCGCTAACAGATCCGCCGTGCACATGAAATTTTCCATGTACACGAAGCTTCGGTAACTTGCTCAGATATAAGATATACAATAAAAGAGCATAATACAGAGCTGAACTAAGAAGTACTACATAATATCTCAGACTGAAAATATGACATAAGCATAAAAGGTACAATAAGCTCCCAGCTCACCAAAATAAAATACACCAATTGAAGCTGGCCAAAGCTAGACCTCAAAATAAAAGTAAATTACTATAGTCTGATTATAAGGGTACAATATCTGTCTACCTGCAGCTCACAGTCTCTCAGGAGATCTATCTACTCCGCGATCTCCTTACCTCGATCTGATGCTGATGGCCTAGCAGCTCCCGCAGACGACTCTGCAAAAACAAAGGAAGAGAAAAGAGGCAAACAATAATGGGGGTGAGAACTACTATAAAATCAGTAGCCTCCCCGTAAAGCCTCAAACTCCGACACACCCACTAAGGATACCAGAGGCAAAAGGGAAAAGAGAGGTGGTAAGCTAAGAACAGAGCTGCTGATAGAATGAAGCTACCACTACTATGCCTCTAAATGTAATGCCAAAATGAACGACGAAGGAAGTGCATTAGTAAAAGTACCTGTCTAGACAAACCCAATCGATGGACCAGTGAAACTTGTACTGCCTGCTCTGTCATCATCATCGGGCCTGCCAGTCTATGCAAAGCACCGAAGTGATATCACAAACCACTAACTCAGCGGCACCTGCCCGGTGTAAAAGCTCACTCCGGAGTGGCACTCGAGGGGAGCGACCCACACGAGTAAAATAGCCATGTCACAAGTATCTCACAGTAGCAGGAGTAGATCACGACTATGCTCAAGTGGGAAAACCCATCCACTGAAGAAACCCCAATCTAATGCAAGGGCAACATCCGGTCAACCGCCCAAAGTCCGCGGTTGCCGCAACACCCAGAAATCCCATAACTAGTACACCGTCGACTACACTATCCCAACCCCCTGCTCGAACCCGAGCAACATGAGTCACGCCTCAGAGTAGAAGAGGAGATAGAATAATATGGTTTCTCCTAAGTCAAGTCCCAATATGATAGTGTAGCAGTAAATAGTGGCCTATCTAGATATCCATACAAACATGCAACTGTCGTCATGTAGAATAGAAATGAAGCATCATCAATTATGTCTCAACATGATCATCCTTTGTACAAAAGCTAAGTGCTAACATGATAGGGCTATTTTTAACATGATAGGTCCACATAAATAATCTCACATGATAGGCTCACATTTATATTAATTCAAGCATGGCTGTCAACAGGGTGATCAATTTATAGATTTAATGTAGGGATTTCACACTCTACTAAACTTAGTGAGCAAGTCGGGAAAGAGGGATGCAACAACCACCCACCTGGCACGCAAACCCAAGTCCACAAAACTTCCCAACTGTAAAAGAACTCCTCGCTGTCCAACAACTGTCCCCAGAACCCTAGAAATCGCGAATCACTGCAAAATAACCGAACCCGACATTACTGGGCAATCCTCGGAAAACAACACTTGCTGTTTTTGCAAAACATCACAAAAAATAGATTTTTCACCTATTTGCAGCCCTCAAAAAAATCCAGAAAATTACGGATGCGATCCCTGCGACGAGTAGATTCAAAATGAGTATTTATACGCCCCGATCTGATGCTCGTAGACCAAGATAGAAAATAAACAAGCCCATGCTGTCCAGAAAATCCATCACAAAAAATAAGGTCAAATGATGCCTCAGGAACCGTGCCAAAAGTTCAAAACGGAGCAAAGTGGTCAACACGAAAATCGAAGCCTTATCTCTTAGGAACAAGCTGTCGTAAAAATCATCCAAAAATTCCTCCTGGTTTGCGCATGGGAATTTTCTGACTGAACTGTGACGCAAATGGGCAGAAAATGGAAATCGTCGAAGCGCGCCGCGTTGCTGATAACTCACTGTCGGTAAGTCCAAAAATTCTAAAACTTTCTGTAGAGGTGGAGGACAGAGAGAGGAACAAGTTTACTTCAAGCCACAAGCTCTCATTCTCTCTCTAAAATCCAAAAATCACAAAAAGAGAGAGAAGTGGCTTAAATAGGCAACCAAAATGGGCTAAAATCCATTCGGGCTGCACACCGGATCCAGGCCAAAACAGAAAACAGCAAAACCAGCCAATAGGATTGCGCCGCGCGTCCCAAAACACAAAACAACCGTGAAAGCTTCCTCGGAAGGCGCCACGTGTCCCCCGCCGTCCCCGTGTTCCGCGTGCCTTGCGCACGTGGGCGGCTTGAGCCAACCAATAGGGAGGTGCGCCCCACGCGGTTCATGTGGTCCATGCTTTTGGTCTGCGCGCCGGGTCTTCCGGAATCTGTCGTCCAATCACACGCTGCCACGTGTCATCGTCCAGCCCGAGGATCCACGAATCAGGATCTGCCACGTGGCAAATCCAATATTCCCTGCTCCCGGTGCACGCCTTTCCTGTGGACCAGCCAGCCAGCGCGCCTGCCCGTGCTACCCGCGGCCGCGCTCCGCCGCTGCGCTCCGCCGTGCTCCGCCGCTCGCCGGAACAGTGTTTCTGGCGCCGGAGTTATTGTTCAGGCATGAACAGTAACTTTTGGCGCCGAAAACAAGTAAATAGCCCATTTTGATCGTTTTCGCGCGCTGAGTCCAAATCCGTTGTCCGTTTTGCCAAATTCCTATCCGAAATTTTGCCGAAAGTTCTCGAAAAAGCTAATTTGACCCGGTTTTCGCGCCAGGTCCATTTTTGAGGTCCGATTTCGATACTACTAGCTTCGTTACACCGTGTAAGCTTCCTGTAGTCACTGTTAACACTGCAAAAGTCTATGCAGAAGTCCGGATCATCACAAATATTCTAGATCAAGTCTAACGTAGCCAATCGTCCATTCGAAAGCTACATCGAAAATAATTTAGGAGTACGAAAGCCTCATGCTTTTAAAACCACACAAGTTGGACACACACACACACACACTCTCTCTATATATAGAGCTAGGCTCCTATACTATCGATAGTACCAGAGCTCCCGTATTATAATCTCTTTTTCAATCTTAGGGTATTCAAATCAATGATCCAGACCGTTAAATATAATCTAGGATTTATGAAATGTTTAGGAATAAAATTTTAATCTTTTTCGACATTATTTACTTGGTAAGCAAATAATGTCAAAATGAACGGTGAAAATTAAACAATTTTTAAAATTTGATGATAGAACTTTTGAATTCAAGATTAAGGATGATGATCTTAATTTAAATAGTTTAAAGTATTTTTTATCAAAATTTGAATAAATTTAGATTCTTCTATACCGTTAAACTACAAACTTGCCATAGTAGCAATTGAAAATTAATAATTTTGAAATGGTTTGATTCTAAAGTAAACTATATTGAAAAAATATAAACTTTTTTTTTCTAAATATTTTAAATATTTTGGATTAGTTTTAACGGAATGGATCATTGATTTGAATATCCTAAAATCGAAAACCTGACTATAGTATCGGAGCTCCGGTACTATGATAGTATAGGAGCCTAGCGCGCTCTCTCTCTCTCTCTCTCTCTCTCTCTCTCTCTATATATATATATATATATATATATATATATATATATATATATATATATATATATATATATATATATATATATATATATATATATATATGAGTCCGACTGGAATACTATCGATTGCACCAAACAATTGGTGCTACCAAGTTTTCAGCCCTTGGATGAAAGGATGTTCGGTTGGAATTATAGTGGTCCCCTAGAATTTTTATTATTCAACCACCCACCCACTCAACTCTAGGGGACTATATCATCTTAACCGCACATCCTTTATTCGAAGGGGTAAAAAATTGGTAGCACCAATGGACTTGGTACTATCGATAGTATTCCAGCCTAGTTTTATAGAGTTCGACTGGAATACTATTGATAGCACCAAGCAATTGGTGCTACCAAGTTTCCAGCCCTTGAATGAAAGAATATGCGGTTGGAATTATAGTGGTCCCCTAGAATTTTTACTATTTAACCGACTACCTCCTAACTCTAGGGGACCACTATCATCCTAACTGTATATCCCTTAATCGAATGGCTAAAAAATTAGTAGTACCAATTACTTGGTGCTATTAATAGTATTTCCATCTAATTCTCTCTCTCTATATATATAGAGAGAGAGAAATAGAGAGTTAGGTTGGTATGCTTATGGAAGCACGTAGCTCTCCGTGCTTATAAGTTATTTTTTATATTGAAACTTTTAAATCGACGATTGGCTTCACTAGACTTGATTTAGAGTATTTGAAGTATCTAAAAAATAAATTTTGTGATTTTTCAATATCATTTGCCTAATGATCAAAGTGGCTCAAAATCAATAATTTTAATGATCGCAGTGAATCGTTCGTAAGTTTAACGGTGTAGAAATATCCAAATCACGTAAAATTTTGAAATAAAATTCATTATACTATATAAAATAAGATTAATATTATTGATCTAAAATTTTAGTGTCATATAATTATATTTTGTGAAATTTTTATTTTCAGCCTTTAATATTGAGCCCTTTCTATCACTAGACAAATGATATTGAAAAATTGTAACATTTATTTTCTAGATACTTCAAATAATTTAGATCAAATCTAACGGAGCTGATTGTCGATTCGGAAGTCCCAGTATTTAAAACAATTTATAAATGTCTCTGTGCTTATAAAAGCATCCTAACCACACACACACACACACACACTCTCTCTCTCTCTTTCTCTCTCTCTCTCTCTCTCTCTCTCTCTCTCTCTCTCTATATATATATATATATATATATATATATATATATATATATATATATATATATATATATATATATATATATATATATATATATATATATATATATATATATATATATATATATATATATATATATATATATATATATATATATATATATATATATTCTGTAATTGACTTTCGTTTAGGATATGTCGAAATCAATTACAATACATTTGGGAGTTTGGCTCACCCGGGACCGCGCGCCTTCAGATTCGAAAAAGTTTGGCTCACCCGGAACGACTTCGTTTCGCTAGTGCCAATCTGGTGGAAGGAAATTGATGCCAAACGAGGCCGGCAGGCTAGCATCCTCACCTTCAACGCAAAACTCCGCCACTGCCGTAAGCGGATCAAAGATTGGTGCTCCTCAAACTTCCACAACATCTCCAAGGCAAAGCGGGACTCTGTGGAGGAGATCCAGAGGCTGGATTCCCTGGAGGAACACCGGCGCTTGACCACAAGTGAACTGGATTCTAGAAGGGACCTCAAGAGTAGTCTCCTAAAGGGTATCATTAGCGAAGAAGAGATTCTCTGGAAAACCAGAGCCAAACAACACTGGCTCAAAGTGGGAGACGGCAACACCAAATTCTTCCACGCTATGGCGAACGGTAGACACAGGGCAAACCGGATTGGAACCTTAGAGGATGAGGGCCGTATTTTCGAAAGGGAGAACGATAAGGGGGACTACTTCTTCCGTAAGTTCAAGGACCGCTTTGCGCCAGCCACCCCAACTTCCTCATTGTTCGGGGATTGGAGCGACCTATTTCCCGACAACCAGGCGCTGAGCGCGGAGCATCTAACTTCCCCGTTCACGCTCGAGGAGATCAAGCAGGCAACGTTCCAGATGAGCGGGGACAAAGCGCCGGGACCTGACGGTTTTAGCATGGCGTTCTACCAGAGGTTCTGGGATGTGATCAAAGACGACATAGACAACATCTTCGAGGACCTTTACTTCGGCCGCCTGAACACGGGTCCGATTGACTACTCACACATCTGCCTCATCCCCAAGGCGGAGGGGGCCAACTCTGCCAATGATTTCCGGCCTATCAGCCTCATCAATTGTATCCAGAAAATCATTTCCAAGGTGCTGACGAACAGACTTGTCAAAGAATTAGACAAGATTATCTCCCATACGCAGTCTGCATTTGTCAAAGGTCGGTTCATTCTAGATTCCTTTGTCACCGCGAGCGAGCTAATCAGTTGGGGAGTGTGCAAGCACATCGACTGCGTTGGAGTCAAAGCAGATTTTGAGAAAGCCTTCGACCATGTGAACTGGGCATTCCTCCGGCACATCCTCCGTTGTCTAGGAGCGAATCAAAAATGGTGCGGGTGGATTGACCAGTGCATTTCCAATGGCAAGGTCGCTATCCTGGTCAACGACAAACCTACCAAGTGGTTCAGAATGAAGAGAGGTCTTCGCCAGGGTGACCCGCTTTCGCCTTTCCTCTACCTTTTGGTGGCGGAGGGCCTGGCGCGGTTAACCAACCGTGCCGTTCGCAATAACCTCATTCAAGGGGTTGGTCCCTCGAGGGAAGCAAAAACTTCCCTCATCCAATTTGCCGATGACACTATCTTCTTCTGCGAGGCGAAAGCTAGGCAGATTCGCAATCTACGCTTCCTTTGGCTGACCTTCGAGTGGGCCTCCGGCCTCAAAATCAATAGGGCCAAGTCGGCCCTGTTTTACTTGGGCGGGGGGTCCAACAAAGGGGATAGGCTCGCAACGATACTTGACTGTAAATTGGGATCGCTGCCAATAAAGTACCTGGGCTTACCTTTAAAGCAGGGTCCCATCCCGAAGGACGACTGGCAACTTATCATCAACAGAATTGAACATAAAATCGCAGGGTGGCAGGCAAAGCTTTTATCTCAAGGAGGAAGGCTTACCTTGGTTAACTCAGTGCTCTCGAACCTACCCTTATACTACTTCTCTGTCTTTAGAGCGCCAGTCTGGGTGCTTAAAAGAATCGACTCACTGAGAAGAGCCTTCTTCTGGAAAGGTCAAAAATCTATTTCGGGGGGGAATTGTCTGGTAGATTGGAAAACGATCTGCAGAAGCAAAAGGGACGGGGGCCTCGGCGTTCTGAACCTGGAGAACTTGAACATTGCTCTGCTAGTGAAGTGGTGGTGGAGACTCTGCACCGCAGAATGGACACCCTGGGGGCCGCTTGTAAAGGGCCTCTACTACCGCCGCAGAAGCCCGCTTAATGAAGGATCCTCGTTCAAACCCTTCTCGCTTTGGTGGAGAAGCGTAGTGGGAACCAGGGAGCTCTTCAAGTGTGGCACGACTCGGACGGTGGGGAACGGAGAATCGATAAACTTCTGGTCGGATATTTGGGTTGGGAACTCGAGCCTTTCTGTGATGATCCGGACTCCCGCAGGAACTGTGCAACATTAAACAGTGACTGTAGGGAGCTTATTCGGTGAAGCAGAGCTTGTAGAATCGAAATTGGACATTTAAGATAGACTCTGCGCGAAAATCGGAGCAAATGGATTTTTTCGGGAGCTTTCGGCAAAATTTCGGATGAGAATTTGGCGAAATGGACGTCGTATCTGGACTCAGCGCGCGAAAATGATCGAAACGGTATATTTACTTTAATTTTTCGGCACCACGGTACTGTTCACGCCGGAACAGTAACTCCGGCCGCCGAAATTACTGTTCCGGCGACCGGCGAGCGGCGGCGGGCGGCGGCGCACGGCGGCGGGCAGCGGCGGCACGGCGGCGGAGCGCGGCGGAGCAGGGCAGAGGGCGGCGGCAGGGGCGCGGGCAGGCGCGGGCAGGCGCGGGCAGGGGGCGCTGGTGCGCGGTCCACGGCCTGGCGTGCACCGGGAGCACCGAAGACCTTCCTTGCCACGTGGCGCTTCCCCATTGGTGGGCCGGCTTCCAGAAGGCACGTGGGATGGTGACACGTGGCAAGCTCCCATTGGCTGACAGGATCCGGAAAACCCGGAGCGCGGAGCAACCACGTGCACCACGTGGACACGTGGCGAGATCTGAGTGGCCTTGCACAAGCTGTTTGCTGTTATGTGGACACGTGGCGCATTATGGATGGCCAATTTTGGTGTTTCCTGTTCGGATCTGATCTGGTGTGGAGCCGAATATTCTCTTGGCCCACTATAAATAGAGGTCCCCCACCCCTCCTCATTTCCCACCTCGATTTCTGGGCCTTAGAGAGAGAATCCGAATTTGAGCTCTATAGGAAAGTTCTTCCTCTCTCTCTCCTCTCTCTCTCTTCAAAATTCCAGAATTTTTGGAGTTACAGTTAGTGAGCTATCTGCGACGCGGCACACTGCGACGGTTCTCTTTTTCGGCCCATTTCCGGTCGCAGTTCCGTCGGAAATTCCCTGAGTGCTAACCAGGAGGAATTTTTGGACGATTTTCACGACAGCGCGTTCCTAAGAGGTAAGGCTTCGATTTCCGTGTTGATCACTTTGCTCCATTTCGTACTTTTGGCACGTTTCCCGAGGTCTCTTTGACCCCTCTTTTTGCTGTGGAAATTTCTGGACAGCGTCAACTTCTCCGATTTTTATCTTGGTGTAGAAGCATCAGATCGAGACGTTTAAAGAGTTGATTTTGATCTACTCTTCGCGAGGAACGCAACCATAATTTTTCTGGATTTTTCTGAGCACTGTACAGAGGTGAAAAACTCCTCTCTTTTCGTGCCATTTGAAAAATAGCAAAAGATGTATTTTTATGAATACTATAGTTACACCCTGTGCAATGTGTGTTGCTGTAGGGCATCGTTTTCGTGGTGACCCAGATCTCCGCAGGGCTTCTACAGTGCGATTAGCAGCTTCTGGAGGCCTATGTGGCATGTCGACGGTGTTTCTGCACCAATTTGGACTCAAGTGATGGACTCCGGGTGTATACTGGATCACGTGAGTGATCGGAGGACCCCGTCGGATGTTTTGATGTGGTTTCGCGCGAAATGGTTATTAAAATTGGACTCAGCGCGAAATTTGAGTAAAGAACACTTCTCCGGAAATTTTCGGCAAATTTTAGAAGAGGAATTTGGCAAATCGGACTTCGGATTTGGATTCAGCGCGCGAAAACGGTCAAGATGGACTATTTATTTGTATTTTTCGGAGTCCGGATGCGAAAACACGCATTTCGAGGATTTTGGTACTGTTCCGGCCGCCGGAGGGGCGCCGGCGGCGGCGGCGGGCGGCGGAGCGCGGCGGCTGGCGGCGGCGGAGGTGCGCGGTCCACCGCGGAGGCGTGCACCCGGGCGCTGGCCACGTGGCGCCTCCCGGTTGGCGGGCGCAGTGGGCGCGGTCCACGGGATGGCGCGGGTGCACGGTGGACCGGAGCGGGACACGTGGCGGCTGGTTGTTGGCGGGTCTTGGTGCGCGCGGTCCACGCAGCGGCAGGGTCTGCCTCGGGATGCGTGCCCGGCACGGGGCCGTGGGCGGCGCGGCCGCGCACGTGGGCGCACGTGGGCGCGGCGTGGGCGCGGTCGGAGGCGTCGTGGGGGCGCCACGTGGCGCCCCGTGGTTGGTCGGGCGCACCGGTGCACGACCTCTGGTCGCGACACGTGGCGTCCCGTGGTTCGTCGCGGTGCGTGCGCCGGGTGCGGGGAGCAGGACTGGGACGCGTGGCGGGCCTTGGGGATTTCGGGCGTGAACAGTAACGGGCCCGGCCCGTTACTGTAGCAGCCCGGAAGTGCCAGCGCCCGAAACTTTGGGCCAAAAGTCCAAAATTCGGATTTTCGGGCTGGGCCTATAAATAGCTGTCTTGTGGGGGAGTTTTGCCCCCTTTCCCGAGCTCCCCTGCCCATGGGCCCTTTAGAAAAGTTGGAGATCTTCATCTTGCGCATCTTCTGGTGGAGGCCCGGATTTTTTGGAAGCCGCGGCATCGACGACTTCGGCATCGGAGCGCAGTGTGGCGATTTTTCATCGGAGGCCCGTTATCGTCGCAGTTTGATCTGAGAGGTCTACCGAGCTACTCCGTCAGTATTTTTGGACGATTTCTGCGGCGTTGGAATCATGAGAGGTACGTCTTCGATTTTCGTGTTGATCATCTTGCTGGATTCAGAGTTTTTGACACGGTTTTCGAAGCATTTCTAAGCCGCTGTTTTCTGGTGGAGTTTTTGGACAGCGGCCCCTTGCCAGAATTTTATCTCCGCACCCGAGTGTCGGATCGAGATGAGCCTATACACTTTTTGGATCTACTCGTCGCAAGGATTATCATTGTATTTTTCTGGGATTTTTTTGAGGCTTGCCCGAAGGTATACTATTCCCCTTTTTATCTGTGTTTGAGTTTACAGTTGTGTGGTTGTGAGTGTTTGCGCACCTGTACTGTGGAATTTGTAACTCGGCCTACGGGGCTCGGATTTGGGCGTGCAGGTACCCATTTCGAAGGTCTCGACGAGACGCTCGCTGTGATATTTTTATTGGAATTTTTGGAGTTCGTTTTACAGGTAAAAATTTCGCATTAAGGGGACTGTTCCCAGCAGATTTGTGATGCTTGGATTTTATGGAATTAAGTGTAACTTTGGGTTGTGTTTTTGTACCCAGGAGGTATTGATCACTGTTCCTGTATTGTTGGATTGGTGGGTGTGTAGAGATATCTGTTTCTGGACTTTCTCAGCTGTGCGACTCCGGACAGTTAGCATTTTCAGGTGGGTGGCCTTGTCTTCACGACCTATGGACTGTGCATTAATTCTATCTGTGTAGGGACTTGCATGTTATAGATGTGTTTTATATAGCATGCTAGATTATAGGAATTGATGTTCCTGATGTTGATAGATCATCATGTATTTATTGTCCTTCCCTACAAGCTGTTGATTATTGTTATCTTGGAATTTGACCTAGCACCCCTGTCATATGATTGCATGTGTAACCAGACTGGTAGGAAAACCCTCACTTGGGCTAGGGTTATTTCTGCTTTAGACATCCACACTTCTATCTTTCCTGGACATAGTGTTCTTCCTCGCCCGGGTAGTGGGCCGAGTGGTCAGGAGTTATCTTTTAGTGTGGGATGCATGTTACACTCGTGCTTGGGAGCAGAGTGGCGTCTGGTAGATGTAGTTGGTTGTTCATCTGTAGCGGGAGCCGTTTGGGTAGACGGCGGTCCCGAGATGTTTTATTTTTCTTGTTTTATCTGTCGCCGCTGTGCTAGTGGCAGCGGTAGATCAGTGTTAGCAGAACCTTAAACCCAGAACCTTTTTGGACACACATATGATTTTTGTCAACCAAATATTTTCTTCCAAGCATCGTAGGGTCGCCTGAGTCTGTTCCTGTTTGATTGGACGAAGGCATTAGCCCTTCGAGGCTTAGATATAAAACTTGGTTTCAACTGTTTTCCTAAGCAGAACTAAAAATCATTAAATATGGATTTCTTACAGATCGGATGGCTTCAGTAAGAAATGTCACAGTTTTTCCTATAAATTAACCACCGAGATGATTCGAGTGGTCTGGGTTCTAAGGTCTGCCTTTTCTTGGGACGAGAACAACGAGAGGCTATGCCTAGAGCCTGTTCTTGTTTGATTTGGGTTGTAGGTTCTAGTCTTTCGGTGTTCCCGGACCCTTCATTGGGTCAGTGGTTGAGATGTTCGGCCTGTTTGGCCTGTTGAGTCAGCTGTTCGCAGTGGATGCGATGTCGGCCTGTCGAGGCAATTGTTCGCAGTAGATGCGACGTTTGGCCTGTTTGGCCTGTTGAGACAGTTTCTCGCAGTGGATGCGACTTGGTGCCATGAGTTGGCAGAGTGTGATCTAGAGGTTGTTTCTCTGATTTAGTGGTGGAGGTGGTTCTCCCACTTAGCCTTGAGGATCTTGGGGTTCTGGCAGATCGAGTCGTGGAGGTTTCCCGACTCAGCCATGGTTGTGCATTTATCAGATTGAGTCGTTGAGGGTTCTCCGACATAGCTGTGAGAGTGTGTTGGGCTATTCCTGTTCGAGTCGAGGTTCTTTTTCCGACTGAGTTGTGCTTTGAGCTTGGAGTTACCGATCTGTTTGATCGTGGATCATAGCCTGCATGAGCCACATTTGAGCTTGACAGAGATACTTGAGATGGGTTACTTTTTACTCGAGCGGGTCGCTCCCCTCGAGTGCCACTCCGGAGTAGGCGAGACCGGGTTGTTATACCGGCGTGAGATTGAGCTTTTCTATCGCGACTTGTCGTTGCATTTGTCCCTCTGGCTGTGCTGGTGTTGGCAGTCATGGACGCCCTACGTAAGTCCGCTCCTCCGGGACGTAACGGCAGTAGATCCTACGTAAGTCCGCTCCTCCGGGACGTAACGGCAGTAGATCCTACGTAAGTCCGCTCCTCAGGGACGTAACGGCAGTAGGTTGGCGCAGGCTTGACTGGACCCGAGGAGGCAGTCAGTTCAGATTGAGTGATCAGAGATGAGAGTTAGTTGTGGCATCATGTTCTTTCTGTCCCACTCCTTGAGCATCTAGATAGAGGCATAGTAGCTGTAGAGTTTACTTTTCCCAGCTTTCCTTACAGCACTGCTTTTGTACTTTATGCCTCTAGTGGACTTAGTGGGCAGACCGTCGGGCTTGTTGGCGGCACCCACTGAGAACTACTTGGGACGTAGTTCTCACACCCGTCGTGGTGTCTTTTCCCACAGGAACTTCTACTCCGGTTCCTGTTGTTCCTGTTGCTGATCCTTCTGACCGAGGCGAGGGAGTCGCGAGCTAGTTCCCTACCCGTCGTTGGAGTGTAGCGGTACCCCTTCAGAGGAGAGCTTCAGTAGATTAGTTATTTTATTTTCCTCCTTTGAGAGACTGTTGTAGTGAGGATTGTTATGTATTGAGAGCCTGTACACTGATGTATTTATTGGTGATACCTCCCGGTTGAGTTCTGAGTTTGTATATGAGGATTCTGCATGATTATCATTTTGGGAGACGGACATTGTTGTGTTATTTCCAGTTGTACAGTGATTGATTTAGTTATACAGCAGATTTTTATTTATAGCTCTGATATCTGTTTAGCTGTAGTACTTTTCTTGCAGGTAGGACGCTTCACCTATGCGGGTTTGGCATAGGTGGCGGATCTGTTGGCGAGCCGGGTCGCAGTTTCGACCCCGGGGCGTGACAGTTTTCGGCAGACAGCAGTTTTAGGGGACTGTGGACAGCCAGGAGACTATCTGGGTGTGATCTGAGCTGTTCAAGGTGGGCGGTTGTTGCTTACCTCATTTTTGACAAGCTCACTGGGATTACTGGAACTCCCCTAAAATTTAATATGACAATTGATGAGAACCACTGGGACAAACTAATATGATAATTGATAAGAACCATTGGGACAAACTAACAGGACAACTAACAGGACAACTAACAGGACAAACTAACAGGACAACTAACAGGACAATTGATGAGAACTATTGGGACGAACTAATGTGACAATTGACGAGAACCGCTGGGACGAACTCTCCTAAAATTTAATATAACCCCACAGATGATATGATGACTTATATTGGGACACTGTGATTGAGACAAAGGCTATAATCTCGCATGCCAATGACTTTTATTCAGTAAATCAATCTTTTTAAATCTTTGACACTATTTTACAACTTTTAAAATAAAGACAGTTGCATGCATGCCCGGACATCAGGTAGGGCCACTATTTATTGCTACACTATCATATTAAGACTTGACATGTTTTATTGCTCTCTTTTGCTTTCAGTTGCTTGTCGCTCGAGTATGAGCAGGGGTTTGGGATAGTATAGCCAAGGTTATGTTAGATTATAAACTTGTGGGGTGTTGCGGTGACCGCGGACTGTAGGCGGTCGACCGGATGTTTATCCTTGCATCAGACTGGGGTTGAGTCTGGTCTATTTTTGGCATCAGCAGGGGATCGGGCTTTTCTCTAGTGGATGGTTTTTCCCACTTATTGAGTACTATGGCATCAGATCAGGGTTTCTTAGTGGATGGCTTTCCCACTTTGATCATAGTCATGATCCAGTCCTGCTGTTTACGGCACTTATGATACTTATTACTGAGGTACTTTTACTCGTGTGGGTCGCTCCCCTCGAGTGCCACTCCGGAGTGTGTTACAGGCAGGCTTGAGTCCTTGAGACTCTCATTCCCTATCGGTGCTATGCATTGGCCAGCATACCCGATTTGGCAGGCAAGGCACAGCAGGCAGTACCAGTTTTACTGGTGGCATAAGATTGGGTTTATTCAGGCAGGCATGTTAGATACTGATGCATACATACAGTCATTCCTTTTGGCACTGCATTTAGAGGCATGCTAGTGGTGGTTTCCCTTTATTCAGCAGTTCTGCTTACAGCTTTACCACTTTTTCCTTTCGGGCCTCTAGTAATCCTAGTGGGTGCATCAGAGTTGAGGTTTTGCCCACTAGGGGAGGCTACTGGTTTATCTGGTAGTTCTCACCCCCATTATTCTTTCTGTTTCTTTCTTCTCCTTTATTTTTGCAGAGTCGTCTGCGGGAGCTGCTAGGCCATCGGCAGCTGATCGAGGTAAGGGGATCGCTGAATAGATAGATCTCCTGGGAGGCTAAGAGCTGTTAGATAGATGCTGCACCCTTTACTCAGACTGTGGTATTCCTCTTTTATTTTAGGTCTGGCTTTCGCCAGCTGGTTGTACTATTTTGGTGAGCTGGGAGATTATTGTACTTATTACAGCTTTATTTGTAGTTCCAGTCTGAGATACTATGTGGTTCTTCTACTTCAGCTCTGTATTATGCTCTTTTATTGTTCATATTATATCGGAGCAGGTTACCAGCGCTTCGTGTACTCGGGAAATCCCGTGTGCACGGCGGATCTGTTGGCGAGCCCGGGTTCCGGGGCGTGACAGATTAAGTTGGTATCAGAGCTTAGGGATAGGTAAGTTGGGACTTAGGAAACCCTAAGCTTTTGGCAGACCCTAGGATGATAGGGTGCGAGAGACGTGACAATTATGCGGAAGTCGTTGTGTTACTTATTTAACTCTTCCAATGAAGGAAGAGGGATCGACATAGCCTACTTCTGGTAGACTGTTATGTTGGCTGCAGACAACATAAAGTCACAGAAATAGGAGAATGTCTTTAACTTTCGCTAGATTGGGTCGTGTGGGGTGATGATACTGAGTGTGGTTTCTTGTGGTAGGATGCCTCCGCAACGTAGAATGTTGACGCGTTCGCAGCCTTCTTCCTCTGAGCCCGAGCCGGAGGAGTCCGAGCAGGGCCAGCAGAGTGAGGTGCAGGAGCTTCAGGCTCAGATGGCCCAGATGGCAGAGGCCGTGCAGCGTCAGGAGGAGGCCATGGGTCGGCTGACGCAGATGTTAGAACAGAGGGCGCAGCCTGTTGTTGCACCCCCAGAGAGTTCTCCCGTACCACCCTTCCCTGCTGTGGCTTCCCCAGTTGGACCGGTGACCACGGTATCCCCTGTTGCTCAGGGAGCAATCCGGCCATTGACTCCTGCGGGGGAGCAGGAGATTGCTGACAAACTTACTCAGTTCTGTAAGCGGGGACCGCCCAGGTTTTCAGGGCGGAATACTCAGCCGTGGGAGATCGGGACTTGGCTTTCGTCAATGGAGAAGTTATTCCGGGACTTCTTCATTGACCAGAAGTACAGGGTACATATGGCTGTACACTGCTTAGACGGGGACGCTGATGCATGGTGGCGTCGGGTAGAGCCTCTGGAGTTCCAGATCACTCGACAGCTATCCTGGTCAGAGTTCAAGAGGATGATTCTGGATACGTACTTTTCCACGAGTATGAAGAAAAAGCTGGAGGATGATTTGAAGAATCTTCAGCAAGGCGACCGGACAGCATTGGACTACTTTCAGGAGTTCACGCGGTTGCTCAACTGCGTACCCTACGTCGCCAGGGACGGACCGCACCAGGTGGAGCTCTTTGAGTTGGGCCTGCGCCCAGAGATCTATACTTTGGTGCATGCTCAGAGACTACAGACCTTGGAGGAGGCAGCAGAGCATGCCCAATGGGTTGAAAGGGGAGACCACGTCGTCGCCAGACGTGGGGGCTTGGTCGCTCAGAGTTCTGACAGAAAGCGACCAGCGCAGGACGACGGGAGACAGGCCAGTTCCTGGAGGCCGCCCCGACCGCCACCGCCTCAGTTTTCCGGCCAAGGACGGTCTGAGCGGCGAGGGCCTGGTGGACCCCAGAGGCCCCAGCAGCGGCAGCAGCAGCAGCAGAGATCCCAGCCGTCGCAGCGTGGGTCGCAGCGACAGCCTCAGCGACAACAGCAGTCACGACAACCACGGGCCCCCGGCAATTGTATTTTCTGTGGAGGTCAGCATTTTTCCAACACCTGCGACCAGCGGTGGGGTCGCTGCTATAGATGTGGACAGTCTGGCCACGTCCGAGCTATTTGCCCTTATGCGCCATCGACGGCCCCTTCTTCAGCATCTGCTCCATCTTCATCTCAACAGCGGTCGACGGCTCATCGGCCATATGCTCCAGCAAGCAGGCCATCTTCTTCCTATCCCACGGAGTATCGCCCTCCAGCCCAGAGTGGGCGAGTGTATGCTGCGCAGGTAGAGGACTCTTCGGCAGCAGATCACGTGGTGGCAGGTATCACCTTACTTTCTGGCATTAGGACTCGTACATTATTTGATACTGGAGCATCGCATTCTTTTATTAGTAAATCATTTGCATCATTACATGGGATAGAGGTAGGACTTTTGCCACGTGCATGAAAGGTTCAGATTCCCGATCACACCTTGCACATAGAGGAGTGTTGTTGGTCCTGCCCGATGCAAATCGAGTCATGGATTATGCTAGCAGACCTGTTGGTCCTGAGACAATTGAAGGACTTCGATGTGGTCCTCGGGATGGACTGGCTGGCTCGGTATTTTGCGACCATTGATTGTGCCGCGAGGACCGTCACTTTTAGAGAGCCAGACCAGGAAATGTTGGTATACCGGGGATGTCAGAGTGCTTTCTTTGCCTCTATGGTTTCGACTTCCCGAGCGAGGCAGATGATCCATCGAGGATGTGTAGCCTTTTTGGCTAGTGTTGTTGAAGGGCCTACGGCAGCGCCGGGACTCGGGGATATCCCTATTGCCCGCGAGTTCCCGGATGTTTTTCCACCTGAGCTGACAAGCATGCCGCTAGATAGGGAGATTGAGTTTGTGATTGACGTAGTTCCGGGAACTGCGCCAATCTCAAAGGCTCCTTACCGGATGGCACCGGCTGAGCTGCGAGAGCTTAAGGCGCAACTCCAGGATTTGATGGACAAGGGCTTTATTAGGCCGAGTGTGTCGCCTTGGGAGCGCCGGTGCTATTCGTGAAAAAGAAGGATGGGTCACTTCGATTGTGTGTGGACTATAGGGAATTAAATAAAGTGACCATCAAGAACAAGTACCCTTTGCTGCGCATCGATGATCTTTTTGATCAGCTGCAAGGGTCTTGTGTCTTCTCTAAGATAGATTTGCAGTCCGGTTACCACCAGTTGAAGGTGAAGGCCGAGGATATTCCGAATACGGCATTCAGATCACGGTATGGGCATTATGAATTTACAGTTATGCCTTTTGGGCTAACTAATGCCCCTGCCGCGTTCATGGATTTGATGAACCGGATCTTCCGACCTTATTTGGACCGGTTCGTGGTGGTGTTCATTGATGATATCTTGGTTTACTCCCGAAGTGATGCTGAGCATGAGGAGCACTTAAGGATTGTGCTGCAACTTCTGCGAGAGAAGAAGTTGTTTGCCAAGCTAGCAAAGTGCGAGTTTTGGCTTCGGGAGGTAGTCTTCTTAGGCCATGTGATTTCCGCCGCAGGTGTGGCAGTAGACCCAGCAAAGATTGAGGCAGTCCGTGATTGGCCCCGACCGACGACGGTTTCTGAGGTACGTAGCTTTATGGGTTTAGCTGGGTATTACCGTCGGTTTGTGGAAGGCTTTGCGAAGCTCTCCACACCCCTCACTCGCTTGACGCGTAAGGGAGTGAAGTTTATCTGGAGTGAGGACTGTCAAAGGAGCTTTGAGGAGCTGAAGAATAGACTGATGACCGCTCCTATCCTTTCCCTTCCTGTTATGGGAAAAGGATATGTGATCTACAGCGACGCATCACACAGTGGACTCGGTTGTGTGTTGATGCAGGAAGGGAGGGTAATTGCATATGCATCTAGACAACTCAAAGAATATGAGAAAAATTACCCTACCCATGACTTGGAGCTTGCAGCTGTAGTGTTTGCGCTAAAGCTCTGGCGCCATTATCTGTATGGGGAACATTGTGAAATCTACACTGACCACAAGAGCCTAAAGTACCTGTTCACGCAAAAGGAGCTGAATTTGAGGCAACGTAGGTGGTTAGAGCTATTAAAGGATTATGATGTAGATATTCTCTACCACCCAGGCAAGGCTAATGTGGTCGCTGATGCCTTGAGTAGGAGGGCGGTGCAAAGTTTGTCTATGTTAATCACAGACCAGGCACCACTATTAGAGGAAATGAGACGGCTCAAGATAGAGGTTGTGTCCCCTGGGGTCTCTGCTAGGCTGACATCCTTAGTCTTGCAGCCCACTCTGCTGGACAGGATCAGGGAGAAACAGAGTGAAGACCCCCACTTGACCAGGATTAGAGATCAAACTCCGAGTGATCAGTCAGGGGACTTTACAATAGATGCTTCGGGAGTACTAAGGTACAGAGACCGAGCATGTGTGCCAATAGATGCGGAGATCAGAGAGCAGATATTGCGAGAGGCCCATTATACACCTTATACCCTACATCCTGGTGGGACTAAGATGTATAAGGACCTCAAGGCACACTTCTGGTGGAAAGGCATGAAGAGGGATATTGGGAGATTTGTGGCTCAGTGTTTAACTTGTCAGCAGGTGAAAGCTGAGCATCGAGTGCCAGCTGGCAAGTTACAAAGTCTCACAATTCCCGAGTGGAAATGGGACCACATTACGATGGATTTCGTGGTCGGATTGCCAAGGGCACAGGGAGGAGCAGACGCTATATGGGTAGTTGTAGATAGACTTACCAAGTCGGCGCACTTTCTGCCCATGCAGACTACGTGGCCACTTGAGCGACTAGCCCAGCTATATCTAGATGAGATAGTTAGATTACATGGAGTACCAGCCTCCATTGTATCAGATAGAGACCCGAGGTTTGTTTCGCGTTTCTGGATGAGTTTGCAGACAACCTTGGGAACTCAGCTTAGGTTCAGTACTGCTTTTCATCCGCAGACGGATGGACAGTCAGAACGGACGATACAAATCCTGGAGGACATGCTGAGGGCTTGTGTCTTGGATTTCGGCGGAGGGTGAATTCGACACTTATCCTTGGCTGATTTCGCGTACAACAATAGCTTTCAAGCAAGCATTCAGATGGCTCCGTTTGAAGCGTTGTATGGACGCAAGTGTCGATCACCGCTTTATTGGAGTGACGTGGGCGAGAGGCGGACCTTGGGACCAGATGTATTGATAGTGGCAGAGGAGAAGGTCCGAGTGATTCGAAAGCATCTTCAAACCGCCCAAAGCCGACAAAGGAGTTATGCCGATGTTCGGCGACGAGAACTAGAATTTCAAGTTGGAGATCATGTATTCCTGAAAGTCTCGACGTCCAAAGGAATCAGGAGATTCAGCATTCGTGGAAAGCTTAGCCCCCGATACATTGGACCCTTTGAGGTATTGGGGCGTATCGGGCCAGTTTCCTACCGACTCGCACTTCCTCCAAGGCTTGCTGGTGTCCATGATGTATTTCATGTCTCTACCTTGAGGAAGTATGTCTTCGACCCATTGCACGTCATCGACTTCACACCGCTTGAGATTAGCGAAGATTTGAGGTATGAGGAGCGCCCACTACGAATTCTGGACCGAGAGGTGAGAGAATTGCGCAATCGGGCCATTCCCTATGTGAAAATCCAATGGGACAATCATGACGAGCGCGAGGCTACATGGGAGCTCGAGTCGGAGATGAGGGATGCTCACCCCTACTTATTCGAGACATCGGACTGAGGATTATTGTTTAGTCACGTTTCGAGGACGAAACTCTTTTTAGTGGGGGAGGATGTGATGATCCGGACTCCCGCAGGAACTGTGCAACATTAAACAGTGACTGTAGGGAGCTTATTCGGTGAAGCAGAGCTTGTAGAATCGAAATTGGACATTTAAGATAGACTCTGCGCAAAAATCGGAGCAAATGGAATTTTCCGGGAGCTTTCGGCAAAATTTCGGATGAGAATTTGGCGAAATGGACGTCGTATCTGGACTCAGCGCGCGAAAACAATCGAAACGGTATATTTACTTTAATTTTTCGGCACCACGGTACTGTTCACGCCGGAACAGTAACTCCGGCCGCCGGAATTACTGTTCCGGCGACCGGCGAGCGGCGGCGGGCGGCGGCGCACGGCGGCGGGCAGCGGCGGCACGGCGGCGGAGCGCGGCGGAGCAGGGCAGAGGGCGGCGGCAGGGGCGCGGGCAGCGCGGGCAGGCGCGGGCATGCGCGGGCAGGGGGCACTGGTGCGCGGTCCACGGCCTGGCGTGCACCGGGAGCACCGAAGACCTTCCTTGCCACGTGGCGCTTCCCCATTGGTGGGCCGGCTTCCAGAAGGCACGTGGGATGGTGACACGTGGCAAGCTCCCATTGGCTGACAGGATCCGGAAAACCCGGAGCGCGGAGCAACCACGTGCACCACGTGGACACGTGGCGAGATCTGAGTGGCCTTGCACAAGCTGTTTGCTGTTATGTGGACACGTGGCGCATTATGGATGGCCAATTTTGGTGTTTCCTGTTCGGATCTGATCTGGTGTGGAGCCGAATATTCTCTTGGCCCACTATTGTCACGCCCCGAGTCCGCCAATTTGTACGGTTCGGGCACGCCAACAGACCCGCCAATCGGGTAAGACCTTTTTCTACCCGAAAGGAACGGTAACATCCATAATAACACAACCAGTGTATGCGGAAGCTCAATATCAGAGTACTAAAAATCACTATAAATTTGAAACTTTCATTCAGTAACAAACAGTTAAAACAGAAATGAAAGCATCTAGGAGTGAACCGTAAAATTAAATTTATTACACTTTACATTTCTGAAACTTGCAAATAAAATTATTACAATTTCTTTTACATAATTCCTCACCATACAAGGTTCACTCAAGAAATATATAAATGGTACCTCTGCTAGACCCTCTAGGTCTCTATGCTGCTGGGCCCTTGCCCCTGTCGTATGCCTCGCCGTATGCATCTGAGCCGTCTCGTCCGCTGTATCCATACCCGAACCTGTGGGGGGGGGTCACCCAAGGGGTGTGAGAACTCCGACAGAGTTCCCAGTGGGTTCAACCACCGAGAAAGAATGTTCTACACCACTTGGTCCAATGGAAGCAGGATAGCAAGATAACTATGCTATAAATAACTGCAGATGCTGACTAACATGATCATAACCTGTATGAATAAATCTACACTATCTGTGTATGTTCCCTGACTCACTACTATCAATCGTGCCACTCTGGGCTACTATCCATAAGTTCGGCCACTATGCCGCTACAAAAGGGTTATGTTAATCCGGCCACCTAGGCCACTCTATTACCTCTTTATTCTTTTCACATTCTTGTGTTTTAATCTCAAGCTACTCGCCCCTTGGAAAATCTCGCCCCCAACAGGCCCCAGCCCGGCAGTCATGCTACCATAAGGCGAGACAGTCCAAGGTTCGATAGCTTTTCTTTTTCTCTTTTCTTTTCTCATTGCCTCAAATGAGTTTAAGGCACCTTGGCACTCATTTTCCTCGAGAGTGAAATCTGCTCAACCCTCTCGTCTCGAATGAGTTTACAGCACCTTGGCACTCATTCACTAGGGAGTGAAATCTGCTCAACCCTCCAATCGGCAACTTGCCCTTTTTACTTTAATTCACTTGGGAGTGACATATGCTCAACCCTCCCAATTAGCCATTTAGACTTTTCTTTAAGGGGTCCGAGGGTTCCAAAAGACGGATGCCTACAACCCCGATCAAACAAGAACAGGTTGTGGCACCGCCTCCCGTAGTACCCGGCCCAATGTACTTTATTTTTCCTGTTTACCTTTTCTTTAACATTCTCTTTACACTTTTGGTTTCAGATGAGTTTAAAGCACCTTGGCACTCATCTACCCGGGAGTGACATATGCTCAACCCTCCCGTTAGCATTCATGCCTCAATGCTTTCTCTTTTACGTTTCTTTCTTTATCCTAAATTCTTTACTCTAGGATAACTTGGGTGTCTCTAACACCATTTTAGATTGAACATCTCGTTTGTTCACATTTTCTCTTAACCTTGCCACTTGGCAATTTCTTAGCTTCTTAGCCCTTTTCAACTCTTCCTACTTGCTTGTTCTCATTTTGCAACCCTATGTTCATAATTAAACTTAGGGTTTCACTATGTCACAAGGACATTAATCATCTCGAATATCCTGGCCTAGAGTTATTAACTTTACATTCACTTTACATTGGCCTAGAGTTATTAACTCTACATTTACTTTACATTGGCCTAGAGTTTATTAACTCTAATTGCATTCAACTTATTCCTAGAGTTCATTAACTCTATTTTTTAGCTCCTCATCATTTTCACCCTAGAGTTCATTGACTCTAAGTTCCACTTTTCGTTATCCCTAGAGTTTATTAACTCTATGATTTTCTCTTTTTCACATTAACCTAGAGTACATTGACCGTATGTTTTTCCATGCTTCACTTGTCCTAGAGTTCATAACTCTATGTTAAATACTCTATATTCAACCTTAGGTTATCTCCTAAGTTGATGCCACTCGTTCTTTTAGGATTAACTCCTAGGTTGACATGCCACTCATTAAATCCTTATTCTAGGTTTTCTCCTAGGTCTTACAACCATCATGCATTTTCTCTATTTTTATCCACATAATATTCTAGGGTTATTTCCTAACATGATCACTCTACACATAAATCCTTTACTTCTTATACTCATGCACAATTTAACCTACAATAGGTTTAATATAATCCGCTCTTAGGGTTAAGCCCCTATTATCACATACATGGTATTAATTCCCTAAATACTTACTAACATGCTTCTAGGTCAGAAAGCAAAGGAAAAAGTGGAGAGATCACCCATTTTCGGAAGAATCCCCCACCTCGATGTGCTTTCTGGGTTCCTGGAGGAGACAGTTCTAGCTCTTTTTGCCTCTGAGGTTTCCCTACGTTGTAAGGAAGGAAAATAAAGCAATTGATTTTACGTGATTCACTAAATTTAACAAAGCAGTAAAATTAACCCCTTTTTGGCAAGAAAAGGGGAACAACCCTTATTAGATCACTTTTCCCCACAAAAAGGCTACTTTTTGATTGGTTTACAGAAATGGGAGAAAGATGATCATCCCATGGCATGTTGCCAAAAAAAAGCTTGCTCAACTCGATCCGGGGTCAAAATGCTCTAAAAAATTTGAGAAAAGCTCAATTTGAGCAATTTCTCCCAATTCATCGATTTTGCATTTTGGTAAGTCGAGAAATTGTAATTAATTTTTTTTTTGAATTGGAGAAAAGAGAAGAGAAGAAATTTTTATCTTCCTTGTTTTTCTTCTTTTCTTTTCTTTCTTTTTCCCTTCTCTTTTCTTCTTTTCTTCCTTTCTCTCTTTTTTTTTTTTTTTGTAAAGTTCCCCTGCTGCCTGGGCAGCAGCATGTTTAGCTGCTGCCCAAGCAGCAGCTCCTGCTGCAGCTGCTGCTGATGCTTGCAGCAGCAGCAGCTGCAGCCAGCCAAGGCAGCTGCACAAGGCAGCTGCCAAGGCAGCTGCCAATGCAGCTGCCCACTCTCTCTTTCTTTCCCCTTTTTTTTTTTTTTCTGCTGTTGCTTGCAGCAGCAGCTGCTGCAGCCAGCCAAGGCAGCTGCACAAGGCAGCTGCCAATGCAGCTTCCCACTCTCTCTTTCTTTCCCCTTTTTCTTCTCCTTTCCTTCTTCTTCCTCCTTCTCCTCTTTCGTTTCTCACTTCAGCTGAGAGGGAGAGAAAACGTGAGAGAGAGAGAGAGAGAGAGTGAGTTTCAAAAGAGAGGAGAGAGTAGAGTATTTACTCTCTGCAGGGGTAGGTGGGGGAAAGGAGTGATTTTACCAAAAAGCCCCCAACTTAACCCTAATTTTACTCAAATACCCTTTAAAATGCTGCAGTTTTCCTGCAGTGAGCAAATTTGAGTACCCTCTTTTCACTGCGCTTTGCCGTCAGCTGGGAGATCGAAAATAAATTTTTTCTTCTCCCCTTTATTCTACAATTTTTTTTTAAACTTCCCATGATTTTGTTTAAATTTTTGGACTACTCTAAGCTCTCGAAAGAGAGCCCCGAAAAAGCTTCACGATAAACTGCACTGTCAAAAACTGCAGTTTCAGAATTTACGAAGCATTTTTCTTCGCTTCGTTCTCCAATTTTTCCTTAATCGCTCACCTAGGTTTTTCACCCCTTTTACTCAGAAAACTTTTGTGAGACACCCCACGATTTCTTTTAAATTTTTGGACCACTCTAAGCCTTCGAAAGAGAGCCCCAAAAAAGCTTCGCGATAAACTGCACTGTCAAAAACTGCAGTTTCAGAATTTACGAAGCATTTTTCTTCGCTTCGTTCTCCAATTTTTCCTTAATCGCTCACCTAGGTTTTTCACCCCTTTTACTCAGAAAACTTTTGTGAGACACCCCACGATTTCTTTTAAATTTTTGACCCACTCTAAGCCTCCGAAACAGGGCTCCGAAAATGCTTCGTGATTACGAATTTCAGAAATTCCAGAATTTGCTAAGTCCTTGGGGTTCAAGTCACTTTTCGACCCGATGCCCTTCGCGTCAGCCCGAAACACACCGAACTCGACTGTAATCATATTTAAAACATGTTACAAGTCTTCTCGCCGCATTTCGCCATTTTGCGAATTCGGCGAACGTGGGTCTACCTTTTACAAGCTTGAAGCTTCGATTTCCAACTACAACTCACTTTTCGACTCGATGACTTTTGTATCGATTCGAAATGCTTCCAACTCACTTGTAATCACATTTGAAATGCGTTACAAGTATTTTTGCTGAACTTCGCCTTTTCGCGGAAATTGATGTACTACACTCTCTCCTATTTTGAATAAACCATAATTTAGCACTTTTCTCCGAATCCAATAAAAATAGTATTTCATACCATTTTTATTTATATTATTTATATACCATAAATCTGGTACATTACAACTATAAATAGAGGTCCCCCACCCCTCCTCATTTCCCACCTCGATTTCCGTGCCTTAGAGAGAGAATCCGAATTTGAGCTATATAGGAAAGTTCTTCCTCTCTCTCTCCTCTCTCTCTCTTCAAAATTCCAGAATTTCTGGAGTTACAGTTAGTGAGCTATCTGCGACGCGGCGCACTGCGACGGTTCTCTTTTTCGGACCATTTCCCGTCGCAGTTCCGTCGGAAATTCCCTGAGTGCTAACCAGGAGGAATTTTTGGACGATTTTCGCGACAGCGCGTTCCTAAGAGGTAAGGCTTCGATTTCCGTGTTGATCACTTTGCTCCATTTCGTACTTTTGGCACGTTTCCCGAGGTCTCTTTGACCCCCCTTTTTGCTGTGGAAATTTCTGGACAGTGTCAACTTCTCTGATTTTTATCTTGGCGTAGGAGCATCAGATCGAGACGTTTAATGAGTCGATTTTGATCTACTCTTCGCGAGGAACGTAACCGTAATTTTTCTGGATTTTTCTGAGCACTGTACAGAGGTGAAAAACTCATCTCTTTTCGTGCCATTTGAAAAACAGCAAAAGATGTATTTTTATGAATACTATAGTTACACCCTGTGCAATGTGTGTTGCTGTAGGGCATCGTTTTCGGCAGACAGCAGTTTTAGGGGACTGTGGACAGCCAGGAGACTATCTGGATGTGATCTGAGCTGTTCAAGGTGGGCGGTTGTTGCTTACCTCATTTTTGACAAGCTCACTGGGATTACTGGAACTCCTCTAAAATTTAATATGACAATTGATGAGAACCACTGGGACAAACTAATATGATAATTGATAAGAACCATTGGGACAAACTAACAGGACAACTAACAGGACAACTAACAGGACAAACTAACAGGACAACTAACAGGACAATTGATGAGAACTATTGGGACGAACTAATGTGACAATTGACGAGAACCGCTGGGACGAACTCTCCTAAAATTTAATATAACCCCACAGATGATATGATGACTTATATTGGGACACTGTGATTGAGACAAAGGCTATAATCTCGCATGCCAATGACTTTTATTCAGTAAATCAATCTTTTTAAATCTTTGACACTATTTTATAACTTTTAAAATAAAGACAGTTGCATGCATGCCCGGACATCAGGTAGGGCCACTATTTATTGCTACACTATCATATTAAGACTTGACATGTTTTATTGCTCTCTTTTGCTTTCAGTTGCTTGTCGCTCGAGTATGAGCAGGGGTTTGGGATAGTATAGCCAAGGTTATGCTAGATTATAAACTTGTGGGGTGTTGCGGTGACCGCGGACTATAGGCGGTCGACCGGATGTTTATCCTTGCATCAGACTGGGGTTGAGTCTGGTCTATTTTTGGCATCAGCAGGGGATCGGGCTTTTCTCTAGTGGATGGTTTTTCCCACTTATTGAGTACTATGGCATCAGATCAGGGTTTCTTAGTGGATGGCTTTTCCCACTTTGATCATAGTCATGATCCAGTCCTGCTGTTTACGACACTTATGATACTTATTACTGAGGTACTTTTACTCGTGTGGGTCGCTCCCCTCGAGTGCCACTCCGGAGTGTGTTACAGGCAGGCTTGAGTCCTTGAGACTCTCATTCCCTATCGGTGTTATGCATTGGCCAGCATACCCGATTTGGCAGGCAAGGCACAGCAGGCAGTACCAGTTTTACTGGTGGCATAAGATTGGGTTTATTCAGGCAGGCATGTTAGATACTGATGCATACATACAGTCATTCCTTTTGGCACTGCATTTAGAGGCATGCTAGTGGTGGTTTCCCTTTATTCAGCAGTTCTGCTTACAGCTTTACCACTTTTTCCTTTCGGGCCTCTAGTAATCCTAGTGGGTGCATCAGAGTTGAGGTTTTGCCCACTAGGGGAGGCTACTGGTTTATCTGGTAGTTCTCACCCCCATTGTTCTTTCTGTTTCTTTCTTCTCCTTTATTTTTGCAGAGTCGTCTGCGGGAGCTGCTAGGCCATCGGCAGCTGATCGAGGTAAGGGGATCGCTGAATAGATAGATCTCCTGGGAGGCTAAGAGCTGTTAGATAGATGCTGCACCCTTTACTCAGACTGTGGTATTCCTCTTTTATTTTAGGTCTGGCTTTCGCCAGCTGGTTGTACTATTTTGGTGAGCTGGGAGATTATTGTACTTATTACAGCTTTATTTGTAGTTCCAGTCTGAGATACTATGTGGTTCTTCTACTTCAGCTCTGTATTATGCTCTTTTATTGTTCATATTATATCGGAGCAGGTTACCAGCGCTTCGTGTACTCGGAAAATCCCGTGTGCACGGCGGATCTGTTGGCGAGCCCGGGTTCCGGGGCGTGACACTTTCTACCCAATTCCATAGCATCTTCCAGCTGGCCTCGAACAAGAACCTCCGGGTAAAAGACTGCATCGAACACTCTGGCTGGAACTGGGCGAAAATCCTTGAGGGCATAAACCTTGAAACCCAAGGCCAGCAAGACCTTGAGGAACAGACTCTACAGCTGAAGCTGGCCACGCCAACCATTCACCTATCCAACAACAAAGACGATTTCCACTGGCGGTGGGCGACGTCCGGGCTCTTCTCGGTTAAGTCCTTATACAGCTTCCTTCAAGACAGCGGGGTTGCAGATACCCGATTCGCCCATCTCTGGAAGATTAAGTCGCCTTTGAAAGTAAAAATTCTCATCTGGCTTGTCCTGAGAAAAAGGGTGCTAACTAAAGACAAACTCCTTCAAAGAAACTGGATCGGAACCTCCACCTGCGTCCTATGCCAAGAAAGCGAGGAAACCGCGGATCACTTATTTGCCTCCTGCGCCACTACTCAGGCTCTGCTGGGCTCTCTGTTACCAAACAAAGCGGAAATCCGCAGCAGCCTAACCGTTGAAAGACTGTGGGAGACGCATGCACTCAAGAAAGGGGGCCTTGGCAAGAGAGCTCTCATCTCTATCGCAGCAACGTGGTGGTCATGCTGGCTGGAGAGGAACAAAAGGATCTTCGACAATCAGAATCGCTCTTTGCACCAGATCCTCACGGATATCAGGCTTCTTCGGTCGCACTGGACCAAATTTTGTAACTAGTTTTTTTTTTTTTTTTTTTTTTTTTTTTTTTTTTTTTTTTTGGGGGGCCGCTGCCTTACGGGTAGTCGCCTGCCCCTCCCTTCTGCTAAATTCAACCTTGCGATGAATGAAGCGGCAGCATGCTGCCTTTCTCTAAAAAAAAAAATACATTTGGGAGTTTAATTTTTTGCCATAGGTGAAGCTATGATACACTAAACAAGGAAAGTAGATATTTATGATAAAAAATTACTTTACTCGTCTTCATTTTGGTGAAATAAACACAACTTAAATCTTACACTCTCATCTTATAACTTAAAAAATATATATATATTTAGGTGAGAGGGTGTTTTAAACTCTAATATTTTTTTAATTTTTTTTTTAAAAATGGAAGAGTGTAAAATTTATATATATATTTTAATGTACATCTAGCATTGCTTTAAATTATAATGTATCAAAATATGGATAAAATTTTAGTATAAAACTTTTCAACGATGCCTCGTTGGAAAACTTCTGATATGTTGTTCGCCGACTATATATTAGTTTTGTCTCCGTCTAATAATTCGTTTAGTATTTTTTTATACAAATTAAAAAATTAATATTAAAATTTTAATAAAGTTATATGAAACAATCATTGTATTTTAAAAGTTTAAGTTATTAGAGAATGATGTTTATATATTTTATAGTCAACACTTTCCTCACGTCTGGATTCGAAATTTTTTAATAAATTCAAAACATGAGTTTAATTAAATAAAAAGAAAAATTAAATTAAATAACGCCGAGTTTTTTTACAGAACTCAAACTCAAAATTTTTTTAATAGACCCAAAACGTAAATTTAATTAAATAAATTAAATAACAGTATTTTATATAATCTTTGTGGAACTCAAATTTAAAATTTTTTATCATAATATTATATAAAATTATATAGAATAATCATTATACTCAAAAATTTAAAATTATTAGGTAACAATATTTATATATTTTATAATTTTTAACGAGACATCGATTGGAAAGGTTCCACTGAATTTTTTTTCTCTTCTTAAAAGGGGACTCGGTCAGAGACAGTAAGAGAGATTTTTAATCGACGTTGAAAGGACATGAAAAAAATTGCAACAAAAGGACAAATTCCTTGGGCCCTTGAATTTACAAAATGTTAGCATTCGTCACGTGCTACAATGTCCAAATTTGCCCCATCATCCACACCATCCCTGTTCCTGGACAGATTATTTTTTAAAAAATAAAATATATATTTTATATTTAAATTTTTACTATTTAACAAATAGTTTATATGGTTAGTGAAAATATAATAGTTTTTTAGATAAGTAAAATATAAAATTTACGCTCTATTTATAGATGTACAGATATTTTGCATCAGTAATTTAGTATGTTCTGTTAAATTATATAAAACAAATAGTTTTTTTTGAAAATATAAGTTATTTAGAGAACTGTATTTTTATATTTTTTATATTCAATAAACTATCTCATGTCTAAATTTAAGATTTTTTTAAATAACCCTAAAAGTTTGTCCGTCGAAACTTAAACTTAAGAGCTCCTGCTTTGATATCGTTTTAAATTATATAAAATAATTATTTTTTTAAAAAAAATTTAAACTATCATAAAATAGTATTTTTATATTTTTATAATCAACACATTCTTACACAATATAGTCATTTTTCTCCACTATTAAAATTAAGCATAGGACTTTGAAAGCTATAATGCCACATTCATTTAAATTATTTGATTTTTTTTTTTTTTTTTTTTTTATAATTCTCCCTAACATATTTTATATTTCAAAACAATAAATGAATAATCAATTGTTTCTAGTGCAAGTGGCAAAAGATTTAGTGGTTGATATCCGAGTTCGAAATCTAGTTGCTTCACATTTTCAGCTAAGTTTATTTAAAAATTAGGGTTAATTGCATACGGCTCCCTGCAAACCTATCGAATAGCAAATATATTCCTACAAAGTTCAACTTTTCATATTTATTTTTTCAAAAGTCCAACGTTATTCATATATATCCCTCCGGTTTATTATCGTTAGTTCGCTGTTTATTTTTTAACAGATTATATGTGAAATGACAGTTTTACCCTTTCAAAAATATCCCTCCAAAAAATAATGCAGAAATATCTGGAAGGGTAAAAAAATAAATTTACCTCACTAACTAACCAAGATTAACTATTTAATCTATGGTTAACTAGATTTTTCTAACAGAGATAGACGGTAGGGATATATATGAATAACGTTGGACTTTTGAAAAGATAAATATGAAAAGTTGAATTTTGTAGGGATATATCTGCTATTCGATAGGTTTGCAGGGAGCCGTATATAATTAATCCTAAAAAATAAACGAAGCGGATAGCATACTATCTTTCTCTCTCAAAAAAAAAAAAAAAAAAAATAAAATTGTAAGTGCATATATTATTTTTGTTACCCAAAAAAAAATCAAGAATCAAACTCCAGATCTTAAAAATGGCAACCCAGATAATAATTATTGGACTAGCTAGGGCATGTGCTTGACCACATTTGTTAATAATGAACTTGAGGCCAAAAGCTACATTAAATGGAGGTCTCATCATCCTCCTTAATTTCTCATGACAACTAAAAGATGACATGGATTAATAATGTCTCATGAGACAAATTGTCTCAATGAGAAAGGGACCTTAAATTGTTATATATTTGATTTAAGTGTTTCAAAGATTCAAGCAAAACTTATTAATATAATAATATAAAAAAAAAATTCCTATACACTGTGCTGCAGGAAATTTATATTTAAACTAAACTGTTCATCTTTATATTATTTTGAGAAAAATATTATTTAAATTTATAGTTGGCTAAATTACAGAAAACCCCCCTCTAATATCCCGCTTTTCCACTTTACCCCCCTGTCTTTTAAAAGTCGACAACCTGCCCCCTCGTAATTACCGAAATATGCATTTACTCCCCTGCCAGATATGAAAGTCCATCCATGAGCCTCTAATGAGCCAATTGCTTGTAACAAATTGGTAAGAAACCAATTCATATCTGGCAGGGGGAAAGGGTAAATGCATCCATTAGAGGCTCATGGATGGACTTTCATATCTGGCAGGAGGGTAAATGCATATTTCGGTAATTACGAGGGGGCAGGTTGTCGACTTTTAAAAGACAGGGAGGTAAAGTAAAAAAGCGGGATATTAGAGAGGGGTTTTCTGTTGAAGTTGTAAATATGGTTAACTATTAATGGGTTGATGGCTAATGGAGCTTCCTCCTCTTCCCCTTTCAAGCTTCTGCCCATGACTGGGAAGGCCCAAATTGATCACTGTTGTTAACTTATCCCAAATTGCAGTTGATAGCAGATTTAGTTTAGTTGCTGCAGGACAGTTTGGCCCAATTCAATTAGATGGCCTAAACTCTTTTTCCAACATTGAGTGGTGAGATTTCTCTGTAGAACAAACAAAGCTGTTCACTTTCTAATCAATTTTAAAACTTTGGGCAGTTCACAATTGGCTGCTGAACTTACTATGAAAAGTTATTTAGTTTAATTTGTTGCCATGTTGGTGCAAGGAGCCTCGATTTTGTTACCAACGAGCGCACAAACTAAACACGAAATCAATAGGCGACCACCACACAAAAGTAAATATCAAAAGCACGATAAAAAATAAAACACAGATTTACGTAAAAATTTTTTACAAAAAAAAAAAATTACGGGTGAAAAAAAAAAGTTTCACTATATCGAAAAAGGGAATACAAAATGTTCTTGATGATCGTAAGATCGCTTGATCTCTATAGGATAAAAGAAAAAAGAACACTAATCTTAACGAATTTTTCCTTAACAGCCCGAGTCCTACGCTTCCACCGCATACATCCAATTTTTTTTTTCTCAAGATTTTATCAAATTTCGTCGTTGCACCGCAAAACCGTCGGCGAATCAAAAACATAAAATCAAAACGATTCTTAATTTCGAAGTCATATCTAACAACTTGGTTGAACTCTTTTGTGGACTAATATAAGTCAGATTGTTGAACTCTCTTCCAAGAGTTATAATGTGGCAGCTGATTCAGCTACATATTCACCGCGATACGAGATGATGTGACAAGATGACATTTAATTCACTTCTCACATCACCTCAAAATTGCCATGAATAAACTATTATACCATTTCTTCATTAGGAAAAATAAAATCTGAGTTTGATTAGGAGACCTAATTGAAGGAAAACAAAATTAAAAAGTTTAATGCATCAATTACACTGAAATTTTGCTAGTTCAGTAACCAATCAAATACACTTTTATCCCTAAAACTTACAAGGAAATGAAAGCCACCTGTTTAAAAAGAAACAGATGCCTCTGTAGAGTTTTTAGACTTTACAGCACCCATTCCTTGACAAAAATATGATTCTATATAGTAAGAAGAATATACTGCAAACCTTAACCAGAAAAATACATGATTCACAGGAACAAGAGATCAATTTGCCCATTTTTAACCACAAAATGGTACAAAAACCTAAAGAAACTAGTAGTAGTGAGACTATTGCAAAGAGAGCTCGCAGATTCGTGTATTTCTTAGTAAAAGACATCTCCCTTATTAATTTCCCACAATAGGAAAACATCTCACATACTATGGGGATTATCCGAAATCAAAAACATCTTTTTATTTTTTGTTTACTTCACAGCACGAGCTCTGTCGGACGGCTTCAGCTTACAGCAATCCGCTGCTCAGCAACCCAAGTTTGATCAGGCTCTAGGAGGACCTTTCCAATCTGAAATTGTACTACATCCGCATCAGTGTGCGACATTCAATAGAATGGTTAGTAATAGTGTATTTAGCTTTTTTACCTTAGCATTTTCCACACAGACGAAATCTTTGTAGCATGATTCCATCGACAAGTACGGGTTCCAGAGAACTGCATCCGACCAGCTACATTGGCAATGAAAACCAAAATCAATGTTGTGTAGCCTTAACCAAAGTAATGGGAAGGGAGAAAACAAAAAAGATTTGAGGTGAAAAGAATAATAGGTACTTTGTATTTTGGACAGTGATTGTATCGCCCAATCCATTGTCGAGGTGAAGCTGATTAGGCGCATCGAGGTAAACACAATCAACAAAGCCTGGAAAGGTAATTACGTCCCTGCATCAATAACATAGCTCCTCCAAGTAAATGTCGTTGTTCATCATGAATTGCTGGGAGGTTGAGAATTCAAAAGACACAAAATAGAAAAATGTTTGCTTGCATTTGCTCGCTGGGCCTTAGAGAATAATAAATGTTTTTTTTTTTTTGAGAAATTTTAAAGAGAGCAAACAGAAAGGAAACTTATACAGACCTTTCCTCCGTACTCTCGAGAGGATTAGAAGGGTCTGGATCCTTGTTTAGAGTCTTGCAACCCTTTAGACCTTTCACTGATACACCGGTTATAGATGCCTGAACAAGAAGTTGAAAAGAAGAAGAAGAAGAAGAAGAAGAAGAAGAAAACATATATTTTATTTTCCTTGGCAATGAAGAATTCAAAATTTTGAAATATTAAAACATAAAGACTGAAGGAAAGCTGAAGTTAAATAGTTAATGGTTCTTACACGGAAGTAAGTGTGGAGCGCCGTGCTAAACGAGAATGGCTTCTTGTCCGTATTCGTTACAGTTAGGGTTGTTGACAGACTCTTTGAGTGTAAAGTCACCTACATAACAATTCCCGATATGCTGTAAGTAACAAAAAATAGTAAATAAGATGGAAATGCAAGCATAAGTAAGAAATAAGTATATCCAAGTTAGTAAGTAAACACAGCAGTGATAAAAGCAACCACAAGTATATCCCAGCAGTCTTCATGCAAGTCATTTTCAACATAGAAAACATCTTCCTTTTCTTTTTTTTTCTTTTCTTTGAGAAAGCTGAAACATCTTAAGGGGCAAAGCTAACAAACAATTTTAGTGTAATGTATGCTGGGGTAAAAAAAAAGAAAGAAGAATTATCGTGAAATGGTGAAAAAAGTTTTGTAACTGTGTGTATTAGAGTGACAAGATTTCCGGACTTTGTTAACAGGAAGTAATATGTTGAAAAAAGGGATATTGTAAACATACTGCCAAGTTTATCTGTAATTAATCAATGTAATAATATAACCAAGTTATAGCAATTGCAGAAGCCCAGCATCTAGTAAGCGACAACCAAAGCATGTTAACCTACATCTGGAGTTCATCATGCTTCACTATGAGAGAGCTATTCTGATTAATTAACACTGTAGTTTAGAAAAATTTGTAGAACAGTAACAGCAGGTAGTAAATCCTCCTGAAAATTGGATTTGTACTGGTATCAAATGTTTATATAATAGGTGTTCGCATCAAAAGAGCTTCAAACAGAAAAGTAGTATGAAATTGAACTTTGTAAAATTGTCATCTGTGAATACAGCACACAGAATTTAGGAGCAATTTCATTAAATGTGTTAGAGTACTATAGAAAATATTTTCTAAAAAAATTAATGAACAATTGAAAGCGTGAAATGTACAAGTTATTTAACCTTGTATAAAGCTTGGAAGCTGAAATCCCACATTGAGCGGCTATAGGAGTCGTCTTTTAGTTCCAAAGTCACAACTGGATCTCCCTCACTGACTTCAGACTCGGCAATAGACCAATTCGTGTTCCTTGCAAATCCATGCTGTCAAAAAGCAGAAGAAAACTCCGATTTAATAAGAAAGATTAAGGATAAGGGCAAGCACCTCAAGAAATGCAAAAGCCAAGTAAGCAAGCTGTTAGATGTGACTCAAAATCAGAATCGCTTCGATATTATGATTCAGGTTCGCCGACGGCTTCGCGGTGCGATGAGAAATTTTGTGGATGTCTGTGGTGGAAGCGAAGGGCTCGGAGTACGGATCCGATCCGCTAAGGAAAAACCCTAATTTCTCTTGTATTTGCCCTAGAGTGAGATCGAGCGATTGTACGAAGAAGAACTCTTGTATTCCCTCTTTTCTACATAGTGAAACCTCTCCTCTTTCGTCTGTGGTTTTTTCCCTGCAAAGGGTTTTTCCACGTAAATCTGTGTGTTAATTCTCTGTCGTGCAATTTTGGTTTTACTTTTCTATCGTGATCGCCAATTGATTTTGTTTAGTTTGTGCGCTCGTTGCTAACACAAGCATGTAAGGCACAATTGATGACCCAACATAAGTCAACTTAGTCCAACCCTACCTCACTTACACCTAACTTTACTATGTACTAGATTAGAAATTCTGAATCCAAGTGCAGTTAAGTCACATTAGCTTTGTACATGATTAGAAATTCTGGATCCAGGTGAAGTTCCATTAATTTGGACGTTGGAATATTATTAATTGCATGGGTTACTCAATAATCTTTAACATATGGCTTGAAAAGGACTCGGCATTTTACAGTAAAGAAATACACAAATCGTCAGTACCAAAAATAGTACATAGAATCATTCTAAATACTAGCATCCCAAAATGTAAGTTTGCATTTTTAAAGATAACCTATTTTGAAACGATTCTGACCAGCAACCTAAAACAAAATTAGCTAAATGTAGCTAAGAGCCGGTTAAACAATGAAAGATGCAAATTTACCTGCTGCATAGGACCAGGACCGAATTGTGGGAAGCAATGTGGGATTCCTCCGCTGATTCCAAAACAATGTTAATAAATAAATCAGGTTAAAAGGAGAATTCGATAAAGATAAAGATTTGATTAAAATGCAGATAACTGGCTTATCCAAAGTACATATGCGAACTAGTTCGTGTAAATCGGAAGTAACATTCATATTGCCGCCAGTAATTTGTATAACCTGATAGGCTTCTTCCCATTGAACACTGCATCCGGCCGAACAAATAGGAGGTCCTTGCCATTCGGAACCTTCCAAGATGTGACACAAGCTCCAAACAGATAAATCTCCGCTTCGCTGCATAAAAACTAAGATAGCAACCATCAACTCTTCTAGAAAGCTAATGAATATGACGAGCATGCGAAAAAGAGAAAAATAGGATCAAATGTGTTAGCGACGAGCGCACAAACTAAACAAAATCAATTGGCGATCACGACAGAAAAGTAAAACCAAAATTGCACGACAGAAAATTAACACACAGATTTACGTGGAAAACCCTTTGCAGGGAAAAAAACCACGGGCGAAAGAGGAGAGATTTTACTATGTAGAAAAGAGGGAATACAAGAGTTCTTTTTCGTACAATCGCTCGATCTCTCTAGGGCAAACAAAAGAGAAAAAATTAGCGGAAAAATTGGCTCGGGTCTAGCGGCCCGAGCCCTTCGCTTCCACCACAGACATCCACAAAATTTCTCGTCGCACCGCGAAGCCGTCGGCGAACCTGAATCATAATATCGAAGCGATTCTGATTTTGAGTCACATCTAACAAAATGCCCTACACCTATTGGGATTATGCACATATTTGTTCTTTATAAGCTCAATATTCATGTAGGAATAAAAGGAAAACTGAGGCAATTCGTCGACATTTACGAGTTTAGAGGGACAGGATTAAATATGCAAAGCTATATATTTGTGTTTGTACTTCAAATTGTTGAGCCAAGAGAATAACAAATTGACGAAAATAACAATTCAAACTTCACAACTGAAAAGTAAGCCATTTTTACACTCCAATGCAACAACACCACTCCCTCCACACACACAAAGGAGCCATTTTTTACATCGCAATTGCGTAAACCATCCCCTATGAAGCAAAACCCTAATCCCCAAATCACCAAATTAAAGCGAATGAAAGAGATTAACCTGCCATTAGGGGAGCTCAAATCGACCTTGGGGAGACCCCCGTTTCCTTCGGAGATCTTAACGCCCGGAGCCAAAGTTTTTTGCCCCAAGCTCGCAAAAGCGATCGCAAATCGCCTGCGCGAGAACGAACCAAGAGGTAAAGCTTCAATCTTTATAGGAACATGACAACAAAACGGATCCGATTGCATTGGAAAGAAGGGTAATTGCTTGCCGAATCACGAAGGGCTTGTGTACCTACGATGGCGCGGGGGCTTGGGGTTGGAGAGGGTTAGGGTTTTGAAGGAGGAGGAAGAGGAAATGGCGACGCTCGACGCCATTATCGCGCTGGGTTTGGAGAATTGAGGAGCTCGACGAGCACGGAGGGGGTCGTTGCGCTATAAAGCTGAGACCTTTGTTTACTATGGAGCTCGATCCCTCAAAAACTACGGGGTAAAAGTGTAGGAAAATCCCCTCAAACTATGTTCTATTTTGCATGGAGCCCTTAACTTCTTTTTTAAGATAATATTTTATATACTATTTAATACTTCAAAAATATTTTATTTATTTTTATTTTTTTCTTGTTTCAAATATACCTTTTATATATTCCCCAATTATTCAAAAATAGCTCAAATATTCTTATCCGTTAAGTTATCTCAATTTAAATGGGAGTTAAATTTTTGTCCTGAGTTAAAAAAAAAACTAAAATATCTATTTTGTCCTTAACTCGAGGGTAAATAAAAAAAAATTGTGGCCGTAGAAAAATATATTTGAAAAGGCAAAAAATTAAAAGAGCAATATTATTCGTACACCTGAAATCGGATGTACAATGTACATTCCACCCATATCTAAATTCAAATCCGTTTGATTTTTATTTTTTATATCCGTTTAACATCGGGTATATTCATTCCGTTCGGATTCGATTTCGGATAAAATTTTAGATATCTGTACTCATTGACATACTTAGGTATAAGATATACATCCGATTTTGAATGTATAAAAAATATTTTCTAAATTAAAATACTTTTGTTGCCCCTCAAAGGGCAATAAAAATAAAAAAAGAACGTTGGTTATAATAAAAAAAGACAAATTTGAAAGGACAAAATAATAATTTTATAAAAATAATATTTTAGAAGTATATTTAGAAGAATTTGGAACGTTAAAAAATATTTTTATATTAGTTTTGTAAGAAGGATAAATAAAAAAATCAAAAAAGTTTTAGGAGTACGAAAATAATTGCGTTTTTTTTTTTTGGGGGGGATTAAGTAAAAGAAGAAAATAAAAGTTTAAGGAGCCATTTCGAAAAAGGCAAATAGTTTGGGGAACTCCATACATTTTTTACCTAAACACAAAGAGCTGGAGTCGGCAATTCCATGGGGAAGGATGCCGACTTGTATGTTTTTAGCGAGAGTTTTTATTCCGGAATAATAGTGGGATATGCCGCGTGGATGAGTGGTGAAGGAGAGGAGAGGATTCGTATCCAATTTCACAAAGTTTTTTTTTTTTTTTTTTTTTTTTTTTTTTTTTTTTTTTTTTTTTTTTTATGTTGATGTTTTGTTTCGCAAAACAGCAAAAGGAATATATTTTTATAAAATTTTATATTTTAAAATATTATACTTGATAAATTTATGGTACTTTAGATGTAATTATTTTTCTAGTTGCTCAACAATTTAGTGGCAACTAATTATTGTTTGGATGCATTAATATTTTATGTCACATAATTTTTTGATTTGTTAAAAAACTTTATACAATTTTTAAATGAGTAGTGCGATCAGATATCTAGAATATCTATAATGGAATATCATATTCGTAATTAAACTATTTTTTCGAAATAAGATAAATCGCACATCAAATATTTAAAATTGAATATTATATTGAGACTTCAAATTAGTTTTTTACAACAAAATAAATTACCTCGTAACTAAAATATATTATTCTGTCAAATTATAAATAGCAAGAAATTTGAAGAAGTAAAAAATCAAACTCTTTACTTCGATGTTTACGATCATACATAAAAATTGTCATACTTCGAATAAGTTATTTTTGGATAAGTTAATTTTAGATAATTTCTTTGATATCCAAACATGAACTACTACTATTTATTTATTCAAAATTTGAAAAAAAAAATCAACTCATATTTGTTGTAGGAGTAGAGATGTCAACGGGTCTGATTCTGGGCGAATTTTTAAAAATTCCAATTCGAATCCGACTACCAAATTCGAAATCCGAATCCGAACTCGAATTCGATAGATTTTAAAAATTCATATCCAAATCCGAATCCGACCAAAAATCTAAAATTCGATCTAGTATCCGAATCCAAAAATTCAAACCTGAAACAATTATTTTTTTTTTCTCTTTACAATATTTTAAAATATATTACATTAAATCTAAATTTTTAAAATATAAATTTAAATACAATATCAAATATTCATATACACATATATTATATAACGTAAAATCAATTCGGATTCGGATCGGGTTTGAATTTGGATCGGGTACAGTCAAAATTCATATCCAAATTCAAATCCGTCGAATTTTTATTTTTTATATTCATATCCGAATTCATATCCGTTTAATATCGTCGAATTTTTATTTTTTATATTCATATCCGAATTCATATTCGTTTAATATTAGATAAATTCATTCCATTCAAATTCAGATTCAAATAAAATTTCGAATATCCATAAGAGAAATCACATAAGAGAGATAGGCCATTAGTTGTACAATTTTAAAAAGTATTATAATTTGATTTGATGGTGTACAACAATGAAGAACCAAAAACAAAAAAAACAAAATAAGAAGAAGAGAACCAGATGTTGGTTAATACAATTATAGCCCACAAACTTACAAGGGCATATTATTATTCACAAAAAGGGCAGAGCCCTAAAACAAATCCCCACCAGGTTACACAAGATCTTTGAGACCTCATCACCCACACAAATTGATCAAATCCCCTGCAACATTTTTTTTTTTTTTTTTTTTTTTTTTTTTTTTTTTTTTTTGCAGGGACAAATTAAAATTAGAACTAAAACCTCAATCATGAATCCACTTCACCCACAAATTACAATTCAGCAAGGTGGGAGATTCTTTGGAGGGGGCAAGACTGACTCTTCTGGCCCATTTCCATCCTCCACAACAAAAGCCATCTTCAATCCCCAGGTTGTGTGCACCTCTAAATGGCAATGCATGAACCAAACACCTGGAATAGTTTTAGCCATTTTAGTTCATGTAGAATTGTAGATGATGGATGTAGAATAATTAGTTCATGCAAAAGCAACTAAGATTTCGCAAAACAGGTTTATGCTAGTAATTGTGTGCTTGTTTTGCTGGTTTAATTTGGGCCCATTTTATGTCTCCTCTCACCTGGATTGTTGGCTCTGAACCTGATTGCAGTCCAACCCCCCGCGGGAACTCCGACCGTGTTCCGCTCCGGCGGATCGACCAAATTGTACTTGGCGGGATCCTCGGCAGGGTCGAAATTCCCGAACCCCGTGCCGACCACGAAGAAATTGTAGCCGTGAAGGTGGAAGGGATGCGACTCGACCGAAAGTAGGTTCGTGTCCTGCAACACCAACTCAACGGTCGAATTGAACGCTATCTTGCTAAGCCTGGTCCCTAGGGACGTCCCGAGATTCGCGGTGAGTGGCGCGCCGGTGTAGTTGAACGCCGCCAAGGGCTTATCGGGAAAATCGAGCCGAAACACTCCCTTTACGTCGAAGTAGTGTGCTTGTAGTAGCCCAATTTGGGGCATGACAAAGGTGATGTTGTTAAGTGACGCCGTGAGCCGCGTCCCGTTCAGGCACGTCGTGCACGGGTTCACTCCGAGGCCGATTGTGTAGAAAAGATGCCGGTCGACACTGAGCGGCACGTTCGCGGGGAATTCTTGAGAGTTTAAGCTTCTCAGACTGGCGAGAAAGTTTGTCGCGAATTTCGTGTCGTTGGTTAGGGGCAATTCGGGCACGGTCGGGAGCACGGAGTTCGGGACACCTTTGTATTGGAGAATGGCGGTTGCGGTTTTGTTGTCGACCGGAATCGGGGCGTCGTTGAAGGGTTTGACGGCCATGAAGTACTGACCGGGCGACCGGTCGGCCTTCACGAGCACGTTTGTGGTTTGGCCCGGCGCGATGAGAATGGCATTGGTGGCGAAGGGTTTGATGTACACCGCGTCGATCTCGACGACCGTCATGTTGTGGCCCGCGATTGCGAATAAGAGATCGTCGTTGAGTGCAGCATTGACGATTCGGAGCAGGTACGTTCTGCCCGATTCGACTTGTAATGCGTACGTATCTGATAAAATTATTCGAAATTTCTTCGTCACTCCAACAATTTCGCACTAACAAAAAATTTGAAAAAATCAAATACAATAAATAAATGATCCTACGCTTCTCAGAGCATGGGAAGAGAGGTCCAGGTTTTCCATTGATAGTGTGCGCATCAGACGTGTTGGGTGGCAACCCGAGCATGCTCCCCTGCTTCTCCACTGCTTCCACGTCGTGGTGCCACCACTCCCCTACAAAGTCACCCAAAAAAAAAAAAAAAAAAAAAAAAAAAGAAAAAACGAAAAAAATTCAAAATTTGTAATTTTTTTTTTTTTTCTACCTATTTGTATCGAGGGCCATCAAGCACAAATGCGAGTAGAGATATACTTTTTTGATTTTCAATATGACAGTTAAAATTATAATTTAATCTATTCATTACGATGATACGACATCTAAAATTATAACTTAACCAGCTCAACCAGCTCATTGTGACAGACGAATATGAATTATTTTGCTGTCGTATTTTTTTTTTTTCGTATATGTAGAGCGTAATATGTCAGTAATCTGAGCCAATGGTACTTATCGGATCGATGGCGCTAACCATTAATCCCAAAAGCTCGAGCTGTTAGAAATACGCAACCAATTCACTTAAAGCGTACAGACACAGCGCCCACGGATCTCGACCGGACTCAACCCATCTGAACGTTGGGTCTATTGTTGGGCCTCTTGCCGTTAGGTCTATTGTGGACCGCAGCCCCACTCAATTTATTGGACTGATCACCCAACTCAATTTATTAGTCTACTGGGCCTATTGCCACGAGACAGGATGTTGGACCTATTTAACCCATAAATAAATAGCCAACAATCCCCCTCCCAACACCTGCACCGTATGGAAATCGAACCCGTGCCACTGGCTCTGATACCACTTGTCGGATCGTTGGCGCTAACAATTAATCCCAAAAGCTCGAGCTGTTAGAAATACACAACCAATTCACTAAAAACGTACAGACACAGCCCCCACGGTTCTCGACCGGACTCAACCCACCTGGACGTTGGGTCAATTGTTGGGCCTCTTGCCGTTAGGTCTATTATGGAGCGCAGTCCCACTTAACTTATTGGGCTCACCCAACTCAACTTATTAGTCTTCTGGACCTATTGTCACGAGAAAGTTAGACCTATTTAACCCATAAATAAATAGCCAACAACACTGACCTAGTACGAGTTCCGCTTCTCCGTGGGGGTGGGAGAAAGGGTAGGGAACGCCTTGCTTGGGCATGACGACGACGGCGCCGTGGACGGTGGCGCGAAGCCACAGGATGTGCGCATGCCACCACAGCGTGCCCCTTTGTCCGGTCACGTTGAAGTCGTACGTGTAGCTCGAACCCGTCTGGATCGGGCACTGCGTTATGTATGCCGGCCCGTCCACCCATCCGTTGCGGAATTGCTTCAATCCGTGCCTGCAGTTGTAGTCGCACATAAACTAATATAACAGTTTTTCCCGTAACTACGACAAACTTTACACTCCGTTTGGCGCCAAATCAAAATAGAATTTAGTTATCGAATTCATTATTTTTAAATAAAAAATAATAATTCGAATGTGATTGATTATATTTTCCATTCAAACTCTCAATCATACAGTAAGAAATATTAAAACTGATGTACTCTAAATGAATTTCCATCAAATCAAATCAAATCATGAGAAATATTGAGAGAACATTAATTTGTATTATGAGATACATATTCCACCAATTTTTTTTGTTTTGCGAATTCAATATATAAATTAAAACAGTGAATTTTAAAAAATAGAAAAAATTTAAAATTTTAAGTAGAATAATTTCTTTGAAAAGACAAGTAGAACAAGTTATATCTTATACGGATTGAGTGTTTGTTAATTGCTATATATTGAAAGTATCTCAAATATTTTGAATTGAATGCCTACCAATGGATGGACATGTTGTATTGCGCGTAGTTCGTAACATTGATGATCACTCTATCGCCTTCTCGAGCATAGATTGTCGGTCCAGGGAACCTACCGTTGACGGTGACGATCGATTTAGGATGACACAATCTGCTTATATTTTTCACAACAATCTGGCACCAAAAAAAACAAAAAAAAATTAATAAATAAGTTGCGCTATTGTTAACAAGTTTGGGCCTATTTGGTTCAGCACATGCCGCTGTTGTACTGACGGATCACGACGCGCTCAAAAGCTCAGCCAAATGAGGCCTTAATCAATTGCAATTGCACTACTCACATCAAATTGGTAGCTTTTTATGTCAGCTTCAGCAGGAAGCAGAAGAGCAAAAGCAGCAAAGCTGGGAAGCAGGAGAAGACCAAGGAAGGGGAAAGCCATTTGCAGCAGTGAGTTGTTGTAGTATTGAAGAGAGGCTCTACAAGTGAATGTTGGTGGTGGGATGATGAGCATATGCATGCTAGAGCTAGGGCATTGGGTTCTTATATGTCCAGGGCTTTGGGCTTTTACAATCAGTTTGTTAAAGGGAGATAAAATAGTTTGGTGAGGGATTTTCTTTTTAGGGTTAATTGCATACATGTCCCTATAAATATGTCGAATTGCAAATATATTCCTGCAAAATTTAACTTTTCATATTTATCCCTTCAAAAATCCACCGTTATTCAAATATGTCCCTACCGTCCATCTCTGTTAAAAAAGTTGATTTAACCCTAGGTTAAATCTTAACCTTGGTTAGGTTAAAAATTAAATTTACATATTTACCCTTTCCATATTATACCTCAAAAAAAAAAAAAAAAAAAAAAGGGAAAAAAAAGAATTATTTTGATGATAGAATTTTATGATTTTTTGGAGAGGGACATTTTTGTAACAAGTATAATGATATTGCTTTTGGAGGGATATATTTATAAGGGGGTAAAAAAGTCATTTCACATCGAATCTGTTAAAAAATAAACAGATTCCAAACGGGGATTAACCAGAGGGGCATATTTGAAGAACTTCGGATTTTTGAAGGGATAAATATGAAAAGTTGAATTTTACAGGGATATATTTGTAATTCGACATATTTGTAGGGACATGTATGCAATTAACTCTTCTTTTTAGGTAGGAACATCCACATTAGGGTTGAGTTGATGCTTGGAAGGAAATTGTGATGGAGACCTATATTAATTAAAGAGTAGAAGGAGAAATATTTAATTGATTGCACCACTAGTCTTAATTGGAATTCAAATTTGACATTTAGTGGTTCTAAAATTTTTAATAGGTAAAAAAAAAATCAAAACTATGAATCATTTTTATTTTGCCACTCAACTGTTCAATTTATTTTATTTAAGTCAGTCTACAACATTTTATATTCAAAATTTAAAATACATTATTTATTTTTATAGATTTAATCAGTATATTTTATGTAATTAATCTCGTAATTATAAATTTATTAAAGTAAGTAATTAGTTTAAATTTTAAAGTCAAAATATCGTTGGCACACTCAAATCAAACAAATTAAAAAATTAAGTAATAAAATTAAAATTTTAAAAATTTGGTTGATAATTCATAACGGGTCTATACATATTTACCTATTAATTTATTATTTGAGGATAAACTATCGTCTATACCTAGTGCATTAGTATATTTATTTATCATGTATTTGTTAACTATCTTTTTCATTATATATTTTAATCCTACCATCCATTAAGTTATAATATTTTAGTTAAATATAAATACTCTCGTAAACTGATTGTTTTATATAATTAATAATTTCTCTACACAAGAATTAGACTTTTGAATTGAAAGATGAAATTAGTGAAAAAGTTCGTATCACACGCGCTGTCTCAAATGGTGAAATCAAAAGTTCGAGGATGAAAATGAAACTTAAAGTTCAGGAACTAGCTAGTAAGGCAATTTACCATAATTAACAAGATTTGTAGCTTAGATGGTTTTAATATTCACCAAGAGAGAGAGAGAGAGAGAGAGAGAGAGAGAGAGAGAGAGAGAGAGAGAGAGAGAGAGAGAGAGAGAGAGAGAGAGAGAGAGAGAGGAGAGAGAGAGAGAGAATAAAAAAAAGAACATGCAAGGGTTTAAAGTTACATGGTACTGGCGTAATAAGGTTGAGAGAGGTATGTTTGGCCAATAACTCAACAGATGTTTAGCTTTGTCGTTAAGATAAAGAAATAGTACTATGTTGTTTTTGTTCTATTTTTATGTTTTAATAGAGAGAGAGAGAGAGATGTGTAGTGGAGAGTAAGGATATATAGATGTACTTGTACCTGGAGAGACAGGATTGAGTTACTTGAAAGAGTAGATGGGATTGTTAGTAGCTGATGGGTCACTTCAGTAGTTTTGTTTATAAGCAATACTATATATACATTCTAAAGAGATGTACATCTCAAACCTTCATCGTCTAAGAATGGAGCTATGGTGAGGAGTCACTCCAAGTGATCCTTAAAAGAATCTTCATTCTTAAATGAATGAGAATGTAAAATATACATTCCTTTCGGGTGCACATATAGTATTTTCCTTTGTTTATTTATGTTCACTATTTGCTTTGCGTATGTATCAGATCTCAAGGGATAGAGAGAAGAGCTTTTTTTACTTTTCCTTTCCTTTTCTCTCCCTTTTTTTTTCTTTTTTTTTTTTGAAATTTCTTTTATATATATAATAGTATATTATCTGTTGTGTTTAATTTTTAAAAATAAATTTAACTTAAAATATAAATCTGTAGGCTGAATTTTGAAGTTGAAATTTCGAATATTAACCATCAAATTTTTCACCGCATACAATAGAAGTTGTACGCGAAAATTACATTATCTTTGAATATAAAAAATATGACACTCTAAAATTTTAAATAGGTATATATACGAGATATAATATGATTAAATCTCTTAATCCGATTAAAATATTTTCGGCGGTGGTTACACTCAAAAAGTTAAGCATATTAGAACTAAAGTAGTTCTAAAATGAATGGTTTTCTGGAACGTTGGGCGTCACAACAAATTTCGAGCTTGTCAATTTAAGTTAGTGGTGAATAATGAGGTATATGATTTTTTTTTTTTTTTTGAATATAAAATTTATATTCGTCAAAATATCTATAATAAGTTATGAAAAGATAATTATGAACTATAGTACTCTCGAAATTCCTATCTAGTGGTGGAAACAGCTCTAAGCCTAAACATGATTTTTTTGGATTGAGACTTTGGCTCCGTTTGAAATTACGAGAAGGTTACAATACTTACAGTAAAAAATAATGACGAAAAAATATTATATTTATTTTTATATATAATATTACGTTTCACATAACGTAAAGAATCGATCATAATATATGTTTTACAGTTTCATCAAAAAATAAAAAAAAACTATTTTTATATATATATATATATTTTTGTCCGAACTCCGTTTTTTCTGTTAGCATTGACCGATCCACGATACCAAACGGACCCGCATTCATATTGGATCCAAAACGGGCCTAAAAATTTAGACCCGAAATTATGTCAGACCTATTCGATCTCACAAGAGCCCAGCCTAAGCCTAGTACTCCAAAGCCCAAATAAATATATTCAACAGTGTGTTAATTGTGTACTATTTCACTAAAAATAATAATAATAAAAAAATATATGAATATAATTATTTTATTATTATAATTAATTATTTTTAGTACAAGTGGCAAAGGACTTAATGGTTGATATTCCAGACATGAATTCGAAACCTAATTGTTTTATATTTTCAGTTAAATTTATTTCAAATAAACGAAGCGGATAGAATGCTATATTTCTCTAAAAAAATAAATAAATTATGGGTAACATTTATCTTTTTTGCAAATTAAAGAGACAATGCTTTTCCATAGCTTGAGGAATTAACAAATTAGCAAACATTTAACACAAAGTTCCTTTATTGATAGTACATTAATTAAATAATCAGTGTGTCTTATATCCTATAAAATGTACAGGTCTAATGAATCAATATAAATGTAATACACATACACATATATAGTTCCTTGGAAACTCCTAAAACTAGGGAAACATAGAAAAATAATTATGAACAACTAATAAATGTTTCAATTGATCTTTAAACCATTTACAAAGTTTCTGAATATCATGGATGCTGCCTTGTGAAACTTGATGAAGGGTTTGTGAGCCAATCCTGACCGTTGATCCAGACCGTCGACAAGAATGGCAGGGCTTCAGGCTGTGAAAGCTGGTGAGACCACAAAACTCTTCCTGAGGCATCTGATCCAGGTCCATAACACTTGTATTCTCCGTAGAACTCCGTCCTACGTTATACGCAACCCAAGTTAAATTTAATGTAAACATATCTCGTTTAATTATTCACTGATAATTTAAATTTGTAATTGTGACGCCCCAACTTTTCAGGAGGTCACCCATTCTAGAACTACTCTATCTCTAACACGCTTAACTCTCATAACCTCCTGGATCTTGCTGCCATCCAAAACACTATAGCCGAGTTAAGAGATTTAGTCATATTATATCATTTATATATATGACTAATTCAAATTCCGGAGGTGTTACATTCTTCCCCTCTTTAAGGCCTGACATCCACGTCAGGCTCAAGCACACTCACAAGCACCAGGCGATGTGAGACTCGTCTCGCTAGCCTTAGCCGACCTTGTGGGGAGCTGCACTCCACCCACAACGATCATTAGCCGGAAAACCTCGCTCTACCCGCTATATAACCCTGGCTCAGCCGAGACTCATCTCACATTTTCGACTGGTGAATGGCTCTGATACCAACTATGACGCCCCAACTTTCCAGGGGGTCACCCATCCTAGAACTACTCTAGCTCTAGCGCTGAACTCTCATAACCTCCTGGATCTTGCTGCTATCCAAAACGCTATAGCCGGGTTAAGAGATTTAGTCCTATTATATTATTTATATATAGGACTAATCCAAATTCCGGGGGTGTCACAATAATGATCTGACCCACTAGCAATAATAACTTGTTGAGCCCAAACCACAGCCCAAAATGTTTAACCCTAGTTATTATTACTAGTGTCCATGTCTCATATAAATCCAATCACAATTCCATCCACATCCAATGTGGGACTATTGGGGGCGTTACAGACTTCTCCCGTTTAGGCCTGACGTCATCGTCAGCCCAAACACACACATAGCAACCCAAGATCACCAGGCAATGTGAAACTTGTCTCGCTAGCCCTGTCATCTAGACCCAGGCTCAGCCGAGAGGCCCGAGACTCGCCGCATACTTTCAGCTGCTTATTGACTCTGATACCAAATGTAACGACCCGGCCCACTAGCAATAATAACTCGTTGGGCTCAAACCATAGCCCAAAATGCTTAAGCCCAGTTATTATTACTAGTGTCCATGTCTCATATAAACCCAAATCAATCAAATATTTTCAGTTATTATTACTAGTGGGTTGGATCATTATAAAATCTCACCATATCTATTAAATATTGGAGTTTCAAAAGTATCTGTCCACTTGGTTCACAATTCTTATAAATCTCAACCTAGACCTATTAAATTTGAACTAGTTTTGAGTTTCCATGCACTGAAAAGATGCCCTCAAAAGGATAGCAAAATATTATATTTTGAATTTAGATCATACTTTAGGAGGTTTTTTGAATCTTTTTCTATGTATATAGAATTTTATTGAGACACGTGATTGTCACGCACTCACTTTAATTAAGCATTGTTTTACGTATAGAGCACCAATAATGGGAGAAAGATAAAAAGATAAAAGAGTTATTCAATCCATAACCAAAAATACATATTGAAGTCAAAATTGATAAATGAAACTACCATATTATATATCCTGCCTAATATTTTACATAAACAGGTACAAGAATCAAAGATTAAGATAGAGTTTATAAAATCCATGTAGAAGTTTGCTGAATGTGGATGTCAATTTGAATTCTAGCTAAGATAATTCAAATCTTTGCAGGATGAAAATTTTGATCAAAAAGTAGAACCATCAAGATAAGGACGATTCAAAAAAAGCTGATAAAACAAACAATTCAATCTGATTTCGGTTTCTGAATGCGTTGGCTATCCGGTCGATAAATTTTCGCTGCCATCTAATTTCAACAATTTGAATGAAATATAATTGTTAATGGTAATTCCAAATTGGGACACTTAACTAGTAATTCATCTTTTTATCTTGTCCTTGCAATGAAATTGTTATTGCTTCCTGATTCGCAACTTAATTTTAAGGGTCATTTAGTTCGAAGTTTATAATATTTTCAAAATATTATATATTTTATATTTAAAATAATAAATTCGTTAGTAACTTATCATATCATTTGAGTTAGGAGATTGTTAGAAAATTATATATATTTATTAATCGACTATTAATTATTCCCATAAAAAAATGGAAATGAGAATGCGTCCTAACCTATTGTAATTGTTAGAAAAATTTATCTTTTCAAATTAATTCTTTTAAATAATTTAAACTTAATTTAAACTTGAAATACTATAAAATAAAGTTTAGATGAAGCCTGTGAATGTCGAGGCGTGCGTGAGCACTGTCCTAGAAGCGAGATTGTCCCTCCACGTGCGAGGCTCCGGCAATCACCCATAGTGATACAACAACTACTGTCCACCCCGTCGGCAACGACTCCGGGATAGTGCGTAGCGAACCCAACGACTTTCAAAAATACAGCAAGAGGAAGACTCAAAATAAAAAAAGAAGTAGCAAAATAAAATATCAATGTAACGGCAAAACGCAAAATAAAATATCACCTCGGACCACTCCCCCCTCCTCCTGAAAACGCAACGGCCCCTCAGGCCAACTACCTTCAGGTTTGAAAAAGTTTGGCTAACTCGGAGTGACTTCGTCTCGCTGGTGCCTATCTGGTGGAATGAAATCGAACCTAGACATGGAAATGAAGGGAGCATCCTCACCTTTAACGCGAAACTCCGCCACTGCCGCAAGCGGATCAAGGAGTGGTGTTCCTCCAGCTACCACAGCATCACCAAGACCAAGCGGGTGTTAGCGGAGGAGATCCAGCGGCTGGACACCCTAAAGGAACACCGGTGTTTGGCCACCAATGAATTGGATTCGAGAAGGGAACTCAAGAACCAGCTGAAAGAAGCCATTAGCGAAGAAGAGATCCTTTGGAAGGCCAGAGCTAAGCAACACTGGCTCAAAGAGGGGGATGACAACACCAAATTCTTTCATGCTATGGCAAACGGGAGAAACAGAGCCAACCGGATCGGACTCATTGAGGATGACGGCCGCACTCTAGATACTGAAGAGGACAAGGGGGACTACTTCTTCCGCAAGTTCAGAGACCGCTTCGCGCCAACTTCTTAGAGCCACTCCTCGTTTGGTGACTGGCAGGATCTCTTTCCTGACAACACTGCGCTTAGCAAGGACCACCTTACATCCCCGTTCACGTTAGAGGAAATCAAGCTTGCCACCTTCCAGATGAGTGGGGATAAAGCGCCGGGTCCCGACGGTTTCAGCTTGGCCTTCTACCAGAGGTTCTGGGATGTGATCAAGGAAGATCTAACTAATATCTTTGTGGACCTCTTCAACGGATCACTGAACACCGGCCCTATAGATTACTCCCATATCTGCCTCATTCCGAAATCAGAGGGAGCCAACTCTGCCAATGACTTCCGGCCTATCAGCCTAATCAACTGCATTCAGAAAATCATTTCAAAGGTGCTGACGAACAGACTTGTCAAAGAGCTAGACAAGATTATCTTCCCTGCGCAGTCTGCTTTTGTCAAAGGCAGATACATTCTGGACTCCTTCGCCACCGCGAGCGAGCTTATTAGCTGGGGCGTACGCAAGCACATCGACTACGTTGGAGTCAAAGCGGATTTCGAGAAAGCCTTTGACCATGTGAATTGGGGTTTCCTGCAACATATCCTGCGCTGTCTAGGCGCGAACCAGAGATGGTGTGGTTGGATCGACCAGTGCATCTCCAACGGCAAGGTTGCCATCCTTGTCAACGGCACACCTAGCAAGTGGTTCAAAATGAAGAGAGGTCTTCGTCAGGGGGACCCCCTGTCGCCGTTTCTGTATCTCTTGGTTGCAGAGGGACTTGCGCGGATGACCAATCGTGCCGTCCAAAATAACCTTCTACAAGGGGTAGGGCCTACGGAGGACGCGAAAACTTCACTCATCCAATTTGCCGATGACACAATCTTCTTCTGCGAGGCGAAAGTCAGGCAAATCCGTAATCTCTGCTTCCTTTGGCAGACTTTTGAGTAGGCATCCGGTCTGAAAATCAACAGGGCCAAGTCGGAATTGTTCTACATGGGCAGCGGCACCAATAAAGGGGAGAGACTAGCGGCTATGCTGGACTGCAAGTTGGGATCGCTACCTATCAAATATCTGGGACTACCTCTGAAGCAGGGCCCCATCCCGAAGGAGGACTGGCACCTAATCGTCAACAGAATTGAGCAGAGAATCAAAGGGTGGCAGGCTAAGCTACTGTCGCAAGGAGGACGGCTAATAATGGTTAACTCAGTGATATCGAATCTTCCCCTTTACTTCTTCTATGTTTTCAGAGCACCGGTCTGGGTCCTTAAAAAAATCGACTCGCTACGAAGAGCCTTCTTCTGGAAAGGACAGAGCGCTACTTCTGGGGAAAGCTGCCTTGTGGATTGGAAAACTGTCTGCAGAAGCAAAAGGGACGGGGACCTAGGTGTTCTGAACCTGGAGAGCTTGAACATCGCTCTGCTTGCAAAGTGGTGGTGGAGGTACTTCACCGCCGATTGGACCCCCTGGGGAACACTTGTGAAGGGCCTTTACTATCGCCGCAGATGCCCGCTGACAGAAGGACCCTCCTTCAAACCGTACTCGCTTTGGTGGAAAAGCGTGGTCGAAACGAGGGAGCTCTTCAGGTGTGGCACGACAAGGACGGTGGGGAACGGCGAATCGACGGGTTTTTGGTCTGATATTTGGCTAGGGAACTCAAGCCTATCAACCCAATTTCCGGACATCTACCAACTGGTCCACAACAAGAACCTCCGGGTAAAGGATTGCCTGCTGCACAACGGATGGGACTGGGCGAAGATTTTGGAAGGCCTAATCCCGGGTTCGCCAGGCCTTGACGTGCCAACTACGCAGCTCAAATCAATCTTGGAAGACTACAGCCTAACCAGCAGCAGAGACGAGTTCCATTGGCGTTGGGCGAAGTCTGGGCTTTACTCTGTTAAATCGGCGTACCGCTTCCTACAAGATAGCGGGATAGTTGACTCCCGTTTCAACCAACTGTGGAAGATTAAGTCGCCTTTGAAAGTTAAAATCTTCATTTGGCTCGTCCTCAGAAGGAGGATTATAACCAGAGACATACTTCTCCGTAGAAATTGGACCGGGCCTTCCACTTGCGTTCTCTGCCACGGAAGCGAGGAAACTGCGGACCACCTGTTTGTCTTCTGCTTTACCGCACAGTCGCTACTGGGGGCTTTACTGCCAAACAAACTGGAGATCCGTAACATCCTTTCGGTCGAGGGTTTGTGGGAGACGCATGTTCTCAAGGTTGGGGGTTTGGGCAAGAGAGCGCTCATTACTATTGCAGCCACGTGGTGGCTCTGTTGGTTGGAGCGGAACAAAAGGATCTTCGAGAATCAAAGCCGACCCCTCCGCCAGATCCTCGGCGACATCAGGCGGTTTCGATTGCACTGGACCTGTTTCTGTGTTTAGCCGTTTTTTTTTTTTTTTTTTTTTTTTTTTTTTTCGGGGACGGCTGCGCTCCGCAGCCTTGTTGCCCCTCCCTCTGCTAAATTCACCCCCGTATTGAATGAAGCGGCAGCATGCTGCCATTCTCTCAAAAAAATAAAATATCAATGTAGTAGTTGAACTCTTTTGGATATATAGGAGTAGTACTGTGGCTTAGTAATTAATCAAGCTCTCATGCTCTTCATATATATATATATATATATATATATATATATATATATATAAAGCCAACAGGGAACAAGGTCCAACAGCTAATTTTTTTGGGCAGCTCATAAGGTCATTCCTAAGGGAGGCTCTTGAGTAGTCCGAAAAAGCAAATTTCTAAGAAAGACATAAATGCAAAAAAGAAAAGTCAAAATGCCAAAGACCAAGTTTAAAATCACAAAAAAAAACATATAAAATCCAACCGTAATATAGTATAGTATTGCTACTGGTGCATGGGGAGTATATAATAATTCCGCTATTTCAGTAAATATCTTTCACAACTATTCAAGCTGAATTGAAAGATAATATTACAAACAGTGAACCAAACGGAGTTTTACTGTAAAAAACGATTTCATTGAAAACACGAGTTACCTTTGGTTGTTAGGGTCTCCCCAGTTGTCCCAGCCTTGAGGAAGAACCGCGTTCGTCATGTAGGTGTTGGCGAACACGACGCGCGAGTAGCTCCCCCACGGTCGTCCCAGAACCATTTCGCCATTTCCAGTGATCTTACACCCCACGAAGCTATATCCAGTATCCTCTGCAGCCGTTATGCGTCGTTGCGCTGTGATAGCTCCGCCATTCTGCGAGACCGAATGCAGATGGCATTTCTACAAACAAACAAGCGAGGAATGGAGTAAGTCGGTCCTATTTGATGAACTGCAGTCTGAATAGTGATAACAATTAAAAGGATTACTATATATATACATAAATTGAGGTTTCTATATATTCTTATTGTCCAAAATCTTATTTCCACTTTGGGCAAAATCTCTAAATATTTGTACTAACCAAATGCTCTATTATAGCTTACTGTTGCTGTAGAAAAAAAACTTAAATGCAGTTAATCCTTCTGAAATTTTACATCATTAGCATTTAACCATTTAGATAAAAAAAATATACACTTCACTTCCTTGAGAAAAAGAAGAAGAAGAAGAATAGAGACAAATTTGATAATTTCACTATTTTTTTTAGCACTATAATTTGATAAGATATTTTTGATCTTTTAAGAAATGTTAAGGGTATTTTTTTTTTATATATATATTTAGAGAGTAAAAAATAACATGCAATATATTGAGATATTGAGAGATGTTATATATATATATATATATATATATATATATATATATATATATATATATATATATATATATATATATATATATATATATATATATATATATATATATATATGTCTTTTTGCTAAAAAAATAAAAATCCAAAAATGGGGCTGGGCAGTTTATGATTTTTTGAGGCTAAATTATGAAAAAATTTCTATAAATACACATTTTTTTTACTTTTTCTCATGATTTTTAAAAATTTATATTTTATTTTTTTAAAAAATTCAAATTGATGCACTTAGTCCCCCTTCGTCCGGATTCCGTCACTATTTCATCAATTTTATTTAATTTATACTGAAAATATTTTTTAAATAACAAAAATATATTAAAAATTAATTTTTTTTTATAAAATAAATAAAAGCAATTTAGTTATTTTGTCCTCTCCATTAATATCGCAACCCTTAAAAATATTTTCTTAAATTTTACAAAAGATAAAATATAAATTTTTAAAAATTAGAAAAAAAAATTATAATTTTTTTTTTATATTTTAATTAATTAATTTATTTATTTCAACTGCAGTGGTATTAATATACTATTTGACAAATAAAACAGTCTAGAACATCCACAATAATCGAAAAAACATGCAAAACATATAATTTTGAGATGGAAAAAATAGAAACTCGAACTTAAAACTTTTTAAATTTTCTACGGAATTAAGAAACTTAAATTTTCTTATAATACTGCATAATAATAATAATTAATAGTAATTAATTTGTTGAAGAATGTGCGTTCTCAAAAAAAAAAAATTTGTTGAACAATAAATACTGAATGCGTACTAATTAATTAATTAATTAATTAACCAAATCACACAAATTAAAGGAAAATACTACTCTCAAAATGAAACAATTAATAAGTAATGCATGCTTAATTAATTCACCTCAAAAAGTGCTTTGCCATCGCCACAGATGACGTCCGTGGCACCTTTGTAGCAGTTATTGTAGTAGTGTCTGCCGGCGTCGTCGAGGACGGTGTCTTGAAAGGAAATGAACCTGCATGAGTAAAATGCTGCCCTGTCCCCTGATGCTCTCAGTGCAACTGCTTGAGAGCCGGGGCCGAATGTGTTCTGCCAAACAAAATAATAAATAAAATAATAAATAAATAAATAAATAAATAAATGTCACTTCAGAGTTTAAAAAAATATTTAATAATTTTTTTTTTTAAATCAGAGTTAAACATTTCGAATTTCAAGGCGTAAACAGATCGGCACACATATAGAAAATTCTGTCCAAACGTGACGCCCCCAATTGTCACACATCGGATGTGGATGGAATTGTGATTGGGTTTATATGAGACATGAATACTAGTAATAATAATTGAGTTTAAGTATTTTGGGCTGTGATTTAGGCCCAACGAGTTATTATTGCTAGTGGGTCGGATCGTTATATTTGGTATCGGAGCCAATAACCAGTCGGAAGTGTGCGGCGAGTCTCGACTGAGTCTGGGTCTAGATGACAGGGCTAGCGAGACAAGTCTCATATCGCCTGTTGATCTTGGGCTACTGTGCGTGTGTTTGAGCTGACGAGGACGTCTGCCCTAAACGGGAGAGTCTGTGACGCTCCCAGACGCCCCCAATTGTTCCGCATTAGATGTGGATGGAATTGTGATTGGGTTTATATGAGACATGGACACTAGTAATAATAACTGGACTTAAATATTTTGGACCGTGGTTTAGACCCAACGAATTATTATTGCTAGTGGGCCGGATCGTTACAAAAATAATCCATATGGTAAGACCATTACTTACTTACAAATTAAATTGAAGCTTATATTTGTAAAATTATATAAAACAATAATAGATTTAAGATGCGAGTTTAATTAAAAGAGCAACGCTACATGTACACCCCCAAAGGGGGTGTACATCTTACACCCACCGATCTAAAGGTGGGACGGTCACTTCACAAATTGTGAAGTGACCCCTCACCACACCCCACTCATTGGATGGGTGGGGTGTGCGATGTACATCCCCAAATGGGGTGTACAAGTAGCATTTTTCTAATTAAAAAAAACTTTTTGAAATAATAATTCTATTTAAAAACGGTATTTATATATTTTATATTCAATTATCATATTATCCACTATCTCTTTTATTGAGATTATCTAAATACAATACTTTATTTAGATGAATGTTCTGAATGTGTGCACTGTTAAACTCAGAATCTCGTATACAATATTGGTTTGTTGTTTTTTTTTTTTTAGAATAAAATAGTATATTATCGCTTTATTTATTTGGAAGATGAATCGGACTACAGACAAATTAAGATGGCGTAAGAAAAAAAAAAAAAGAAAGAAAATCCAAATGTCTATGAATGTATATATAAAATAATTTCAATATTTTTTTTTTTAAAAAAAATGTCTCTTCTTTGTGCCTTGGAGATGAAAAAAAAAAGTGTGGTCTTGTTTTTATAATAAGTATATAAATTTTAAAAAAATTTATTAAATAATTATTTTAAAATTTTATCTGTTAATTAATTTTTTTCTTTTTTTCTTTTGGAATCATTTGTTAGGATTATATATAAATTATTAGAATTTTTATTTGGTTGTTAAAATTATATAGACAATTTTTTATTAAAAGGTTAGAATTGCATATAAATTATTCATCATTTTTTTTTGTTAAGAAAAAGACGGTAAATAATTTTCTATTTTTAGGACTAAAGATAGTAAACAATTCATATCTTTCAATCTGTTAAAAAAAATAAATAAATAATTTTCTATCCTTTAAACTTTATTAAAGATAATGAATGATTCATCGTTTTTCAATCGCACTTCCATTTTAATGCTGAAATAAAATTTCATAGCTCGGTTCAGATTTTTTTTTAAAAAAAACTTCAAATATGCATGACACTAATCATTTGATAAAACAAAAAGAGGATAAATACTTGTTATTAGAGCAAAGGTATATATAAGTACATATACACTTTTTTAGGGGTATATATCTTACACTCCATCATTCTAAGGTGAGATGAATTTCACTCGTCACTCGATGTGACGAGTGGAATAATATCCACTCCAGAATGGGATGGGATGTAGGATGTATATATAAGTAAATATACACATCTTTAGCGGTATATATCTTACACCCTGAATGGGGTGGGATGAATTTTTCGAGTGACGAGTGGATGTATATATAAGTAAGTATACACTTTTTTAGGGGAGTATATCTTATACCCCACTCCATTCTGAAATGAAGTGAATTTCTCGAATGACGAGTGGAATAATATTCACTCCAGAATAGAGTGGGATGTAGGATGCACACCCCTAAACGTAGCATCTCTCAAATAAAAAATAAAAAATTACTTGGATTGTGAGGTATCTTCCAACAAAATCTGAAGCCAAAATGGAAACAGTTGGAGCCTGCACATTGGTCCAAGGTTCATTCCATGTGATGATGATGGTGGAATGTGCATTGGTGCCGCTCAATGTTATGAAGGGCTTATCAACTGGAACCATGACCTTCTCACTGCAAATTAGAAAAAAAAGAAAAAAAAAAGAGGAAAATTCATTAAGCAAATTAATTAAGAGGAAATTAATTAATTAGAGCATATTACACATATCATTAGCTAGCTAGCACATATTCTGCATGTGTTCTTTTTTTGAGAGAAATATATTATTCATTTTTTTTTTTAAAAAAATGACTCGGATATATCGAAATATAAAATCTGCTTGGTTTTTCGAAAAAAAGTGTGAAAAAAAAAAAGGTATTCTCATTAGCTAGCACACATTCCCTTTTGATTTTTTTTTAAAAAATTACTTTTTTTTGAAAAACTTTTCTTCAGATTTTATAAAAAACTGATATTTTTATTATTCTATAAAAATATTTTATTTTTTTTTTGAATCAAACGGATGATTTTTTTTCTTAAAAAAATCATAAAATATTCTCTCTTTTTTTTCAGAAAATCTTTTTTCTATATAGTTTTTTTTTTTTTTTTTTTGGGAATCAAATAATTCCTAAGTTTTAAACTTGTAACGTCGAATACGCACCATTCCTCAGTCAACTGCGCTAGATACGGTGAGTACATACATAGATCCTACCTATGAAGAAAAAAAAAATAAAAAATCTAAACTTTAAAGTGACTATTTTCACCGTGTTAATGTGAATAAAATCTAATAATTTACAAGCAAAATATACTTCTTTTTTTTTTTTACTGTTAAACATACAAAGATAATTAATTAGGACTAATTAATGTGTTCAAGTAAAAACTACTAATTAACACCAAAATTTAATATATCATGCATTATAGAGGGAGAAATATATATATTCTTACTTGTAAATCCCAGGTTCCACCAAGATGAATGTTGCGTTTGAATTGCCCGACGGAACGGAGTCGATCGCATCTTGGATCTTCGTAAAATCTCCTTTCCCAGATTGATCAACCCTAATAAGCACCGCAGACGACGAATTTAGCGTGCCATTAACATACGAAGGCGCAAAATAATAAGCCAATAATACTAGAACTGCACCAAAAAGAGACTTCATGATCACATATAATTCTCTGTCAATGGCATATATAACACCTCAATTCATGATCTTATTTATTTATATAGTTAATTATTACTGAATAAGGGGTCTTCTTTAGCAAAATGTGAATGTTGGTAACCGTACGATATGGATATAAGTTGGATGGAGTACATCAGAATCTAGATGATACATATGTATCTTTTTTTTGGAGTCCTTGTACTATTCTCACCTAACAAGTTGGCCATTCACTTTTAGTTAAACACTTTAATCCTAAATTTTGACAAATATGTTGCATTTTGTTACGTGAATTGTAGGGGTGGCAATCCAGTTCGCTGTTCGTGAGCCAGTTCGTGTTCGGCTCGAAATGAGCTCGAAATAGAATCGCCCGTTTAGCAAACGAGCCGAACATGAGCAAAATTTTTCAGCTCATTTAATAAACGAGCCGAACACGAGCTGGGGTCAGCTCGATAACCGCTCGAATATATATATATATATATATATATATATATATATATATATATATATATATATATATATATATATATATATTACTATTTAGATTTTAGGCCATTAATTTTTTATGAATTTTAATTATTAGATTAAAATTTTAATTTTTTAATTTTTTTTCAATTTTACACCTAATAGTAGGAATGAAAATCAAACTTATTGTTCGCGAGCCAGCTCGTGTTCGGCTCGTTTACGAATTTTTCAGCTCGATATTTAAACGAGCCAGCTCGTGTTCGGCTCGTTTATTAAACGAGCCGAACACAAGTCGACCCCAGCTCGCTCCTGTTCGGCTCGTTGACACCCTAGTGAATTGTGACAAATTAATATGGCCTTTATATTGCAATATATAAATATTACAGGGACTAAGCATACAGTTTACTCTTAGCTTTTTGGTGAACTATTTTTAAGGTTTTTCTCTTCAGTAAAAGTCAACGGCAAATAATATATATAGGAAAATGCTACCCGTACACTCTATTCAGGGTGTATATCACACACCCCATTCATCCAATGGGTAGGGTGTGATGATGGGTCAATCGATGTGACTCGTAAAAGATATCGCCACCATTAAAATAGTGGAGGTGTATGATATACACCCCTTCGGGGTGTACATGTAGCATTGTTCATATATATATATATATATATATATATATATTTGTAGCTAAACGTAGGTTTCGTTGTGATCTGTAATTGGCTCATTGCTTCGTTAATTAGCGAATAAAATTCTAATTAAGTATATTATTCAATAATGTGGCTACGTGTATTTAACGTATCCAAGAGGAAAATGGACCCAGATTTTATATTTAATTCTCTTTGAAATTCCCAATTTCTAACCAGATACAGTTATTTAGAAATTACGCAAAATTATTGTCTCACGCTTTGCTTCCGCAGATTAAACTGAGTATTTTTATTTTACATAATAATCTATGACGTACATACGTCGGTATTAAAATTTATCTAACGTTATTTGATAAAATAAAATTAGCATAAAAGCATATAGAAATATCTAATGTTATTAGATAAAATAACATATATTATAACCGACTGATGGAATAATAAAAAATATATCATAACTGACTCATTGTAATATATGGAACGTTTTTTTTTTATATTTAATATTTTAACTATGTTTAAAAGCGTCTTATGTAGTATAAAGTCATATTTGAAAGTGTCGGTAAAATATAAATTTTTTAAAATTTAGCGCTTTAAAATATCGAAAAATTAAAATCAATAATAAATTGTATTATTTAATAAATTAGTTTGATATAATAGAGACTCCGCTGAACACTTTCCCCGTCATCTAATGTAATTTCTTATGCAATCTCTCTGCAATCCCAACGTGTATACGAATCTTACAGTTTTACTATTTTTGCATGCCCAATTATATTTTTGGACTCATATCTTTTCAGCCTTTTATTTTTTTAATGGTTGAATAAATAAATTTTTTTTAACTAAATTAAGTATTTAATCAAATTTGTAAGTGCTTTTATTAAATTTAATATTTTGATTTAAAAATTATACTGAGCAATAATTAACTTAAAAACTAGAAATTTTAGAAACTCAGAAGTTAAATAATTATTAATAAAAATTTCAAATTGAGAGGGTCATTTCAGTATGATCACCCTCGCAATTAACAACTCATGAAAAGTACAAAACTTAGATAATTCTTTAAAAAAAATATATTAAAATAAGTCGGACCAAACAAGCACTTAAAAAATAATTTGAAATGTCTTCGGTATGATTAGCGCCGTGAATAGTTAAAATTAGCACGTAGACCGCTAATTTGTGATAATATATATTTTTTATAACACTAATGACAAGTTATAATCCATGAAGCATTGTGGAAAGCTTAAATAGGAGGAAAATTATCTCTACAATATATATTATTATATATTATTATATATATATGTTTTTGCATGTGCATGATGAGTAGATAACACAGCATTAACTTTGAAGAGAAATTTATTTACTTTCTTAAAAAATACAAAGCATCAGAAACGTCCAACTTCTGCCACCTTTCTTGCTGCAGCCGTCACTAACAATTAACAAACAAGTTTTGTTTTTATTTTCATTATTTTGTTATTTTCCCCTTTTTCATATTTTTTTATTTTTAAAATTTTAGGTTAGCTCAAGTTTGATCTTATTAATTTACTATAATAAAATTATATTATACCGATATTTTTAAGTATTTTCAAAATATAAAAAAAATGTTGCTGACAAAAATATCGACACTTATTATTAGTGTCGTTATATGTGCAGTCGATAGGGTGTATAGCGAAGCATTATTATAATATATTTAAAAATTATGTTTCTATAATCTAATTTTATATATAGATGAAATATAGATAAAATACTTATATAAAAATATCACAAAAATATATTCTTATAATCTAATTTTATTATAGCGATAGATCGGGTTAGGACTCAAAAAGTTGAGGCCTAATCTTACTAAGCGAACGTCTAGGGCCGTTTGGATTCGGTATAGAACCGGAAATAGAAAGGATATCTTTCTTATTGTTCCAAACGTACAAAAAATCAATCGGTATACCTTGTTCTGGTATAACTAGAATAAATGAGAATTACTGTTCTCACTTTTTCTAGCCACCCTCTTATTTTTTCCTTAAATATTCTCCCACGTCTACCGAGGCACCATCTCTCATCTCATTATTACATAATAAAGTTTGAGAGCAAAAAGGTAATTTATCTCAATTAAAACTCTTTATTCCTCTTATTCATTATTATCATATCAAACACAAAATTTTTTATTCTTAAAACCATCCCAAACACTTTTTTACACTAGTTCCGTACTTTATACTTATTCCTGAAATAGCTAGTTCTGTATTATTCCGTTACCAAACGGGCCCCTATTAGGCCTTGTTTGGATTCGGTATAGAAGCGGGAATGGGAGGGATATCCCTCTTATTTTTTCAAACACATCAGGAATTAATCGGTATAGTTTGTTCCAGTAGAACTAGAATAAGTAAGAATTACTGTTCTCACTCTTTCCAACCACCCTCTTACTTTTTCCTTAAATACCCTCCCACGTCTACCACGGCACCATATCTCACCTCATTATTACATAACAAAGTTTGAGAGCAAAAAAATAATTTACCCCAATTAAAACTCTTTATTCCTCTTATTCTTCATTCTCATACCAAACACAAAATCTCTTATTCCTGAAATCATTCCAAACGCTTTTTTACACTAGTTCCGTACTTTATACTTATCCCTAAAATAGCTAGTTCTGTCTTATTCCATTACCAAACGGCCCCTATTAGGCACCGTTTGTTTCGGGGCTAGAATAGGGAATAAGAGGTTTATCCCCTTTATTGTACCAAACGCACCAAGAATTATTCGGTACAGTAGTTCTAGTACAAGCAGAATAAGCTGGAACAACAGTTCTTACCTATTATTTTATAATTTTTTTTTTACCAAACTACCCCTCCTCCCTCCTTTCTCTCTTCCCAATACACTCTCATCATCACAAATCTCTGTCTCTCATTTCTCTTTTTTCCTTCCCAATACACTCTCATCATCACAAATCCCTCTCTCTCCTCTCTCTCTTTTCCTTCCCAATACACTCTCATCATCACAACCTCTTTATTCTTCTTATTCCTCATTCCCATACCAAACACAAAATCTCTTATCCCTGAAACCGAACCAAACGCTTTTTCGCTCTTGTTCCGTACTTTATACCTATCCCCAGAATAGCTAGTTCTGACTTATCCCGTTACCAAACGATACCTAAAGATGTAACGTTAGCAATGCTGGGTTGGCATGACTCACATTCACGTAGGCACAGCATGACTTAGCCCTAAATTCGAGCCGTCTATTGTCGGATCGGATTTTCGAGATCTACGGTTGAGCGTAGCCCTTCAGTCCAGATGACACGAGCCATGCATGGCAGTAGGTCGAGAGAAAGGGCCTAGTTGGCTCGGCTGTGTTCTTCTACCAAGAAATACCAAGGCCCCCCAAGGATAGGTTAGGGCCTGGCCGCAAACGGACCTCTCGGTTTGACACGGCCCAGGCCCGTTGTGAGCCCGAGAAAAAAAAGTTTAGAATGCAACAATCATACATATTGCTGATGTGGTGGTGTCTCTTAACTAATCAAATTGCTCTTCTCAGATTTATCCATCTCATTACGATTTTTAGGAAAATATTTTTATCATACTTTTTTTTTAAAAAAATACATATTCAAAGCTAGTTGTTTCGTATTTTCAGTTAAATTTAATTCAAAATAAACGAAACGGATACCATGCTATCTTTCTCTCTCTAAAAAAAAAATAATAATATAGAAAAAGTTTTTAGAAAAATAGTTTTCTATGATTTTTTTTTTATTATTCTAGTTTTTCGACTATTTATTTGGTTTCAAGAAAACTAGCTTTTTTTCAAAAAAAAAATATTCTACATTTCAGGAAAAGCTAGTATTTTATTATTTTTAAAAAATAAAGTGAAAAATAAAAATAATAATTTTTCATAATATATAGAAAAATATTTTTTAAAAAAAGCCAATTTCTTTTTTAGGAACCAAACCGACCAAAAAAAGAAAAATAATTTTCATAAAACTTTTTTTTTTCTAAATTTTTGTTTTTCTGTTTTTTCTAAAAACCAAATAGCACCTAAGTCCTCGATAATACCTTCCCATTCGAGCTTCTGTTTTTGGGGTCAGATCAGATTCAACCTCATTCACTTTGTCAAGTTGGAATTCAAAGTTTAAAAGTCAAGGTCCAATTTTGTCCATCTATGTCAAGTATCAATAAGTGTAGACCTTTGCTGACTTGATTCACTGGGCCACTTTGGGACTCAAAATCCGATCTGATTTGATCATTCAGTAGTTCATCCCAGGCTCAAAGCAAAAGCTCTAAGGGCCGTTTGGTAACGGGTTAAGACAGAACTAGCTAATCCAGAAATAAATATAAAGTACGAAACTAGTGTAAAAAAATGTTTGGGATGATTTTAGGGATAAGAGATTTTGTGTTTGGTATGATAATAAGGAATAAGATGAATAAAGAGTATTAGTTGGAGTAAATTATCTTTTTGCCCTCAACTTTATTATGTAATAATGAAGTGAAAGAGGGTGTCTCAGTAGACGTGAGAGGATATTTAAGAAAAAAGTAACAGGGTGGTTGAGAAGAGTGGAAACAGTAATTCCAGCTTATTCTAGTTATACTGGAACAAACTATACCGGTTGATTCCAGATGCGTTTGGTAGAATAAGGGGGATATACCCCTTATTCCTTGTTCTAGCCCTAAAACAAACGGGGCCTAAAGGTTTTATTTCTCAAGCACTTTGTTGTCACGTGGTGTGTCTATATTAGTCCATTCTAATTAGACCCAATTCATATAAATTGTGGATTAAAATTTATTCTTTTATACTAAGAATAGCTTTCACTCTCTGATATAAGTTGTTCTAAAAATCGTACCATATAAAGTAAATAAAATTATATGTTTAACTTTTCGAAAGAAGGATATATTCGTAACTAACCGATTTGTATTTTCAACTGAACTGATTCCACTGTATGCATCTTTACACATTTGGGTCATCCAAGATGAAATTTTTTTTATTCTCTTTTTTTGCATTAGTACATAAGTGGACAACATTCTTTTACCTCCTAAGGAAAAGAAAAGGAATGGAAAGGAAAGACATAAATAAAAAATGAATGTGAGAATAAGTAGGAAAAAGAAGAGCTAAAAATATATAGCTTGATTGTGTCATACAACACTACTAATTGGGATTAATTATATATGATATCTCAAAAAATTCCCATATCTTAACTTTAGGGCGTGACAAACACAATAATCTTTTGACTGCTTATTAGAATAAGAGTATCTACATTAAACTATCACCCCCAACTAAAGAAAAAAAAAAAGAAGTAGAAAATCTTATCACCACTTTGTAATTTGATACAGTACTGTTCCTGTAAAGTGGACTCTGTTCCCAGGTTCCCTCAAAGGTTGGCTCTAGTTAATTATTCACAGCTATTTTTTGTGATGGGGTCTAGTAGTTGATTAATCTCCCTATTATGTTGACGCTACCATCTTTTCCATCCTCACTTCAGATATCTAAAGGCAAGAACAAAATTTTCGGTGGGAACTGTCGGATCGGTGGCGTGACGCTAACCATTAATTTCACTTCAGATATCTAAAGGCAAGAAAAAAATTTTCGGTGCGAACTGTCGGATCGGTGGCGTGCGCTAACCATTAATTTCAAAAGTTCGAGCTGTTAGAAATACGCAATCAATTCATTTAAAGCGTACAGACACAGCGCCTACGTATCTCGACCGAACTCAACTCACCTGGACGTTAGGTCTATTGTTGGGTCTCTTGTCGTTAGGTCTATTGTGGACCGCAAGCCCACTCAACTTGTTGGGCTCACCGAACTCAACTTATTAGTCTCCAGCGCCCACGGGTCTCGACCGGACTCAACGCACCTGGACGTTAGGTCTATTGTTGGGTTTCTTGCCGTTAGGTCTATTGTGGACCGCAGCTCCACTCAACTTTGGGCTCACCCAACTCAACTTATTAGTCTCCTGGACCTATTGTTACAGGATAAGAAGTTGGGCCTATTTTAACCTATAAATAAAATAGCCAACAATCCTCCCCCCAACACCTGCACCGTGTGGGAATCGAACCCGTGCCACTAGCACTGATTCCACTTGTCGGATCGTTGACGCTAACCATTAATCCCAAAAGCTCGAGCGGTTAAAAATACGCAACCAATTCACTTAAAGCGTACATACACAGCGCCCACGGGTCTCGACTGGACTCAACCTACCTGAACGTTAGGTCTATTGTTAGGTCTCTTGCCGTTAGGTCTATTATGGACCGCAATCCCACTCAACTTATTGGGCTCACCCAACTTAATTTATTAGTCTCCTGGGCCTATTGTCACGAAGTAGGAAGTTAGGCCTATTTTAATCCATAAATAAATAGCCAACATGAACGGTTGAATCTACAGTATATAAATATTGGTCTCTAACCATTTTTAAAATAAAATGATTGTTTTATATAATTTTACATAGTATCAAAATAAGAGGTTCTGAATTCGAGTCATGCTAAGCTCCACCAGTTTAAATATTTAGAGTACAATGATTATTTCATATAATTTTACGAAAATGATCAGTAAGGTAAGGTCAACTACTCCACCCTTCTTGTATTTCAATCGACCAATAGTTCAATTTCAAATTAGAGAAAAGATTATAATTCATTAGTGACGCAGTGAATATCTAATGCACAAATTTACAGGTGCACAAGCGTGCGTGCAACGATTTTTCCTCCAACAACAAAAACAAAAAGTCATAATATATAGCATAACTTAACAAATTCGATGATGACGGAGATGAATTCGACAAAATTTCCAAATGCGAATATTGATTCTCTGATAATCTAATTTATACGATTTCGAATATCGTTGATACGAAGACCACCATAGATTCCTGCAACTTGTGTGCAAGGGACCAATAAAACATAATTAAAAAAGGGGACCCAATTTATGCGGATGGAAAAGAGAAGGAATCAGCATGCAACAATCAATATGGAGATATATATATATATATATATATATATATATATATATATATATATATATATATATATATATATATATATAAATGATAAGGATTCTAAATATATATCACAAAGAATCTGTATCTCAAAGGAACCAATGCTTTTTTTGCACATATATATTTGCATGACTCTTATGCACAACAAAAGGGTGCAATTTGATAGAGGGGGACCCCTTTATTTTTCAATTTTTTTTTTTTAATTCTTTTAAATGGATCTCAAAGTTCCACACCTCCGAAGTGGAGGAGAAGCCCTTTTGGTGATGTGGTCTTCACAAACCTTTTGTAGATTCTGTAGCCGACTATTGTAGCTATCACACAGTGGGGAGAGGTGATATTGTGTGAGTGAGACAAAAAAAATTCCCTTCCAAAGTCATAGGAGGGTCAGCAACATGTGCCTTTTTGTTTTGATTATTATTTTATTTGGTTGGTTGCTATTAATGACATGATTATTTCTTATGAAATGTGTAAGTTATATGTATTCAAAATAATTCATTTATTGTATATATATATATATATATATATATATATATATATATATATATATATATATATATATATGTATGTACGTATGGATTCGGAGTTGTTATCCTTAATTTCTATGATCAATGCGATAGAATTGCTTCATATAATTTAGCATAGTATAAAAGCAATAGCTCTTGAGTTTAAATCCAAACATGAAAACAATGTTGAATAGAGATATTAAAAACATTATTTTCTAGTAACTTAAGTTACTGGAAATAAACGATTGCTTCATATGATTTGAGTTCGAGCTCAAACGCAAGGGAAATGTTGAAAATAAATTAATATTAAAAATACCGATCATATGTGAGGAAAGTGTTGAATATAAATATTATAAATACCATTCTCTCTAATAGCTTAAGCTATTGAAAATAAAAGATTGTTTCATATAATTTGAGTTCGGCTAAAAAAAAATATTAAATATAAATATTAAAAATATTATTTATTCGTACGTAGTGTATTAGAGGACTAGTATGAAATGAATTCACGCATGGACTCGCCTTGCGAACTACTCATCTATATCTCGCCAATTACACCAGTTTGTGGACTACATAAAGAACATGTAACATAGATCATCACTATATACGCTCAAGCTAGGAAAATTATTTATTCTTTTGCGAGTGGAAATATATATATATATATACATATATATATATATATTGAAAGTTAGCATCTGCGTACTAATATGCTTTTACCAAGTTGGTAATGTGAACATCAACCATTAGGACCATGTGGTACACAACTTGAATATCCCTTTTGCAACTGTAAGAGATCCTGTAGCAATATGCATGGCTCCTCCAAAGTTGAGGGAAAAGTAGCAAAGAGAGTGGCTCATGTTGAAGAATCTATCCCAGGAAATGCACCAAGGCTTAATTACATCCCAAAAGGAACTTTTTCTCAAAGAAAGTGATGGAGAAAAAATATTTTGGAAAAACTTCTTTTAGGTATTCAGGAAAAAGAAACATTCTTTTTAGGTTATTAGTAAGTTGGTTTGGGTACGTAGCTATAAGTTGTTACTGTCATTGAAGGATAATATTCTTCTCGTAGATATGATTCTACTGGCCTTTGTTTAAAGCAGTTTTTTTGGTTAGATGTGGCTCAAAATTTTGATAATAATTTTTTTCTTTATTTTATGTTCGTGATTCGTCGACAGTTTTGCGATGCGATAAATTTTAAAAAATAATTTGGTCTTAGCCCTCCGCTTCCACTACTGACACTGGACAAGGGGTGCGAGAGGAGCTCCGCCCAAAGTTTTTTCTTCGTTTTGCCTACTCTATTCTATCATATAATGAAATTACTCTATTTTATCATATAATGAAAAAAAAAATTTTGTCTGTGATTTTTTTTATTGCAAAAATTTTTTCATGTAAATTCTTGTATGTTTATATTTTTCTTTTGTGCATTCTCATAACATTCTCCAAGATATTTGACAAGAAAAAAATTTAAAATTTTCTCTATAGGTTAAATAGATTTGAAGTAGAAATTACAATTTAAAGATTTTCTACACTTTTTTCGAATATTATCTTATATATTATCGACGTGTTGGTATTTATTTATGACGTGGAACATTCCAATTGGTTCACACGCCTGATTCAAAAATGCCACATAGATTTCCCCACTTTATTTTGAGGGATCCAAAGCATTCGTTCAAGATTCTCTAAAATATTGTTCGTATATTTGTTGATATATTGGCAAGCATTCGTTCAAGATTCTCTAAAATGTTGTTCACATATTTGTTGATATGTTGGCAAGCATTCGTTCAAGATTCTCTAAAGTATTGTTCGCATATTTGTTGATATGTTGGCAATTGTAAACTGAAGACTTTTTATTTATTCATATACGCAACAGATATATATACCCAATATATCGATATTTTATAAAGATAATTATAATAATTCGACCCGCTAATAATAATAACTCGTTATATATAAAATATTTAATTGTAATTATTATTATTATTATTATTATTATTATTATTATTATTATTATTCATAGTGGCGTATTAAATGAGAACCAAACGGTAAACCTCCTCGTAGCATGACAAAGATATCCCCATGGCCCTTTCACAAAGTTAAGATACTGTAGCGTCCATCCGAATACAACTTTTGATAAGGACCTTTTTTGAGTCCAACTTAATTTATTCTTAACAAATTTGACCTGATCCTACTTGAAACAGCAGAAAAGTTTGACCGAGCTAAGCAGTTGTTTTTAATCTAATCCCCCTATAATTCTCTTGAATTTGTTAGTCACAAATTATTAATTTCACTTATATCCTTTGTATCAGTAACTGTGACGCCCCACTTTTCAGGGGTCATCCATTCGAGAACTACTCTAACTCTAGGACGCTTAACTCTCATAACCTCTTGGATCTTGTTACCATTCAAAATGCTATAGCCGGATTAAGAGATTTAGTCCTATTATATTATTTATATATAGGACTAATCTAAATTCCGGGGGTGTCGCATTCTTCCCCCCTTTAAGCCCTGACGTCCACGTCAGGCTCAAGCACACTCACAAACATAAGACGATGTGAGACTCGTCTCGCTAGCCTTAGCCGATCTTGTGGGGAACTGCACTCCACCCACAACGGTTATTAGACGGGGAGCCTCGCTCTACCCGCTATATAATCCTGGCTCAGCCGAAACTCATCTTATATTTCTACTCCACCCACAACGGTCATTAGACGGGGAGCCTCGCTCTACCCGCTATATAATCTTGGCTCAGCCGAGACTCATCTTATATTTCCGGCTGGTGGATGGCTCTGATACCAACTGTGACGCCCCACTTCCCAGGAGGTCACCCATCCTAGAACTACTCTAGTTCTTCCACTCCACCCACAACGGTCATTAGACGGGAAGTCTCGCTCTACCTGCTATATAATCCTGGCTCAGCCGAAACTCATCTTATATTTCCGACTGGTGAATGGCTCTGATACCAACTGTGACGCCCCACTTCCCAGGAGGTCACCCATCCTAGAACTACTCTAGTTCTTCCGCTCCACCCACAACGGTCATTAGACGGGAAGCCTCGTTCTACCCGCTATATAATCCTGGCTCAGCCGAAACTCATCTTATATTTCCGACTGGTGAATGGCTCTGATACCAACTGTGACGCCCCACTTCCCAGGAGGTCACCCATCCTAGAACTACTCTAGTTCTAGCACGCTTAACTCTCATAATCTTTTGAATCTCGCTATCATCCAAAATGCTATAACCGAATTAAGAGATTTAATACTATTATATTATTTATATATAGGACTAATTCAAATTCCGGAGGTGTCGCAGTAACAGCTCTTGCTGAATACAAAAAAAAGTCCTTCCAGTATAGTGTGTCGAGTCAGATTCAAAATATAGCATGCAAAACAGACATTAAGTCTCGAATATCAGTTTGAAAATGTTGTTTTTCTGTGGGCATTGGAGTAGGCGCTTATTTGCAGAAGTATGGCCCCAAATGCTTTGGCTAACACAAGTCACATTGCAGAAAATATATTATAATTATTGAAGCATAAATTTCGTTTGCAAAAACATCAGAAAAGACGACAGAATATATCAACAGTTATAAATTTACACACTGATATCGTTATTCAATGTGATCTTCCAAATTAACTCGTTAATTATCTTTTCTTGGTGTCCCATCATATTGTCAAACAAGTTTCAAAAATAAAAGTTTAGCTCTAAATAAGAAAATAGTAATAATCGGTTGTTTCTAGTACAAATGGTAAAACTAATAATAATTGATGTTCGAAATTCTATATTTGCAGCTTAGTTGTTTCGCATTTTTAACTAAATTTATATTTTTTAAAAAATAAATTAAAACACTAACATATTATTCTTTTCTCTTTCAAAAATAATAATAATAATAATAAAATAAAAAAAAAAGGCTCATTCTATTGAAACTAATCCGTTTGGATTCGGTATAGAACCAAAAATAGAAGAAATATTTTTTATTTTTTTAAACGCATCAGGAATTAATCGGTATAGTTTGTTCCGGTATAACTAAAATAAGTAAGAATTACTGTTCTCTCTTCACAACCACCCTCTTATTTTTTTCTTAAATATCCTTTCACGTCTACCGAGTCACGATCTCTCACCTTATTATTACATAATAACCTTATTATTACATAATAAAGTTTGAGAGTAAAAAAAGTAATTTATCTCAGTTAAAACTCTTTATTCTTTTTATTCCTCATTCTCATACCAAACATAAAATCTCTTATCCCTGAAATCATTCTAAATATTTTTTTACACTAATTTAATATTTTATACTTATTATTAAAATAATTAGTATCTTATTCTATTATCAAACGAGCCCTAAGGTACTGTTCTTATTGAACAGGGATCCTCATTTCGTTAATAAATTAGTGCTGCGGCTTTCACTTTAGGGCCACTATCAAAGCACTAGTCTTGTCAACTCTACTTTGGGGTACGTTAGTACTGAGATGCCTCTAACATAACTACTGTCCGTGAAGTGTTAAAAGTATGGTAAATATTTTTTTGTACGTTATATTTAGAATATATATTTTATATTTTATTTATTTTAGTATAAAATAAATTTTATTTATTATTTTGAAATGAGGAATAAATAAGTATTTATTTTAGAATAAATATGATGTAAAGTATATATTCTAAATAAGATGTAGAGATAGTATTGCTTTAAAAATATTTAGAACATGTTTGGTTCGAAAAGAAAATATAAATAAAAAAATAAAATTAATAAAAAAATAAATTATGAATTATTTAAAAATATTTAGTTTATTATTGAAATAAAAATAAGAGGCCAGGGTTTTGGTTTAAAAAGAGAAGAGTGATGGGGGGTGAGGATGAGAAGGCATTAGGAAAAGAGGAATTTGAATAGCTTATTTTAAAATGAATCAATTTAGAATTCAAAATTAAGCTATTTTCATTTCAGAGTAGGATGAAAATTGTAATTCGATTCCTATTAAATAACAACAACCATCGGAACCAGTAACTCTCCGTGCCTAGAATAGGTGAATAAAAAAAAAACCTTAACCTAATTCAGTAATCTATTCTTTCATCGGTAACCGATTGTGTTGGAATGCTATCAATAGCAAGCAGAATTCGTTATCACTCATTTATTTTTGATGATGGAGTTTTTAAATCGACGATCGACACTGTTAAATATAATCTAAATCACTGAAAGTATCTAGAAATCAAATTTTAAATATTTTCAACATCATTAACCTAATAATCAAAGGGTTGCAATTAATGATAAATATAAATCTTTTGCTAATTTAGAGGTATTAAGTAATCTAAATTAATTGAAGTTTAATTAGAAAATTTTTAAAACTATTTTTAAAAAAATTTATACTCTCGATTTTGATTACAAGACTTCTATCATCACTTTTTGATAAAATATATTTATTTTTATAGATAGATAAGAAAAAAATATTGACAAAGTACGAAATTTATTTTTCAAATAATTTAAATTGTGTAGATCATATTTAACGATACCGATCGTCGTTTTAAAAGCTCTATCATAAAAAATAAATGAATAATAACGAAACCTGTTAGCTACCGATGTTGATAGATCTAGTTGCTTCACAATTTCAGCTAAATTTATTTCAAAATAAACGAAACTTATAGCATATTACTTTTCTCTCAACCAAAAAATAAAAAAATAAATAAATAAAAAAATACAAACAAATGAAATTAAGTGAGAACATAAAAGTCCCGTTTCTTCTTAAGGACATATACAAATATTATATTTTTTCTTCATTGCAGATATTAATTAATTTTTTGGTCAAATTCATGGAAGAGTAATTAATTTTTTTATTAAGAGCGTTTGTTAATTTTCTAGTCGATCATTAATTGTGCTAGTCACTGTAACAAAATTAGGCTATAACGATATTTTTAAATATTTTTAAAATCTAAAAAAAATGTCGCTGACAAAAATACCGACATTTATTATAAGTGTTGCTATATGTGCCGTCGCTAGGATGTATAGCGACACATTTTTGTAATGTGTCCAAAAAATATGTCCCTATTATTTAATTTTGAATATAGATGGAATATAAATAGGACACTTATACAAAAATGTCACAAACATGTATTCCTATAATCTAATTTTATTGTAGTGAGTACATATTCCTACGGGATCGGGATCCACGCACCCACTGCACCCCACAAGTCCACTATATAAGGAGCAGCACACGCCGAGTCCTTTTACGTGCCAAATATAATAGAACCAATTCATACAGCTTTGAGCTCAAGAGAGATGGCATCTGGTTCGTCAAAGAGCCCGTCGCGTAGCGCAGGCGCAGGCTCGCAGTGGACTGCGAAACAAAACAAGTTGTTCGAGAGGGCCCTCGCCGTCTTCGACAAGGACACGCCCGACCGGTGGCACAACGTCGCTCGAGCCGTCGGAGGGAAGACGCCCGAGGAGGTGAAGCAGCATTACGAAAAACTCGTCAGGGACGTCGAGCAGATCGAGTCTGGCCGCGTGCCGTTTCCTGTCTACACCTATTCGAACAGCCGCGGAGGAAACACTACTGCTGCCAGTGAAGAGGAAAGGTATCATATCATCTCTATCTCTCTCTCTTTTCTTTCTTTTTTTTTTTTTCTTTTAAGGGCTTGTTTGGATTCGGTATATAACCGAGAATAGAAGGAATATTTCTCTTATTCTTCCAAACGCGTCAGGAATCAATCGGTATAGCTTGTTTGAGTACAACTTTATAGAATAAGTGAGAATTACTGTTCTCACTCTTTCCAACCATCTCTTACTTTTTTTCTTAAATATCCTTCTACGTCTACCGAGGCACCATCTCTCACCTTATTATTACATAATAAAATTTGAGGGCAAAAAAATAATTTACCAAAATTAAAATTTTTTATTTCTTTTATTTCTCATTCTCATACCAAATACAAAATCTCATATCTCTGAAACCATCCCAAACATTTTTTTACACTAGTTCCGTATTTTATACTTATCTCTGGAATAACTAGTTCTGTCTTATTCCGTTACCAAACGGGCCCTTAAGAATAAGATAGTATGCTATCGTTTCATTCATTAGGCAATTGAACTTAGCAACCGAATAAAACAGCAGAATCTCGAAAGACTGAAAAAAAGAAAAAAAACTATCTCGCACAGGATAACTACAGGGTATAATATCGTCTACTAATTAATTATTACAAATATAAACAGTCACTAAATATATATCAATTTTTTTTTCTTATAAAAAAGTTAATGACAATTTTTTTTTATTTAATCTATAAAAAAAAAAAAAAGAAAGAAGCGATATCATTCAATATATTTGAATTTCCTCCTTCATGTATTATTACATACTTAAAGGATGTGAACCATTTTTTTTCTTGTAAAAAAGTTAATTGCAGTTTTTTTTTTTTTTTTTTTTTTTTTTTTTTTTTTTTTTTATTTAATCTATAAGAATGTTCAGCCACAAAAAAAAAAAAAAAAAAAAAAAAAAAAAAAAAAAAAAAAAAAAAAAAAAAAAAAAAAACATGAAGAGAGACTAAACAATCTTTCTTTACCTAACATGCATGTACCATTCAATAAATGAGCCCCACATCTAGAAAGAAAAAATAAAATCTAAAAATTTGACTTCCCTCCTCCATGCATGTATTACATGCTTAAAGCATGAGAACCTTGCTTTGATTTATAAAATATAGCAAATACATCTTAGTTTGCTTTAAATACTAAATTCTAAAATTTTGAAATTTTTTTTTTCTCAAATTAATTTATAGTTTGCTTTGAGTCATGATTTCTATCCAAAATATTCAAATGTAAGTACAAAAGTTAAAGCAGCACTATGAAAAACTCGTGTAATAATTATTTAAAGTTATTTAATATTTGTTTTTTTTTTAATATTTTTTTATTCGACCTAAAAAATATTTAGACACAAATAGAGATTAAATGTAAACTTAATTTTTTTTTTTTTTTTTTTTTTTTTTTTTTTTTTCATTTTGACTGATCAACTGTAGCTCGCTAAGGTGTGACATTCAATAAATAAGGCTAATTTATGGAGGGATAAAAAATTAATTCTAAAATTTAACTGTACTTCTCTATATGTTACATGCTTTTATAAAAGCATGTGTATTTTGCTTTGATCTATAAATAACATACACATATTATTGTTTTAGTCATTTTAAATAATTTAATATGATTTTTCTAAGTACAAATAATTTTCATTTAATTTTCATTAATATTTAAGGTTATTTTCATTATTTATGATTACATTAGTAAAAATGTAATTCCTAAAATATTAAAAATAAAATCTTGAATAAGATAATTTGAGAAAAAATCTTGAATAAGATAATTTTGATTTGTTTCTTAATAAATACAACACCTTATAATAGTAGGGCTAATGAAGAGGAAAAATAAATCATCTACTAATTATCGTTTAGTTTGTTAAGTACATAGTATAAGAAACCATAAATGATAGTATATAATATATAGAGTCCGACTACTATACTATCAATAACACAAAATATTTAGTGCTACTAAATTTTTCATCATTAAATCTATCGATCTCTTGAATCATTTTCACCTTTTAAATCATACTATTTTTCGAACCACTCACTAAATTTAAAAATCCATTATCATTCTAACCACGCATCTTCTCATCCAAGTTTAAAAATCTTAATAGCACCAAAAATTTAATATTATCGATAGCATAATAGGTTAGTTCGTATATAATATATATAAGAGATAATTGCCTGCGTACCCCTGAAATCTGAAGAAATATCTGATTTACCCCTCTTATTTTTTTCTTTCCAATATACCTTTCATGCGTTCCACCATTATTAAAAATATGCCTACCGTTTCCCTTTGTTAAGTTAACTAGGGTTAAACTAGAGTTAAATAATAATCGGAGTTGAAAACTATCAGATATACCTATTTTGTCCCTATCTATCAAAACTATTGAAAATTTTAAGGGTACATAAGAAAAAGTTGGTTATGGTAGAAGGGTATATTTGAAAGGGCAAAATGGTAATTTTACACAGATAACGTCAGTTCCAAACGGTACACTAACAGAGTTTAACTTCAGGGTATTTTAGAAAGAAGTTAGAACGTAAGAAGGGTAGTTTTAGGCTAAATTACAGAAAACCCCCCTCTAATATTCCGCTTTTCCACTTTACCCCCCTGTCTTTTAAAAGTCGACAACCTGCCCACTTTTAATTACCGAAATATGCATTTACCCTCCTGCCAGATATGAAAGTCCATCCATGAGCCTCTAATGGATGCATTTATCCTTTCCCCCCTGCCAGATATGAATTAGTTTCTTACCAATTTGTTACAAGCAACTGGCTCATTAGAGACTCATGGATAGACTTTCATATCTGGCAGGGGGGTAAATGCATATTTCGGTAATTACGAGGGGGCAGGTTGTCGACTTTTAAAAGACAGGGGGGTAAAGTGGAAAAGCGGGATATTAGAGAGGGGTTTTCTGTAATTTAGCCGTAGTTTTAATATTAGCCTTCTAAGAGGGGTAAATCTAAAAACAGAAAAATTTTTAGGGGTATATAGGAAATTGCCCCTATATATAAATAAGAAAGCATATTGTATTGGAATTATTTAGCCCATTAAAATTAGGAAAATGCTACATGTAAACCCTAAAAGGGTGTACATCCTACATCCCCACCCATCTAAGGATGGGGGTGCCTTTTAGGGGTCACTTCAAGTGATCCCTCACCATACCCTCACCCTTAGATGGTGGGGGTGTGAGATGTAGACCCCTTTGGGGTGTACATGTAGCATTGCATATCCCAAATGGAGTGTACATCTTACACCCATTCTATTCTGAAATAGAATAAATTTCACTCGTTACATCGATGTGACGACTAAATGAATATCCATCTCAGGATGGAATGGATGTAGAATGTACACCCCATTTTGAGGTGTACGTACCTAGCATTGCTCTTAATGGATGGTTTTATATACACATTTTTAATGCACAATATGCTGTCAGATTATCTTCTATACATATATACTTTATTCGTACAAAAAATAAAATATATTTTATTCCATTAAATGTCATGTTTTTATCATCTAATTATACTTTGTTAAAATTTAGTCCGAATAAATCAGAAAATAATTTTTTTTTTTTTAAAAAAAATTAATATGCAACACTAGTTAATCTCATGACTTCTACATGCTTTGTAGGTTGAAGTATCAGTTCCAGTAAAACATGAAGAATTGAAATAGGGACTTTGATCAGTTGCATTGCTTCCAATAGTAATGATTGAAGGAAGTGATTGATAGTAATGATATTACTAGATAATTTTAGCTCTAAGTGATGGAAGTGATTTTGTAAAATATTGTGATTTAATTGTGTAAAATATTATGATTAAGATCAAGATGATCAGTCTTCGCTCACCTATGTATTAGAATTTAGTGTCATGTATTTGTTGTTTATCAGAAGTATATTTGATGGTGTTAGTAAACTTTGTTCTATATAATTCATTATATGTTTTTGCACAAATTGATTGCCACGAAATACTGTTTCTTATATAATAACTATATGCGCGCACACACAGAGACACATATCATCGTAATCATATATTTTTTATTAAAAAATTAATAATTAATAATTTATTATATTATTAATAATATAGTAGCATATATATATATATATATATATATATATATATATATATATATATATATATATATATATATATATATATATATATATATATATATATATATATATATATAGAGTAGAGCTTATATATTTTTAAAAATATAATGTCATAAATGTTTGTAAATTTTTTAATATAAAATTTGTATTGAGATTTGTGCTATTATAAAGTTAATTAAAAAAGAGAAAAATTATATATATAATAGCACGAATCTCAATATAAATTCAATGATAAAAAAATTACAAGTATATTTGGACTTGTACTTTTGAAAGCATATAAGATCTACTATATATATATATATATATAGAGTTCGGCTACTATGATGGTACAAGTACCAAGCAATTGGTACTTCTAAGTTTTTTGCCGTTAGATCTACTCCGTTGACTAATTTCATCCCTTAAATCATTATATTTTACCAACCACCCACTTAATCCAATAGGCCTACTATTATTCTAACCACACATCTTTTCATCTAAGGGCTAGAAACCTACAAATACCATTAAACTTGCAAAAAGATCACGACAACCGTTAAAATTATTAATTTTTAGATGAGTGCTACCTGTACGCCCCAAATGGGGTGTACATTCTACACCCACCCCATCCTGGGGTGGGTATTCCTCCACTCGTCCCATCGATGGGACGAGTGAAATTCACTCCACCCAAGGATGGGGTGGGTGTAAGATGTACACTCTAATTGGGGTGTACATTTAGTATTTTCCTAATTTCTATCCTATTTAATTACTAGACAAATAATATTAAAAAATTATAAAATTTATTTTCTAAATATTTTAAATATTTTAAATTAAGTCTAACAAAATATATCGTCCTCTTGGATACTCCAACATCCCTACTTATAAAAATATACTAGTCACACTCTATATTTAATTTTCTCTTGTTTAGCTAAAGTCGACTGCCCTACCAAACTATCTTATATAAAAAAACATGAAAAACAGTGTGGAATATAAATAATTGAAATACCATTCTCTTTCGACAAAAGTTTCATAGTGAACATTAGATTTAGGCATCTCAACATGCGATTGACTTTTATATATATATATATATATGAATTAAGTTTTTATATTTTTAAAATATTAAATTATTGATATTTATAAATATTTAGTCTTTAGATAAAAATATATGTGTCTAGAATGATAATAAGTATTTTAAGTTAAGTGAGTGCATGATTGGTGGAATAGAATGATCAAAAAAAATAAAATTAGTCAAATGAATAGATTTAACGGTAAAAACTTACAAGCACCAGTTGCTTGGTACCCATGGTTCAAACATAATTGTCGGACTCTACTCTAATATATATATATATATATATATATATATATAGAGAGAGAGAGAGAGAGAGAGAGAGAGAGAAAGAAAGAGAGAGTTCTAGTGAGATTCTATAATATATAGTATTTACAATCAACTTTTTTTTTCCGATAGTACACATTATTTTTATACTATAAAAAATAGTTCAATCAAATTATATATATATATATATATATATATATATATATATATATATATATATAATATTACTTGTATATATTAAATAAAATATATATTTTATATTTTATCCAACATCTCTACTTATCACATTAAAATAATTAATTAAATTAACTTCATTCTAAAATAAATAAAATATATAAATAGTATTCTTCTTTGTATAATAAACCTATTATATATATATATATATATATATATATATATATATATATATATATATATATATATATATATATATATATATATATATATTTCACTATAATTGTGTGACAGAGCAAAAGGCATAAATCAACTTGTGCGGGGAATCAAGATTGGAACAGGCTCCTCCACATTTAGGGGTTTACATGGAAGTGGGCACAAAACATATGTATCCTACCCTAAGATACTTTATGTTGTTATCAAAGAATCAGCTTCTGCAGATATTTTGCAGCAAACAATGTACCTACAGTTCATGAATTTTTGATGCATTGTAATTTAATATCATGAGAAAAACAACAACAACAACAACAACAAAAAATGAAATTAATTTGTAGCTCTGCACTAGGCATATTAGTGCATCATTTTTGACTACCTACTTTTCTCTCGTTCTTCAAATTTAATTTGTTTAAGTAAAAAAATTATGGGTCAACTTGCAACATATTAGAAAAAAAGAAAAAAACCCAACAAGTATTTATATGTGCGCTGAATTATAATATTTATAAAAAAATTATTTTTCTAGAGAATGATAGCATGCACACGCTATCATTTCATTTATATTTTTAAGAAGCAAATTTAAATTTTTTGTCACTTATACTAAAAACGATCAGACGTCGTTTTTTAAAAAAGTCATCTCCTTAAACACGCGAGACAAATTCAATTTCAGTGATTTTGTCACACATCTTTCTCTCTCTCTCTTATATCTTTTTTTTTAAAAAAAAATAAATTTGACTCATGTGGAAGTGGATGACAGATCGAAGAGTGAACAGATTCAGCAGGACTAGGAGGATCGGACGAACCTTTCTCTGTAAAAGGTGAAAGCCAGCTTGATTATGCTAAGATGCTGTAGGCTCCCCTTCGTATTGCCGGCAAATGCCCAGTTCTAGACGTGACCAGAAAATACAATCCAAAAATATTTTGTCTTTATAAATAATATTATAATAGGCATATCGTTATTAATTAGTTAGAATATAATTTCGACTCAAATCAATTTTTTATTTGTAATATCTATGTATACTTTTGACCTATTCAATTTCACTCATTAGTATAAAATGGTAAGTTGATCCCTCACTCACTGCAATAAAATTAAATTATAGAGACACATATTTGTGATATTTTTGTATAAGTGTCATATTTATATTACATCTATATTTAAAAATTAGATTATAGAGACATATTTTTGGGACACATTACAAAAATGTATCGCTATACATCATAGTGACGGCACATATAGCAAATTTTAGAAATATTTAAAAGTATCGATATAGCATAATTTTATTGTAGTGACTAAAGAAAAACAAATATATTAACTACCATCGTTAGATGTGACTTTAAAATTTGAAATCACTCCAATATTATGATTTCGGTTCGTCGACGGCTTCGCGGTGCAACGACAAATTTTATGAATGTCTGTGGTGGAAGCGGAGGGCTCGGGCCGCTAGGAAGGTCGAGCAATTATACGATTATCTGAACTTTGTATTCCTTTTGTTCCGACATAATGAAACTCTTCTCTTTCGTCCGTAATTTTTTCTCTGTAAAAAATTTTCACGTAAATCTGTGTATTATGTTTTATTCGTACTTTTGAAAAAAAATTTCTCTGCTTTATGTCCTACAAAATTTTTAATCCCGCAAAAAATATATATTATTTTATAATATTAAAATATTTAATAATATAGAAAATTAATTTTAATATGTTTCGAGTTTAACTAAACATTTTAAACATATTTAATATTTTTTTACACAATATATTAGTTAAATAATATTTAATTGTTATATATTTTTAGTAATTTAGTAAGTCATACCTAATAATTTAACATAAGAAAAAAACAAACTTAATAATTGAATAACATTTAAGCAATTAAAATTAAAATTAAATTAAATTTTATTAAACTTAAAAAATGTGCTTTAAAAAGATTTGCGGGATTCCTGCAGGCAGGGACGGAGGAAATTTTTTAACACGAGAATTTGACGGGAATGAAATTCTACAAATCCGTGGAAACGGAAACGGAAAACGAGAAAGGGCCCTCATATCCCCTCCTGTCCTCTACTGTCCGTTCTTCATTTCAAAATAAAAATTAAATGTATATTTTATATTTTATTTATTCTGAAATAGAATAAATTTTATTATTTATTTTGATAAAAAAAAATTTATTTTTAAATAAATGAAATATATATCGTAAATTTAATTTTGAATATACATATAGCATTGTTTCTTAAATAATTTCGATCGACTTTTAAATAAAAAAATTTTAAAATTTTTTTTAAAAAAATCATATTGGAGGATATATATATATATATATATATATATATATACCACAAAGGAATGTACAGATGGAAGTATCTTTTAAAGATCACTTCAAATGATCTCTCACCATACCCTCATTCTTAGATGGTGGAGATATGAGATGACACTCTTTTGGGATATATATATATATATATATATATATATATATAATCAAGCAATGAAATGATCTCTCACCATACCCTCATTCTTAGATGGTGAGGATGTGAGATATACACTCTTTTGGAATAATGATCTCTCACCATATTCTCATCCTTAGATGATGAGGATGTGAGATGTACACCTTTTGAGATATATATATATATATATATATATATATATATATATATATATATATATATATATATATATATATATAAAATCAAGGAATGAAATGAAATGAAAAGATCCCTCCACTTCTCTGTTTGTGGCTCTCTTAAGCCCAGGAGTTATACCTTATTCCCCATATTTCTCCCTCGTCACTTTAGACAATTTGTAGATACTATTCCCCTTCCCATCACCCCCTCCCCACACACCCTCCACCTCTCAACCTTTTGACCCTTATAAATACCCAGCCCTCACATTACTCCCTCCTCATAACAAGCACAACACATATCCTAACTCAAAGCTAGGCAATACTTGTAGTAAGTAGTTACCAAGTTCATATACATATATATATTTATATATAAAAGAATATTCATGGCATCGTGCTCGATGAGCTCGTCCCGCGGCTCGGTGTCGCAGTGGACGCCGAAGCAGAACAAGCTGTTCGAGCAAGCACTAGCGGTGTACGACAAGGACACGCCCGACCGCTGGCACAACGTGGCGCGGGCGGTCGGGGGAAAGTCCGCCGAGGAGGTGAAGCGGTACTACGAGCAGCTCGTGGAGGACATCGAGCGCATCGAGTCGGGCCGCGTGCCCTTCCCCGTGTACCGCTCCTCCGGCGGGAAGGGCGCCTACGAGGAGAGGTAGTTGAACTATATACATTATCCAAGAATATCTCTGCTTATTATTAGTAGCTTAAACGTTTGGATTCGTTCAAACTCTCTGATACCATATCGAGAGTTCACGTTTAGCATGTGAAATTGATTTCACCTTTTACATGCAGTTGACATAGCAAACAATTATAATTGTTTATGCAGAAACATTTCAATACATAAATGCTTTTTCGAACAATTCTACTAAACAGTACTCCTGCAGAAATTTCACGCAAACAAGGACCTAGCACTTTTCCAAGGTCATAGCTACATAACCGATGGCTATTCGTAAATCTCTTTTGGGGGTCACACTCAGGCCACTTTATTCTTTTAAGAGAATCTTTGTTCTTCTGGGAATCTACTTATCTTCATGTACCTTTCATATCTGCAAAAAGCATATGTGATAGGTAGAGTTGTACATAAAGATTGAAGGATATATATATACTCCTAATTATGAGTTATTTGTTTTATTAATATATATATATATATATATATAGAGAGAGAGAGAGAGAGTCGGCTACTATATTATTAATAGTATTAAATTATTAATTTTATCAAATTTTTTATTCTCAAATTAATCTTTTTGATCATTTTCACTCGTTAAATTTTACTATTTTTCAATCACCTATTAAACCCAATATATATATATATATGTTTTGCAGGCTCAAGCACTTGAAGCTGTGATCAAGCAAAAGACGAAGAAACAATTAATTAATGCTGCATATATATATATATATATATATATATATATATTGCATGGTGTCTATTAGAAGAAGGGGTATTGCTGTTCTCTCAACTGCAGTGTAGATTCTAATTATATGGTCTTAATTAGTAACTTTAGCAAGATAAGAAAATGCTTATCTTATTAAGGCATTTATGTAATCTTTCACTTTCAAGCCCTTTGAATTATCTCTATCCTCATGTAAATCTACTAATTGTAAGGCATGGTATAAAATATATATATCAGTGTAGTTATTTTCTCTGTAACTCTTTGCGAAAGTGTGTGGTGTGTTTACTATTGTATATTCTTTATTGGCTCATTAATATATATTAAGATATCATGGCAAAAGCAAGATTTATAAGTCCATGCATGAACTCTAGTATTAAAGTTACAATGATTTCAAATTAATTAAGAGATATAAAATGAATAGATATAGTAGTCCCTTTACTCTCTTTTTTTGAGAAAAAGTAGTCTTGAACTTAGCAACAGGATGAGACAACTGGACCTCGAAAAAAAAAAAAAAAAACTAAAGGCAATACGAATTCGGAAGAGTATAAAGCGACTGCACTGCTCCCCTCAGATGCCACATACTATTCCTTCTATTTTCGAATATTCTCTTATTACGCTCCAACCAAATCGTCCACCAAGATGCGGCAATTATTGTACTGTTGTGTTCCCACAACTTCCGAGCTGAATCGCTAACCCGAATGGATACTTTGTATACCAAAAGAGCACCCAGCAAAACCTTAACCTCCTCATATTCAGCAAGTAGGTGGTCAACCGTCTCGATAGCAACCTACAAAAGACACACGTATTCTCTCCGCTAATACTATTGTAGTTCTTGAATTTTGTTGTATATTTTCATTTCATTCGTAACAAGAAAACAAAAAATTAGAAATTGAAAAACCTGTTGAATATAAAAATAAAAAATATTAAATTTTAAGAGAATAATATTTATTTTATATATTTTAATATAGTATCAAAACATAAAGTTCTAAATTCGAATTCGCTTTTAGCGCTATTTAATTTTCTCTTATTTAATAAAGTCTATAACTTGAACATGCCATAAATTATTGAGCATAAACGTAAGAATTAATAAATATTAAATATTAAATACAAATATTAAAAAAATTGTTATGCATGTAATATAAAAAAGTATACATAATTTAATGTCTGTGTGAGTGACTTAATTTCTATAGTTTATTACATGCACAACCCGGAAACAAAAGAAAAAAAAAAAGAAAAAAGAAAAAAAAATCCAAATAAGAAAGAGTGTATGCCATAGCCTCATTAAAAAAAAAAGTAAAAAAAATAAAAAATAAAAAAATAAAAAAAATCTCAACTTAACTTTTTTTTTAAAAAAATAATTAATTCTTAATTTAGCCTTATTTAAATTGATGAGGAGAGTGAAGACTCCTCCCTTTCCTCCCATCCTCTCCCTCCAAAACTGGTTCTCTCTCTCTCTCTCTCTCTCTCTCTATATATATATATATATATATAATAATAATAATAATAATAATAATAATAATACAGCAAGATCTTCAAAACTCATAGAGGCCTTTTTTTTTTAGGGAAAGGCAGCATGCTGCCGCTTTATTCATTGCAAGAATGAATTTAGCTACAAGGGTCGTGCAACCAGGTCTCGAAAAAAAAAAAAAAAAAAAGAAAAAAAGAAAAAAAAAAAAAGAACTTAAGGGCACGACACGGACCAAGACTCGGACAGGTCCCGAGCTACGGAGCACAGAAAGCCCGGGTTGCGGGAGACCAATTCAAACCTCCTGCTGTTTCGCTCCAACCAGACAGACCACCAAACCGCCGCGACAGAGATGAGGTCCCCCTGCCCTCGGGTGTTCCGACCAGACGCGCACCCATTCCATAGCACAGTAACTGAGGAGTAGCAACCGGCGGACTCTTGATTGGGAAGCAGGCAAGCTAGCAAAAAGCGCACAACCTCACAAGAGGCAAAAAGGTGATCCGCGGATTCCACCAAGCACTGGTAGAAGGAACAGTTGCTTGTCCCTGTCCAACCCCATTTGAGCAGTCTGTCCATTGTTAGCACCCTGCGATTCAGCACAAGCCAGATGAAGATTTTGACTTTCAAGGAAATTTTGGTAGCCCAGATTTCTTAAATCTTCTATCCCGCACACCAGAATCCTGGAGGAAGCGGTACAAGGAATTCACTGAGAAGGCTTCAGAGTTGGACCATCTCCATTTGAAAATGTCCATTCCATTTGAAAGTCGAACCCTTGAAAGAGATCCCGTTAAGGTCTGGAGTAACTCTCTGTCCTGCGCGGAGGCAGGTGTGAAACCGGCCAGGGTCCTTCGCCTCCTCCAACCATTGCGACCAAAGCAGTCAGAGACTCGATAGTCTTTGTTGAGGACCGCTGTGTAAATAGGGGGGAAAAGGCAGCGAAGGGAGGTGTTCCCAAACCAGATGTCAGACCAAAAGTTCGTCCAATGACCGTCAACTATCGATCGAGAGGTGCTGCGGATGAACATGTCTTTCGTTCCTAAAACGCCTCTCCACCACTGAGAGAACGGTTTAAAGGAGCTCCCTTCACACAGAGGTCGACGTCGGCCATAATATAACCTATGGAGCAAGTGGCCCCAGGCGGTTGAATCAGTTGTGAGGAAGCGCCACCACTACTTCACCAGCAGAGCGTTGTTCAGATTTTCCAGCTTTAGGACCCCTAGCCCGCCATCTCTTTTCGCCCTGCAAACCGTCTTCCAGTTAACAAGACAAAGGCCGCGCCAGAAGAACGCCCTACGCAGTGCGTCAATGCGGCGAATGACCCACTTAGGGGCTTTAAACACGGAGATGAAGTAGAGAGGACGGTTAGACAGCACAGAGTTAACTAGGATCAGCCTCCCCCTCTGAGAGAGGAGCTTGGCCTGCCAGCATTCAATCTTGTCTTCGATCTTGTTGATGATACGCCTCCAGTCCTCCTTTCGGATTCGCCCCCTAGACAGAGGGAGCCCTAAGTACTTAGTTGGCAGAGATCCCGCTTTGCACTCCATGAACTCGGCCAGCCTATTCCCTTTGTGACCGTTGCAGCCGAGGTAGAACAGTTCGGACTTACTTCTATTAATCTTTAGACCGGAAGCCCATTCGAAAATCTGCTAGATGACCCGCAGGTTTCGTAATTGACGTTTCTTGGCCTCACAAAAAAAGAAGGTGTCGTCCGCATACTGGATGATGGCGATTTTAGCATCGTGGGTTGGCCCCACACCTCTCAGCAGGTTGTTTCTGATTTCTCTCTCCATCATTCTAGCCAGACCTTCAGCTACAATCAGGAACAGAAATGGGGAAAGAAGGTCTCCCAGTCGAAGACCCCGCTTGAGTTTGATCCACTTCGAGGGCACACCGTTGACCAAGATCGCAATCTTACCATTAGAGATGCACTGGTCTATCCAACCACACCATTTATGGTTAGCCCCAAGCCAACGCAGTAAGCTTCTGAGGTAGTTCCAGTTGACCTTATCGAAAGCTTTCTCGAAGTCCGCCTTAATTCCGACGCTCTCAGTTTGCACCTTAGAGCTCCAGCTGATAATTTCGCTAGTAGTGACGAAAGAGTCCAGGACAAGGCGGCCTTTGAGGAAAGCCGTCTGCGAAGGTGAAATGATCTTTTGCATTACCCCTTCCAATTTGTTCGCCAACACTTTTGAGATAATCTTTTGTACACAGTTGAGGAGACAGATCGGACGGTAATCGTTAGCCGATTTAGCACATTCTTTTTTAGGGATAAGGCAGATGTAGGAGTAATCAATTGGGCCAGTATGCAGTGAACCATCGAATAAATCATCGAAAATTTTCAAGAGGTCCGCCGAGATTACGTCCCAGAACTTTTGGTAGAAACGCAAGCTGAAGCCATCAGGTCCAGGGGCTTTGTCCCCGTTCCTCTGGAAGGTGGCCTTTTTAATCTCTTCTTCGGTGAACGACATCGTTAGGTGTTCCTCACTTAGGAACTCTCCGTCCCCGAACAGGTCGCTCTAGTCCCCGCACGAAGCAGAGCGGGTGCCCTCCGGGGCAAATCTATCCGTGAACTTGCAATAGAAGTAATCGCACTTTTCCTGCTCCCGCTCCCACCTCCGCCCCTCGTCTTCTAGCACTCCAATATGATTAGCTCTAGCTCTTCCATTGGCCATGGCGTGGAAGAACCTGGTGTTGCCGTCGCCTTCCTTGAGCCAATGTTGCTTAGCTCTCGCTTGCCAAAGCAACTCCTCATCGACGATAATATTTTTAAGGTCCGATTTAAGTTGAATCCGGGTCTGTAACTGACCGGCCGTCAAGCTCGTACGTTCTTCTAAAAGGTCCAGTTTGTGGATCTCCTCAATTGTAGTCCGCTTAGAATTCCTGATGTTATAGAAATTGGAGGTACACCATTCTTTGATTCTCTTACGGCAGTGGCGTAACTTGGCAGCAAAGGAAAGGACACCTCCTGTCAAGATTGCCGATTCATTCCACCAAACTGGCACCAGAAGATTGAAGTCATTCCGGGTTAGCCACACCTTCTCGAATCTGAAAAGCCGGTTGCGCTATTTGGAAAGGGACTTGAGCAGGAGAGGTGAATGGTCTGACGTGATGCGTGGTAACACCGTGACGTAAGATCCGGAAAGACTTGCGTCCCATTCCGTCGAAATGAGGAAACGGTCCCTTGAAATCTATATCTAAACCATAATGAAGTTTTCTCCCATGCAAAGAATAATCGATTTAATTTTTAATACCATTAACTTTTGTGATTATTTGATGTGCTGGTATTAGATTTTTAAAAATTATAATATTAGATAAACAAATTATTTAGAAATTATACATCACATATCTACTGATTGGATAAGTTACAGAAGTGGGCACTGATGTCTCAGTAAATTTTAATATTTTTTGAAAAAAAATTAGCCCACTAGCTATTCAGTTCTTTTGTTTAAAAAATTAATTCAGCTAAAAATATAAAGTAACTAAATTTTAAATTTGAGATATCAATTATCAATATCAAACTAGGACTTTGCTCCAAAAGTTTTCAAAAAGAAAAATAAGGGTATTTCCTAAATTTCACACACTACCAAATTAATAATCTATAACTAAAATACTTAACTAAGTACTATTTTTGACCAATAAGTGATACAATTTGTATATGTAAAATAACAAAATCAGAACTACATTAACAATAACACTCTACAATTTCAGTAGAGTGTTTGGCAAATAGAAGAGTCTAGAACTTTTGCAGAGAAAGGAACGAGAATTGCAGTTTTAGCCTCTGCTCTCTGAAAGGAAAAGAAAGTGTCGCATAAGCAAAACACAAACATCATCCAAATCTTTATTTCCCCAAATTAAGTAATTTTATGAAATAATTCTCTTACTATTACTAATTTTTCATGCTCTTTTTATCATTTCTAAATATAAAATAGGTATATCAGTGGTTGTCCAGTTGTATCTACAATTAGGGATTTCAATGGATACAGATACCCAAAATTTTATCCGAATCCGAATTCGAACGAAATAAATTTATCGGATATTAAACGAATATGGATTCGGATACGGATATAAAACACGAAAATCCGACGGATTTGAATTCGGATATAGATTTTGGCTGTACCCGATCCGAATCCGAACCCGAATCCGAATTGATTTTACGTTATATAATATATGTGTGTATAAATATTTGATATTATATTTATATTTATGTTTTAAAATTTTAGATTTAATATAATATATTTTGAAATATTGTAAAGAGGAAAAAAGAAATAATTGTTTCAGGTTTGAATTTTTGGATTCGGGTTCGGTTTCGGATTCGAGTTTTAGATTTTTGGTTGGATTCGGATTTAGATATGAATTTTTAAAATCCGTCGGATTTGAATTCGAATTCGGGTTTCAGGTATGTAGTCGGGTTCAGATTCGGATTATTAAAAGTCCGCTACGAATCCGACCCGGTGGCATCCCTATCTACAATGTATGCAAAGAACGGTGACGCAATAATAGCAATACGAGATTAGTACTATAATTTTAAAATTTGAGCCGAAAATAATAATAATAATAATAATAATAATAATAATAAAGATAATATATATATATATATATATAAAAGCTCGGCCCAATGTACACAACTAGAAGGCCCACGAAGCAAGCTCGGCCCAACGACTCGGTCCAAATTGTTGGTCCAAGGAACCGGGCAATGCCCCAGCCACACCTCTTCCTCTTACTGACACGTGGCACTCTCTCAGCGTCTCAATCACACGTGCCACCACCACCCCCGTTCCAATCTCCACGTCTCCCTTTCACCATTCCCCGATCGCCACGTGCGCAATGACCGTTACTATATGTAACGAAACAATGCTCTAAAAAAAGGAGTGTAAGGAAAAAAAAATTTAAAAAGTAAAAATAAAAATAAGATTTGAACAAGAAAGAATCAGAATGGCGCGAAGAAGAATAGGAGAGTTGAGTAATGTTCTCGTAGTGGTGCTTGTGTTCTCATTATGTGGGCGGAGGCCGGCGTCCGCCGATGGGTCGGCGATGGAGAATGCGAAGGAAAGAGTAAATTTGGCGGCGGCGGAGGCGAAGGTGAGGGGTGCGGAGGCGGCGCAGGACGCGAAGGAGATGTCGGAGTCGTGGGCTGGGTGGGCCCGTGATAAGATTTCTGAGTACCCGCCTTTTAGTGTTTCTACCATCTGTGCTAGCATGTTAACGTATATGTTAGTTCGGAGTGAAAAAAATACATGGATTGGCGCCCAGTACCATTTCAATGTTGTGACTTAATTCCTTTACCAGTTAAATTATGTCTTTTGGAAACTTTCGCGGATGCTTCAATCTCAAATTGTTGAAAAGTAGTATTAATTAAATTGTATTATGAACATATCTTTTAACTCCATGTTTTCAAAAGGAAGAGTAATGCTTCTTTTAACAAAAGTGTTCTAAGTGAAAATGAACAAGTTGCAATTTCGACATTGTACAGGGACAGTCCATACATTTCACCCTTTAAATTTTATGGACTAATAGTGTTTTATGCGACTCATATCTTCTTTTTTTTTTTTTCTTTTTTTTTTTTTTTTTGATGGGAAGAGGGCTCGGGCTGAGGCACGACAACGTGAAAGAGGCGGCGGAGGAGATGATGGACAAGGCGGGGAACATCGCCATGATGACCAAGGACAAGATGTCGAATGCGGCATCCGGTATCGCCCGAAATTTTGAAATTTTGACAGTTAAATCAAATTTATCAATTTGTCATGTTGTTATCTATTTTAAAGCACTTACTAGGTTTTTAATATGAGAGCTTGTCACATATTAACGAGCCAACTGAGTATGAATAGGTGCATATGAATGTAGGGGGACATTTTGTCAGTTTCAAGCAAATCTAAATACAGTATTTGATTTACAGTATATGAAACATTATTTGAACATAAATTTTTTTGTGCAGGAGCTGCAGAAATGACGTCAGAGAAAATGGCCGGAGCTGCAGAAATGACGTCAGAGAAAATGACGGCGGCTAAAGACACAATGATGGACATGGCCGGCGAGGCGAAGGCGCAGATCATGAACAAGGCAGAGGGTGGGAAGGACATGATGGCCGACGGAGCGGCAAACACCGCAGACGCTGCGCAGAGGGCCTACGAGGGAGCGAAGCAGAAGGTAGGGGAGACATACGAGACGGCAAAGGAGACGATGACGGAGAACGCGAAGGCGACCTACGAGGCCGCCAAGGAGACGGCGTCTCGGGCCGCCGGAAATCTGGGAGGCAAAACGGAGGAGCTGTGAAGGGTATCAGAATTTCTTATGAGGCTTAGAAGAAGCTGGAGAGGTTTTAAGTGCAACTCTCGAACTCTTTTTTCATTAATCTTTTTTTTTTTTTTTTCTGGAATGTTTTATTTTCTGCAGTTTCCAGAGGTTTTTGTCGACCTTTTTATTTAGTGTTTTTGGTATGTATTTATGTAGAGTGCGCTCTTTGACATGTTGCTGCTGCAAGTGATCTGAAGCCTGTTCCCATGACACACTACTATTTTTCCTTAAAATTAAGATTTGGCTAAATTATACTTTGGTTCTCAAACTGTGAGGACCATGACATGCAATTTAGTTTTGGAATTTTAATTTGTTATAATTTTTAACTCGAATTATAAAAGTTGTTATACTTAAGTTCTCAAATTTTAATTTATCGTAATTTATAATTCAAATCGTAGAGTATGCGACATTTAGTTTTATTTGATGATGGTGTAATAATAACTAAAATTTCTATATTACTTAGATAAGAAACTCATATACTTATTTAAAAAAAAAAATTGAAAATTAACTGCAACAATTCAAAAAGATCGAAAAATAGTGTAAGCGCATTACATTTCGATCCCTTACACTTTAATTTTTGATTTTTTGAATTATTGCAGATAATTTTCATATCCGAATTTTTTTGAATAACTATATAAATTACTTACATCAAAATAATGCAGCAGTATTGCATTATCAAATAGAATATTATTATAATTTAGAAAGTTTGAAAATTAAAATATCATATATGCTTCATGATAAGAGCCAAAAATTGTAACTACTTAAAATTTAAAAACTAAAGTACCACACACTTCGCAATTTGAGCCAAAATTTACACAAAATAAAATTTGAATACTTAAGTGTCACATATCTCATAATTTAAGAATCAAGTATAATTTATTCTTTAATTTTTTTAAATTTAAAAATAAATTTCATATAAATTTCTATAAACTTATCGACTAGCAAATATATTCCTACATAATTTAATTTTTTATATTTACTATTTTAAAATTTTTTAATTATATATATATATATATATAGAATATTATTGATAGCACCAAACAATTGGTGCTATCAAATTTTTAATCATTGAATAAAAGTATGTATGGTTGAAATTATAATGACCCCCTAAGATTTTTACTATTCAACCAACCACCCATTAAATCTTAGGGGACCACTATCATCCTAACTGCACATCTCTTATATATATATATATATATATATATATATATATATATATATATATATATATATATATATATATATATATATATATATATATATATATATATATATATATATATATATATATATATATATATATATATATTGTTAATATCCGTTAAAAAAATATAATTAATCATAAATTAAATACTTAGCTATGAATAATGTGGTAAATTATCTTTTTCTATAAATATATTTTTTAACAGTAAATTTTTTTGAAAGAACATAATTGCCAGGATAAAATTAATATTCCAATTATATTATGTTAAAAAATAAATAATAAGTTAAAATAAATAGTAAGCTAACGATAACAAACTAGATGTTCAAAGTTTTTTAGCCAGGATAGAATTCAAATGTCCATGCATTTTTAGCCACATTTGTTCAAAGTTTGAGGTCATAATAACATAGAAACTATTGCATATGCAAAGTTGCAGTTTTTTCTTAAAATAATATAAATTTGAATGTTGGCTTAACAACAATTAATGAAGCAGTTTTAAAGAAGAGCAATGCTACCATACATCCCATTTGAACCTTAGTAGCTTTTGCAAAGTAATCTCGAATTATAAATTCCATCCAAAATCCTAAACATGTGTTAGGAAACGTGCATATAGCACATGTCGACTATCATGTGAAGTGATCCTTTTGATCATAAGCTTTAATTACTGGGGATTTGAAAGGAACATCTTTTATCTTATTAAATGAGATTTTCAACATACCAATTAATGATCAAATCATAGACCGGACCACCACATGATTTACAACATTGGATTCCTCAGTGTTTTGACAGAGATAAAATATAATAGCAAAAGCATCTAATCGAGTAATTGTTTCTGATTCTAAATACGGAAAGAATTATTAAATGTTACATAAATAATATTCACTCACAAGAAGGCCAAACAAGTTGTGTCTACTCTAAAAACATCACTCAAACAATATTACAGTGCTAAGATGCAACCAAGGAGTATGGTAATGGAGTTAAAAGAGTTAAGTGAGAACCAAATCTTAATGTGCAAAACTATTTTATTCAGAAAGGATAAATTGCATAACTGGTCCTCAAATTATAAGACTGGTGACACTTTGATTCTCAAATTGTAATTTATTACAAGTTTTAGGTCGAGCTTTTAAACTTATTACAATGAAATCCTATAACTCGATTTAATTTACTAAATGTGAAAGTGATATATCAGTATTATGATTGATGACACACTGATAATTTAGATATCACATCATTTTATACCAACAATACATCAATATTTAGTCAATTAGATTGGATCGAAAAACTTACTTGCAACAATTCTGAAAGTTACAAACAAAAAATTATAATAAATTTAAGTTTGAGGACCAAATGAGCAATTTACCCATTCAGAAATTAAATAAGTCTTATTATAACATTCACCCAAATTTAGCTAAGCAAAACAACATGAGATCTTACCTAGAGTCCAGCCACCAGAAACAAATATTAGATTCATACAGCTTATATTCAATATAACTCTCTCCATGCATCCATTATGTTTTGTTTCCATTAAAACAACTCAAGCTACTATTATCCCAAAATAAGACACCACTGAAAGTAATATAACAATAAAAACCTGAGTAAAATATATGAGTTTTCACTCATCACAGGTAATAATAACAGGAAATTTATATGTTTTATCTCAGCACAAAAACAGACTTTAGTTTGAAGTCCTTAATGACTGATATATATAATTTCAATATATAGGGATATCAATGCTATTATCTAACCTTTATTGTGTGTGTATATATGCATATATATGTTGCTAAACAATAACATCAAAATAAAACATCACTGAAATCAACATATATAGCAGTTGTTGCCGTGTGGTGTGTGCATAGTGACCGATTCTAATTCAACATAATTCACATGAGATGTGGATTAAAATTTATTCTAATAAATTAAGAACAAGAATAAATTATATATTTCTTATTAATTAAAAAACATCTCCTAATAAATATCTTAATAGATATTCTAATATTCATCCCTATGTGAGAATCAGGATGTTTCAAAAATTCCTGATATCTATATATATATATATATATATATATATATATATATATATATATATATATATATATATATATATATGATCCTTTTCTTAAAAAATGAGGTGTCACGTTAGAGACATGCCAATTAAAAAAGAAATTTTCTCTTTCCTCTCCTCTCCCTACTTTCTCTCAGGATTTTTTTTTCTTCGCATCTGATCCGCAAGACAAGGGCGATCCATGAAGGCTAGTGAAACAAGCATAAGCTTCTGTTGTCTTTTAATTCCAACAATTGGTATTGTAGTATTTTTTTTCGCTTGTTTTCATCTTTGATCATGTATGTGATGCTTAATTAGACTGCATGTTTCGTTGCTCATAATTTCTTAATGTAGATTAGTTCTAAAAAAAATATTTATTAATTTTTCTATGTGGAATCAATTTTTTTAATAAAACAAAAGAGAAAATGAAAAAACTAAATCGGTTTTAGTTTTTCTTTTATGTTCATCACAAAACATGCAAACATTTTTTTTTCTCATTTGTATATTTTTTTTTTTTCTGTTTTGTGCATTAAAAAAAAAAATTGCTGCTAGGGCTAGCGCTGAACTGCTCACCCCGCGCGGGGCCGTGCAGGCGCCGACCCACACGCGGGGGCGAAGGGCCCAGCCCGCCTGCCCACCGGCTCATTTTGTTATTATTATTTTAAAAATATATATAATTTTTTTTATGTTGTGTGGTGCATTTTTTTGTTTTTGTTCCTGTAGGGTACGAAATTTTTATATACTTGTGTAGCATGTTGTGAATGTATGCATATATACATATATTTTTTTATCCTATGTGGGTGCAAATTTTAATACTTGTGTAGCATATTGTGAATGTATACATGCGTGTTCCATATTTTCTGGTACATAAGTATTTGCATTCTTTTGGTGTTTTCAACGAGGTTTTATTTTTTGGACAGACGGATTCAACATGTGCAACATTCCTATAGAATATTTTTTTTCTAATATACATCATTATAGTAATATAGTAAATTTTATTCTGCAAAAGTGATATAATAATTAATTAAGATCATGTAAAAGAAAGTGTTTTGCGCATCGTCGACGTTTTTTTAAATTAAACTTTGGCATGAATACTTTCAATTCCATTGTGTAGGGAATAATGTTTCAATCTTGTTAATTTTCGAAAATATGCCTAATGTCCAATCCTTTTTTGAATGTAGTAAAATAGCTGTCAAAAACGTCATAACTGACCTTACCAAAGATATAAGCTAGACGAAAAGAATTATAACATTTGACATAAAAAAATGTTCGGTATACTATATTGTGTGTCATGCAAGATGACCTCCTCAGACACATTGAGATTTACGAGACTGCTAAGAACATATCGGACAATATCAAATTTACTTTTGGGCAAACTTCAGTTATGAGACTGCGTGCCTTAAATTTGAAGTTTCAGCAATACACTAAGGATCTGAAACACTCAATGGCTGAGCACCTCTATGTGATGAGATCTTAAGGCTACCGGAAACGAGCTCAATGATAAGCAATAGGTTCTCACGGTTACTCATTCACTGTTGGATCTTAAGTGGTCCAAGATGAAGCTCCTAATGACACACAATGAGAGTATTAAAACGTTTAATGATATCGCACCCTATCTCGAGCTTGAAGAACAACATTTGGAAGCGAACCGCTCGGTCGCTCTTGTTGCACACACTGAGAAGCGCGGTGGGATCACACCCAAGAGCAATAAGCATTATAACAATGCAGTACACGAATAGGAATCAAGCTCTAATGGGTGAAGTTGGAAAACGCCGCATAAGCAAGTGCGCTGGCAGTAGGAACATTGCAAAGTTGAAGTGCTACAACTGTAAGCAGAAGGGTCACTTTGCTCGAAATTGTCCTAAGCCAAGAAAAGTAATCCTACCACTCAGTTCACACTGTTTTATTTGCTCTGATACTTTAGTAACTCATTTTCTTCCTGATTGGATCGTAAATACAAGATCTAACAAGTACGTAGTTCGTGATCGAGTGGGGTTTGCAGACTATTATCGAATACCGATGGGCATACAATTTGTCACCCTTGGAAATGGCACGAAAGAGGAAATCCTAGGAGTTGGTTCGTACCGACTCAAGTTACATCGTAGCCGCACTTTACTTCTTCAGAACGTGTTATTTAGCTTTGCTACATTTAGGTTATTTCTTTTATTTTGACAGAAACCGCCTAAGCATTTCCTTTCATAATACTTTATTTTGATATGGTACATTAGTGAATAGTTTCTTTAAGTTAGATTTGGAGAATGATTCGTTTGCATTTGCTTCTTCTTGTTCTATTCTCTTTAATGAATTTGTTAATTGGCATGCTAGATTAGGCCATATAGATCTAGAAAGAATGATTAGACTGACTCACGAAGGCCTTTTGGGGTCTCTAGCTAAAGTTAACCTATCTGTGCAGGAGCCTTGTTTGGCTGGGAAGGCACGTAGAAAGCCTTTTAGTAAGGCTACTCTTGCCTCTCATTCTTTAGAGCTGATCCACTTAGACGTTTCTGGGCCAATGAATGTGAGGGCCCGACATGGTGCGTGCAATTTTCTCTCATTTATTAAATCTTTAGATTGTTTTTAAGTGTTTCGTTGAGGAGGTTGATAATCAAATAGAAAGAAGTGTAAAATAGAAAGGACTCTGATAGCCTTTTTTGCATCCAACCCATAATTGGAGAAGGCGAGATACGTGGAGGATCCAGAAACATCAAAACAAGACGGTCTAAGAAGGCTAATAAAACAAGCAAGCTGATTCGATTTCGGTTCCTAAATACGTTGGCTATCCAATTTGTAAGTTTTCATTATCCTCTAATTCCAACAACAGTAAAAATCTAAAGTAATACACTTGACTTTTCACCCATCAAATGTAATAATAACAGGCAGTATAAATGATTTATTTGGCTCAAAAACAGACTTAATTTGAAGTGACCCTAACTACTAATATATATAATTTTATATATCAGAATATAGATGCTATTTATTTAACCTTTATTTAAATTCTCTCAACCATCAACTTAAATCAAGAATAGCCATATAAAGAAAGCAAATATTTCTCCAATGGGCATTAGAAACATGCTATTTGTAAATAAAATCATGGTAGAAGAAATAACAACAGCGATAAAATAAAGTAATTTATTTTGTTCTTAAGAAAGCTAGGAGTTCACTGCTGAATTACCAAGCAACATATAACTGGCACTATCATCACTCAAGTAGTAACAATAAAAGAGAATTAATCTCAAGTGTTGGAACAGTTTATGCTTGCTATTGCTAGCCTTGATTCACTTAATACATTAACTAGAAAAATATCACTTTTCTGTTCTCAGGATGTTTTATATATATATTTCAATAATGTTTCGCACAAAATAGCATAAAACACCTACATAAATAGCTAAACTTGGACTATCTCAGTGAATAGGTCACAATTATGTGCGAATAGGTTATAATTATTCTTTTTTGTGTTTGTGCATGTGTGTTTTCTTTTCTTTTCTTTTTTCTGAACATATTTTTGGGGTGGAATCCTGTGGTGTGTACTGGTAAAAAGGTACAATATGAACATGAACTTTTGAGTTATTTGAATATTACTAAACCTTTCAAAGTTTTGATTTCACTAACCTTTCGATAGTTTCATTGCATCCTCAGTTGGCTGCACCAAGTGCGTTTGTCTTCCAGGCACCTCATCTCCAACTGTCTTGATGCATCTCATGCTTTTAATCCAACCATCCAATTCATAAGTAGAGAACACATTAGTTGATGGAGATTGAATCAAATAAGAAAAAGGGCGTACGAAGTCACTGCATGCGCAAAACAAGTTTTGAAAGCCTAGATAGTCATTTCTAAATTAACCAAAAGTCAAGAATTTTGTATGTTTTTAACCTTTCCTTTTTTTACTGTAACTGTAAGTTTTTACCATGTGTAATAGTAGAGCGTCATCAGAGTCGAACAAAAACACAATTAAGATACATAGACTCAGAATTTTCTTTCTATCACTTTAAATGCTGTATAATCAGTCTCCTACATTCTAAGCATATTTTATATAAAGGGCACTTACTAACCATACATATTATGAAATTTCGGAACAAAAGAAAATAGCATATAGTATGAGCTAGTATTGTGCATAAAATTAGCAATATTCTTATATTAGCATGCTAGGCTGCAGTATGAATTTATGTTAGCTAATAGCGACCCCTTTTTTTACCACTAATTGGTGTGTTTCAGCCTGAGTAAATGTGCAAAACAAGAATTCTAAACACCACCAAAATTTCCTTATTCTGTAGCACTTCAACAAAAAGAGTAAATATGCATAATAAAGCATAAACACAACAATGCGAAGAAAAAAGAAACTTGCCAACTATGCTGAGATGAAGTTCGGTTGCAAAAGAAGGATTAATTACCAACTTTGGTCCAACTTTCCAAACAGTCTTTCTAATTCAAGAAACATCGAACAAGCATTTGGTAAACAAAATGTCTAGATCTATTGTCGTGATGGAAATCTAAAACAAGCTTTTGGGTTATAAAAGTAAAAACTACAATTTGCACCTTCTATGAGGAAGCTATCTGATACATTTTGATGGAAAAACAGTTACTGCTGCCTCAAAATCTATAGCTGGGCCAAACTAATGCAGGCACTTTTCCCCCTTCCAACAAAACAAACTCGTAAGCAAAGTAAGAAACACCAAATAAGATAAAAACTATAATTAGCCACTTAGCAAAAACAATAAGAAAGGGTGCATTTTAAAGAGAAAATACGATTTAGGGACATACAGAAACCCTCTCAACAATAAATTAGTTTTATAAATCTAATTGTCATTATGGAGAAAGATCAATAATGTGAGCTAGGCTAGGGAGTTCCCAACCACGAGTCCTCTTAATTAGTGTTTCTAACTTTTCACATGTTGGTTCTGCGTCGAGTTCAATTAAGCTCGAGTTCAACTTGGTTTCAAAACCAAGTTGAACAAGATCCGTGATGGGGGTCAAGTTGCACGCATCTTAAAGTAAGTGCTTGATGCAAATCCAGAGGACAAAGAAGTTCAGGACCAAGAGGGAAGCCCTAGACTAGCTTGTAATAGTACAGCAGTATGAACTTGCTCTTTTTCATTCAATGCTTCATTATGACAAACATACTGACTCATAACAGTGGATGAGACAGTAGCCATGTGACAAGGGATCTCAATAGACCCTTCCCATCCCTTTCTGTCATAAAAATAAGAGAAAATTTTGGATCCTTAAGACCACAAAACAGTAGAAATGGAAACAACATGCTGCATCAATTTAATGACCTTAACAACCATAGTCTAATGCACAACTGGTTAATAAACAAAAGATAGAAAAAGCAGATGAAAACAGAAGAGCATAAAATAGAAACCCTTTCATTTCCTAACCAGATCATTAGGTACTTAAACGTCATCAGCATTCAATAGATAAATCAAACTGCTGAGTGTGATTATCACATGAGTGTGAGCATAATTAATTTCATTTAATGCAAAGACCCACTCCACAAATGAAATTCAAAGGGTTACCATCTCTAGACACTTGATGAGATGTTTCTCCTGGTTAGGGTCTCTTGGGAAATGCTGAAGAGGAAGAAGAAGAAGAAGAAGAAGAAGATGATGATGATGAGGAGGGAGGAGAAGCTTGGAGAGTACCATTAATAGGGCTTTAATGTCCCTTTGATCACATAATCAACTAGTTCACCAAGCCAAAAATATCTTGTAGTAAACACTAAACAGTGAAATAGTTCCATCCCCATTCTTGATCCTCCTATCTCCTTCTTCGATCTAACTAAGAAAAAGAAGAGATCCAGGGAGAAAGCAGAAGAAAAAACATATTTGAAAATAAAAGAAGTAGAGAAACCCAAGAAGAAGATGAAGATAAGGAGGAGAATGAGTACTTTCCTTCTCTTTGCCTTTGTCCAAGTACTGAGAAGCCCAAGAGATATATAAAAAAATAATGTTGGGGGAGTGGTGTGGTGTGGTGTGGTGTGGCTCCTCTTTTAGGGCTCCTGCTGTTCTTGGGATTGTTGTAGCTGCTGCTGCTGCAGCTGCGGCAGAAGCTGCTTTCTGCTGGAGTGCTTGTTGTTGTGCATCCACACTTTGAGCACTTGCCTCCGCACCCCGATCTCGGCGCAGAACTGCTCCACTAGGGCTTCGTCCTGCTTCTGGATCCTCCACCCGACCCTCTCCGCGAACTCCATCATCCTCTCCTTCTGCTCCGCCGTGAACTTCGTGCGGAAGCGCTTCCGCGGCCCCGCCGCACCCGCCGCAGCGGCCGCAGCAGCCGCCGCCGCGGCGACGGCGGCGGCGGTGGCGGCGTCGAGGCGCTCCTCGCTGGACGACTCCGTGGTGGTGCCCCCGCTCCCGCTGGTGTGCACCGCCCCGCGGGAGGGACTCGTGGGGAAGCCACCGCCGCCGCCGAGGTGGAAGTGCTTCTGAGAGGGGTACGGCGGGGGGAGGAGGAGGGGGAGACGCGCTGCAGCTGCCGCGGCGGCTGCGGCTGCGGCTCGGTGGTAGTCGGCGGCTGGGGCGTCGCGGCGGTGGAAGCTGCGGTGGCAGTCGCACGCGGCGCACTTGAGGGGGTCGTCGGGCGCGGGCATGAACTCCCCGCACCCGTCCACCACATGGCCCCCCAGCGCCGCCGCGTGGTTGCGGAGGCACTCCCTGTACCGCGCCGCCGCCGCCGCCGCCGCTGCCGCTGCCGCTGCCGCCGCCGCGGCGTCCGAAGCCACGTTTTGAACCGCCGCCGCTGCCGATGCCGCCGCCTTTGCGGAGATTGGAGCCAAAAGATGAGACGACTGAGAGTCCAGCGGATGCCCAGCAGGATAATTACCGTTTCTGCACCCACCCCCTCCCCCTCCTCCTCCTCCTCCTCCTCCTCCTCCTCCTCCTCCTCCTCCTCTTGGGGAAAGCAAAGAAGAGGCCGAGGGAGAGGAAGAGGAAGGTCTCGTAAAAGCGGAGCCTCTAATGGGAAGAGGATTATTGCTATTGTTGTTGTTGTTGTTGTTGGTGGTGGTGGTGGTGCTGTAGCTTAAAGAAGAGGGAATACCCATATCATCATCTTGGTTACTACGGAATTCCATTTAATTATCCCCCACTGCAACCACCACCTCTCTCAACCCATCAAACACACATATTCCAACCAAATTTCAGGAGCTCCAAGAGAGATAGGAAAACCCAACTCGCAAGTTCCCAACAACAACAACAACAACAACAACCACCTGCCAGGCAAAAGGAGTGGGGATGTGTGTGTGTGTTCAGTGGGGTGTGGGCTCATCAAATCGAGAACATCTCAGCTCTCTTATTGCACCACCCACATGGAGATAGATATAGAGAGAAAAATAAGTGATAAACAAACGAAAGAGAGAAAGAGATTCAACAGCCCAAGTGCAGCACTTAAAAGCGGCAGCGGCAGCAGCGGCAGCAGCAGCAGCAACTGCGCATGGGATGCTTCAGGGCGAACAGTCGCAGTGTGGGCTGGGATCGAGAGAGAGTTTGAGATTTGGTTTCCTAAGCAGGATTCAGGATTCGAGTAGACAACAACAACAACAACAACAACAACAACAAAAAAGGGAAAGTGAGAGGGAAAAAAGAAGGATAATGAAAGAAACTGGAGAAGGTTAATTAGTGTTTTGCTACTTCTGGGGATGAAGTGGGAAGATGAGGTATTAGAGGGAGTGTGCGAGACGATGAGGGAGAGGGAGTCTGACGAAGCGATGAGATGTGGGAGATTAAAAGAGAGAGAGAGAGAGAGAGAGAGAGAGAGAGAGAGAAAAGGGGTAGGGGTATGGACTATGGAGGGGGGGCAACCGACAGGGTCATGTTTCACCCCTTCCACGCCCTGCAAGCTGGTCCCATTTCTTTAATTATTATTGCTCCCCGCGTTCGACACTAATTTTGTGTGTGTGGCCTTCCTTCTTTTTTTCTTTTTTTATTTTTATTATTATTATTATGTTTAACATTAGCTGTATCTCATTAGAAAAGCGAGTCGCCCTTTTTATCCTGCACCCGAAATGAAATCGACAATACTGCATCTGTACATCTCTCTCTATATATATATATTTATACGGAAAATGCTATATGTACACCCCTTTCGGAGTGTACATCATACATCCCACCCATCCAAGGATGGAGGTGTAATGATGGGTCACTTGATGTGACCCGTAAAAAATATCGCCACCATTAAAATGGTGGAGGTGTATGATGTACACCCCTTCGGGGTGTACATGTAGCATTGCTCATATTTATACATATGTATATGGTTTAATTATATTCTATTATACTGTATTTTAATATTATTTTTATTTATTTACTACAGCATATTATTTTTTTTTCCAAAAATACTATTATATAGTTACATTTTTTTCAATTCTTATATCATATTTTAGATTTATTTTTATTTCTTAACTAAACTATTTTTTTTCTCTAATCTCTATATTACTGTTAATAAATATATTATTTTAGATAAAATATAATAATTTTATTAAAAGATACTAGTTAAATAATAAAAAAATTATAAAATAAATATCTAAGATAAACTAATTGAAAGTTTTTATAAAATTGTTTTAAATTACTTTTTTTGTTTTTATATATTTTTTTATTTTTCATGCCAAAATGAGCTAAATATATATTATGTCGCTTTTAATTAGTTTTTTTTATTAGTTTTTATATTAAATTATAGGTTTATTGTTTATAGTATAGAGATTGAAAAAATATACATATATATAGTTGAGAGGTGTCTTAGAAAAAAAAAAATTGTATAATATAGAAAGTGAGAAAATTTTGTAAAGTATAGTGTTGGGATCGAAAATGTCGGTCGTCGGTCTGCTCCGGAGGTTGATTGACCCTCATGAATGTGATGCGTTGCGTGTTAATGGATCAAGCAATCGGGTCGAGTAGGGATCTGTTCAGCCGGATTCTTCTCAAATAAATCTCACGACTATCCGACTTAGATTAACCGAATCGGAATATGGAGATAGAGAGAAGCTGAGTCCGGCCTAGAGTAGCCGAATCTGGTGATAGAAAACGATAATTTGACGCGGCTAAGAAACCGATTACGACTTTGTATTAATAGAAAAAAGGATATAAGAAGAAGAGGAATAGAAATTACAAATAAGCTTACTCCTAGAAAATACGGTAAATGCAGATATGATAGATATGAAAAAGCAAGAGGGTGGTCCTAACTTACGATATTGCAGAATCTCTTTCTCTTCGATGGTTCGGATATTTACACACTCCCCGAAACATATTTACGGGCACCGATTTGAAATATCGGCGGGATCTAGGGAAAGTTACCGTGAAATCCTCGACTACTTTCTTTTAAGTCGAAACTTTCTCAAATAGGATAATAGTCGTTCTCCCGTCCAGGTTCATCCCCTTATTAGCGCGCCGAAGCGTGATCTTCAGCTTTTTCCAATACTAGACACCGCTTGCCGTTCCAGAGTCGGTTACGAAATTCACGCCCCAATCCCGCACTCCTTCCTTTCCGAATCTTTCATTCTTCGGCTTGGGTAACCGAAGGTTGACTCTAACTCCGCCTTATTCGTTGTTTGACTCGGGCGGTTTGATGTCTCTCTTCAGCCAAAATTGCTCCTGAATAAGACGATAATCTTCATGTCGGTTGCTTCTCCTATCGGGTGATATTTTCAGCCGATGGCATGTATCGCGTGTTACGTTCTCACGTGACTGAGATTGGTCCGCAGATCCTTCTTCAGTGGACTCATTTTTCCGTCGACTAATGTCTTTAGCCGATGGTTGACGCCACGTGTCACTCCCTTGGGTGGCGACAATTCTGGTCTCAACATATAGTATAGTATAGTATAGTGTACTTAAGCTTTTATACATACATACTCCTCTTTCATCATAAGATTTGTAAGATTTTAGTCTGAAAAAATTAATAAGACTAGTAAAAAAGTATGAACTTTCGAATGAATAAATTAAAAATTTTAAATTTATTATATAGATGTGCAAATAATATTGCTTAATTTCTTTTAAGAGATTTTTTTTTTTATTATAATAATTATACCATATAGAACATATTTCAAATTAATTTTATATATATATATATATATATATATATATATATATATATATATATATATATATATATATATATATATATATATATAGGGGGAGAGAGAGTATGGCTACAATACTAACGATAGTACTAATCACTTAATGTTTTTAAGTTTTCCACCATTAGATGTACCTTTTGAGTTTTTTCACTCCTTAGATTATACAATTCCATCAATCATCTACAAATTTCTAGAAGATCACTGTTATTCTAATCACACATCCTTTCATCCAAGAGCGAAAAACCTAATAGCATTAATGACTTGATGCTTGGTGGGCCGAAAAGTTATGGCGACCGATCGGCCCTGGGGGGTAACCCTCTGAGTGTGATGCGCCGCGTGCCAAAGGGATCAAGCGATCGGGTCAAGAAGGGATTTGCTCGGCCAGGTTTTTCTGAATCAAACTCTCATCAGATTCAGCCTAGATTAGCCGAACTGGGGTTTGGAGGTAAGCAGAGTTCGGCCCAGAGTAGCCGAACTGAGATAAGGAGACAAGGATTATACGCAGCTAAGGAGCCGATTAAGAATTTGTATTAATTGGAGTGGGGTTACAAGAGTAACTAGGGACCGATTACAAGTTAATCTACTCCTAGAAAATGCGGTAAAAGTTATCTAGGAAAGCAATAAATGCATATATGAAAGATATGAAAAGGCAGAGGTGGTCACTAGCTTACGAGGTTGCATAACACATTTTTTTTTTTATGGTTCTCTTATTTATACATTTACAAACCATGTGTATAACCGCCGATTTTAGAAATCGGCGTGATCTAAGAGAATCATAATAAATTCCTCAATTACTTTCTTTTGAGTCGATTCTTCTCAGTAGGATAGTAGGCGTTTTTCGTCTGGGTTCATCCCCTTATCGACGCGCCGAAGCGTGATCTTCGGCGCTTTCCAATGCTGGATGCCGCTTACCGTTCCAGAGTTGGTTACGAGATTAGCGCCCAAATCTCGTACTCCTTCCTTCAAGAATATTTCTTTCTACGGCTCGAGCAGCCGAGGGTTGACCCTGACTTCGCCTCTTTCGTCGCTCGACTGAGGCGATCTGGTGTTTGTCTTCGACCGCGGTTGGTCCTAGATGAGGCGATAACCCTTGTCGGTCGCTTCTCTTATAGGCTGATGTCTTTCGCCGATGGCGTATGTTACATACCGCACTTCCACATGACTGAGGTCGGTCTTAGCCAAGACACGGGTCCTTCTATGTAGACTCTTTCTTCTGTCGGTTGATATCTTTAACCGATGGTATACACCACGTGTCACTTCCCAAGGTGGCGAAAATTTTTGTCTCAACAATACCCCCTCAGCAATCACCTGATGTGTCGTTCAGGCGATTATCGAAGTTGAGTTAAAATACCTAGCGTGCATAACAGTGTCCACAATCATCCCCGTACCCTGGCAAGATCTTTGCTCACTGTCTGAGGGATTCGCGAACAGATGTTGATCTTTCTTGATTCTCGGCGGATCGGTCCTTCACCATTTTTTCGTTAAATAATGCTATTTTTCGAGGGGCGACTGTCATCATTTTGCTCCTTCTCGTCGGCCTATAAAAGGGACGTCGCTTGCAGCTTTCTTCGCATCGTCTTCTTCTCTCATGACGATTCCTACGCCATCGCTGCAGTAGTGTTCTGGTCATGGCTTTTTCGTCCATGAGAGTAATTTCGAAGCAGCCTCTCAATCTTAAACTGGTGGCGTCTAGACGCCGGTCGATAAAAGTTTCTTCCTACCTTGGAGTTCTAATAGAATTTTTCCAGGGGAAATCCCTGTGTATGGCCCACCGATCCGGAACGGCAAGCGGCGCTTAACATTGGAAAGCGCCAAAGATCACGCTTCGGCGCATCGATTAGGGAATGAATTTAGACGGAAAATGACTACTATCATGCTAAGAAGAATCGACTCAAAAGTAAGTAGTTGAGAAATTTACGATAATTCCCCTTATATCACACCGATTTTTAAAAATCGACGATTATACACATGGTTCTTAAATATATAAATAAGCGAACCATCGAAGAAAATAGGGTCCTAAAACCTCGTAAGCTAGTGACTACCCATGCTTTTTCATATCTTTCATACCTGCATTTTCTGTTTTTCTAGATAAGTTTCATACCAGTATTTACCGCACTTGCTAGGAGTAGACTTAATTGTAATTGGTTCTCTGGTTCCCTTTGTAACCCCATTCCAAGCAATACAATTTCTTAATCGGCTCCTTAGCCGTGTCAAATACTTGTCTCCTCATCTCAATTCGTCTACTCTAGATCGAACTTTGTTTTCCTCACAACCCCAGTTCGGTTAATCTAAGCCGAACTCGTCCGAGAGTTGATTGAGATAAACTCGGTCGAGCTGATCCCTCCTTGGTCGATTGCTTGATCCATTGGCACGCTGCGCATCACACTCAGAGAGTCAACCACCACGGGACCGATTGCGGACCGCGACTTTTCGGCCCCACACCTATCTATATGCAAGTTGGTAATAGAACTAGAGAAATGAAAACCGAGATAAGAAATAAAAGAGATAATACGGCTCACCAACTACCAACATGAAAGTACCCACCATAGTGATAGAGAGAATAAAATCAGTATATGCAAGAAAAGAAAGATGAAACACGCACTGACTGTAGTAAGGAGTATTTACCTCAATCGATCATGTTTTAAAGTTATTAAACCTTTTGTTGATCGTGCTCTCTGTCCACGCCCGAACCTATAATAAGTTCAACATTCCAATACCTCAACCGTTGTCCCAAATATAAAATCTAAAGTTATCAAAACCACCATGCCAACCGTGCCTCAAAACGAAAAAATCGGGACTTTGAACTTTGCTGATTTGGTTCTTGGGACACCCTACCGGTCCCGTAACCAATCAATGACTTTCATGTTGTATTTAGAGGCCTTCCACCACCTAAATCCTAGCAAATAAAGCCACTATATCGGTGCATACCGTAGCAAATCGCGTGACCCAAAATCGCACACCGAAAAGCCTGATTTTCACGTTTTACGATCCAATTTTATCCCGAAACATTCTGAAACACTTTCAAAATCCACCGACTTTCATTTGTTGTCTCAGAACACTCATTTTCAAGTATCGGTACAACCACATACAATTAGATGTGTTTCAAAGTAAAAAGAATCAAAAACTAACTTATTGGATCCCCGAAAACACTAGATTTGATTACCGAAAGTTTTTGAAGTCCAACTTCCATTACCAACTCCATGGAACGTCATCAAATCCAGCCTAATAAGACTTTGGGATAGCCCCCAAGTATCAAACCAAAAGATTCTATCAAAACACCAATTTTTCGCTCGGCGGTTTTACCGGAAATTACCTCAGAATTCATTTCACGTTCCGTAAAGTGACTATCTTGGACAACTAGTCCGTTGGCCTCAAACAATGGTGACTAACTAAAAATATCTTTGCATAAACCCTAAAACACCAACCAAATCCAATAAGTAAAATTTTTCGATTCAAAAACTCTAAAATCAAGAAGATCAAGAACGTACCTAGCTATTCCTCGACTTTTTAAATCCAATAAACAATATTGGATCGACGTGTACAATGCTCTGGAACCCACACTTGTTGTCCAGAAGATCATTGGAATCAAAATTTTGAAAAACCAGACCGAATATTGATTTTCTGGATTGAAACGGAGTCTGATCTTCGTATTCTTGAATCCGATTGATTTGGGACTTGAAACCCAGCAAGATCTACCTAAGATCGATGCAAGGAAGGTGTATCTTCCAGCCCACCACGTCTTGGGAGTAGCTAGAAGATTCTGCACAAGGTGTTGCCTACCCAACTCCAAATCGACAAACAATAGCTTCTTGCACGTGTGCAGTCTTCATGCGCAGTTTTGGTGCAGTCTAGCAGCGATTCGGGAGTTGAAACCAAGCAAGAACGATGCCAAGAAGGTGTCCTATGAGTCCCCTTGCTACTAGAAGTCGCAAAGAGGAAAATGCAACTTGTGGCCTATACTATACATAAACCCGACCTGCAGCCTTGCTCCAACCCGAGCTACACTTTGGTGCGGAAGGGGTTGAAACCAAGGAAGAACGATGCCAAGAAGGTGTCCTAGGAGTCCCCTCGCTGCTAGAAGACGCAGGGAAAAAGATGCAACTTGCAGCCTACACTATATACAAACCCGACCTACAGCCTTGCTCCAACCCGAGCTGCACTTTGGTACGAAATTGGGTGCAGCCCAACAGTGATCCACGGTCCTTCCTTGGTGTGTAGAAGATGACCGGGACCCTCCATTTCTTCCTTTTCTTCTCCGGTGTGAGAATATCAAGAAACGGTAAAGAAAATGGAAAGAAATTAGAAGAAGAAGAAGAGATTATTGGAGTCTTCGTCGGGGAGCCATCGGAGTTGTTTGGATCGCGGGGGAAGATCGTGAGGAAACATAGACGAGAATTAGAAATCTTTAGATCTAAAAAATTCTGAAAAAAAAAAAAAAAATTCGTGCCTCGAATGCTTATTTAGAAGTCTCACATATGCAAAATTTCACATAAACCTCTCAAACTTAGTCCTAATTAAACTAGGATTCCTCTGATGGATAATATGCAAAAATTTCCTAAATTTTTTCTTAAATTCAGACATAAAATATAAGGATTTTAACTTAAATTTTAATTTCTACCGATAAACGATAAATCGAAAATTTTTCTAACCGCATACTAACGATAACCGAATCCAAAAACTAACTTCACTATTAGATTCAGCATTGCCGAATCATTTAAGTGACATTTTTGTTTATCGGATTTCGTCTCCGTTTAACCACATTAATTAAAACGCGACTTAAACGTCATAAACTTAAAATTCTGGAATCTAAATTTAATTAAATTTTACTAGATTCTACATTATACTATTCCCCCAATCACCCACTAAACCCTAGGGCTGCGTTTGGTTCGAGAATTAGTGAGAATTAGTGAGAATTAGTAGTACCAGGTATAAGTATAAAGTTGAGTATAAGGTAGGATAAATGAAAAAAGTGTTTGGTTGGGATATAAGATAATTCAGGTATAAGAAAAATAGTGTTTGGTTGGGATTGAAGAATAAAAGGGTATAAATAGTTGACTTTTGAGTAAAAAGACCAAAATGCCCTTTTACCTTTTTATGTGTGGGTAAAAATTGGTAATTATATATTGTATTATAACTTTTTAAATATAATAATTGTAGTATTTATAATGTAATTAATTAGATAATATATAAAATTAGTGTTAATTATTTATATGTAAAAAATGATTAATATGGCAACCAAATTTTAATTAATTTCTCTAATAAAATATTTAATTCGTAAAAATCAATATTTACTGTTAATTAGTGTTTTAATTAGTGTTCATTAATTTTACTTGTAAAATTTTGATTAATTATTTATTTTGCGTTGGGAACGAGGATGCGATACGGGGAGAGATTTTTTAAGCCGGCGGCGACGAATAATTTTTCCGGGTAACATATAAGAATTTTAAAAATGAAAAATTAGTGTTAATTAGTGTAATTTAAATATTCATTGTAATATATCTAAATTATTAAATTAAATACTATATAAAATTTGAATTATATTGTATGCTAATTTTTCCCACAATAATCTTCATAATCATCATCATCATCTAAAATATTTAAAATTCGGGTAAATATGTAATATTTTCCATTAATTGCAATATTAGCAATTTGTAAAAAGATATTATTTAAAAAATTCAATACAACATTTATAAAATTAAACAGTAAATAAAGGTATTTCATAACAATTTTTTCTACAAATAACTTGCTCAATACATTACTATACTAACGTAGATAACAAAATATCACATATAAACAAAATTAACTTTTAAACATTACAGATAAACAATCCAATTAACAATACAATTAACATTGCAGATAAACAAAATTAATTATTAAACAAGCTAACTAACATTATATTATAATATTAATTCTAACTTCTGTTAATAAGAGAGGAGAGAGGAAGGGTGGCTTGGTAATAATAGAGGAGAGAGGAAGTAGGTGTTATTCCGGGGGGGGGGACTTGTACCCTCTTGTACCAGGACAAAAGGGAAAAGGGGGGGATTCGAATCCCCCCCCTGTTCCAAAGCGTTTGGGTACAAAGGGGGGGATAACCCCCCTTGTACCCGAACCAAACGGTGCCTAGAAGATTATTATCATCATAACCTTACAAATTTTCATCCAAAATCAGAAAACTCATAAGCCCCAATGACTTGGTATTTTTACAAGCATATGAGCTTAATTATATATATATATATAGTCCGGCTACTATACTATCGATAGTACCAAGCATTTGGTGCTATCAAGTTTTCTACTCTTAGATCAAGCCCTTTAATTATTTTCACCCGTTAGATTTTATTATTTTTCCAACCACCCATTAAACTCAAGAGGCCCACTATCATCTCAACCACACATCTTTTAATTCAACGGTTAAAAACTCAATAGCACCAATAACTTGATACTATTAATAGTATTCCAGCCTAGCTCTATATATATATATATATATATATATATATATATATATATATATATATATATATATATATATATATATATATATATATATATATATATATATATATATATATATATATATATATATATATATATATATATATATATATATATATATATATATATATATATATATATATATACAGCGTAGGGCTACTATACTCTTATAAGTATAAATCCCTTTATACTTATAACTTTTTCACCCTTGGATGAAGGAATGTGCGGTTAGTATGATAGTGGTCCCCCTAGGATTTATTAGGTTGTTGGGAAATAATATGAATCCTAGGGACTACTATAATCCTAACCGCACATTCATTCATCCAAGGGATGAAAACTTATGAGTATAAAAGGATTTTACTCATAAGAGTATAGTAGCCGGACCCTATATATATATAACTAGGCTGCTGTGATGCCCCAACTTTCCAGGGGATCACCCATACTAAAATTACTCTAATTCTAGCACGCTTAATTCTCTTAACCTCTTGGGTCTTGCTACTACCCAAAATGATGTAGCCGGGTTAAGAGATTTAGTCATATTATATCATCATTTATATATAGGACTAATCCAAATTCCGGATGTGTCACATTCTTCCCCCCTTTTAAGTCCTGACGTCTACGTCAGGCTCAAGCACACTCACAAATATCAGACGATGTGAGACTCGTCTCGCTAGCCTTAGTCGACCTTGTGAGGAGCTACACTCCATCCACAACGGTCATTAGCCGGGGAACCGCACTCTACCCGTTATATAATCCTAGCTCAGCCGATACTCATCTCACATTTTCGGCTGATGATTGGATCTGTACCAATTATGACGTCCCAACTTCCAAAGGGGTCACCCATCGTAGAACTACTCTAACTCTAGCACGCTTAACTCTCTTAACATCTTGTGCTTAACTACCACCTAAAATGCTATAGCCGAGTTAAGAGATTTAGTCCTATTATGTCATTTATATATAGAATTAATCCAAATTTTGAGGTGTCACAACTGCTATACTATTAATAGCACCAAGTCATTAGTGCTATTAAATTTTCGACCCTTAAATGAAAGAGATGTGGGTTAGAATGCTGGTGGGCCCCTAGGATTTAGTAGGTGGTTAGGAAAATAGTATGATCTAAGAAATGAAAATGATCAAAATGATAGATCTAACGGTGGAAAAGTTGATAATACCAAATTCTTGGTGCTATCAATAGAATAGTAGCCTCTCTCTCTCTCTCTCTCTCTCTCTCTCTCTCTCTCTCTCTCTATATATATATATATATATATATATATATATATATATATATATATATATATATATATATATATATATATATATATATATATATATATATATATATATATATATATATATATATATATATATATATAGTTAGTTAGTTAGAATATACTAATTAAATTTATAAAAATAAGCGATTTATTTAAATTTTGAAGATAGAAGATAAAAAATCACTAGTTGACCTAAATTAAATAATAAATTAAAAAATTACTAGTTCGTAATTCGGTATTCGTTTCGGTATCAGATTCTATAAATTCGCAATCCGTTTCGGTACCGCAATTCGCTCTGGTATCGTCTAGAGTTGGAATTTCGCGACGAAAACGTAAAACGTTAAATCGGATTTTTATCATAAATCCGTTTTCTCAACAAAACTGAAATTAATAAAACCACACGTATAGAGAAAAAAAATCAAAACAGAAAATATACGGGTGAAATAATATTCATTAACCAAGAGAAGAATTGCACCGACTACTCTTTTATAATAGAGTAGTTTCTCTAGTCTTTTATAAATTTAAAAGATTTCTCTCTTTGAACGCACCCGTACGTGCATCCAAAATTATAGAGACTTTAGACATGCCATATCCAAATCTAGAAAACTTTTTTTTTTGAACGCAACCGTACGTGCATCCAAAATTATAGACACCTTGATCATGCCATATCCAAATCTATAAGACTTTTCTTTTTTAACGCACCGTACGTACATCCAAAATTGTAGACACCTTAGCCATGCTATATGGATATGGTTAAATTCTAGCCCCCTCCACCTCCATATGAATATGGTTAAATTCTATCCCCTACCACCTCCATGTGTGTGACCATCAATATATGGGTGTGACTAAATTCTAACCCCCACAACCTCTATGGGTGTTACCATCACCATTAAATAATAGCACATATACTATATTTATAGCTTATATTAAAAGCTATCCAAATTTTAGTCTAAATAAATTTATATTCTAATTAATATTTAAATCTTAACAAATTTATTTATAATATATTTAAATATTAATCTTAATCCAACTAATATTTAACTATAAATTTAACCAAATTCTAACGCATTGACCTAAATTAAATAAATTAAAAAGATTAGAAAATAAAATCAAATTTTCTTTTACAGTAATAATTAAACTCAAATTGATTATAGTTTAGCTAAATTTTATAAAGTTCTATCAAAAAATTTGTTGAGCCATAGAAAATGTACCGCCGCATTTCTTTCAATTTCTCCCAATCATTTGGAAGTATATTAAAGGAGTTAATATTTCTTTAATAAAATTTTATATAGATAATTTAAATGTTATAAATTTTACATTAATTTCTACTTCAGAATATCTACCATTAGATTTCACACCAGCAAGTTGATTCCTCCTCTTAAAAATATCTAAATTATATTTTTTTAATATCAAAAAATTCAAAATAATCCAGATTTATTAATATGGGAAATTACATTAAACTTTTATTATTCTTCAAAAAATATTTAAACGGATAGAATGATGTTTGTATATTTTATATTCAACATGGCCATACCAATACTTACAAAACTTTTATTAATTAAGATCAAATATGGGCATCTATAAACTATATATTAATCCTGATATACTATCGCTGACGTAGCAACGTCTTACTGTTTTAATTTTTTTTTGATTTTTTTTTTAAGTCAAAAAGAGTTCGTCTATTGTCTCTCTCCCCATCCGGTCCTGCGTTCATATTCTCCTCTTTTTCTTTCTGAAACCTCCTCCTTCAAATTTTTTCATCTACTCCTGCCTCCTCCCTCTCTCTCTTTCATTAAATATAATTGAAAATCGAAGCGACGATTTAAAAAATTTAGAACGCGTAAGTTATGAATTCGAAAAAATGAAACGACGCGAGAATATTATTTTGTATTTAACTTCACATTTTTCTCTTTCTCTATTGTCTTCTTCTTATTCTAACTCTCAATCACTTTATTATTATATTAAATGCTGAATCTAATCCTAACGATGGCGGAGGAGGCAAAGCTCTCTTCAGTGCTTACTCTCGGCGCCTCCAATTTAGCCGACACCGTCTCCAATCACCCCTTCGTCGTCGTCGTTGAGTTCCACGCTCCTCGGTGATTCCCCCTCCGATCCCCTCGATCTCATTTTAAATTTTCGATTTCTATATTTTTTATGTGTAAATCTTTTATTCGATAGACTTTTTGATATAATTTTAGTATTTGCTGAGAAAAAATTATAATTTTTATTATATATTTGAATGATTTAAAATAAATTTGTTACTTTATGATATTTTTTATTTGGATTCTTATCTTATTAATTTTTAATTATTTTTATTAAATTTAATTGATTTAATAATATTTATTCTCGCAATGCGAATAACTACTATGCTATAAAATTAGAGTACAATAATAAGTATTTTGAAATGTTACTCTTGTACATAATTAATGCACTGATAGGGTGATAGGTGGGGGAGTTTCATATAATTCGATGAGTTGCACAATATACCAAATAATGATGATAACAAATAACAAATGATTTCCCATGTGAGTAGGTGATACACTGATTATAGCAAATAATGATTTCAAATGAGAGACACCAAAGAAAACTTCTAATGCAAAAACTACATACATTATGAAAGGAACTTTGCATTTTACATCTACGCATTAATTTGACAAATTATTTCATTTAATTTCTAAATTTTATCATAAAAAATAGTGCAAAAAATTTAACTTTAAAATTTGAATAAAAGATTAATTAGATGGCTTACCAAATTATTCGATAAGATCTCGCTGATCGAGTAGCTATAAAACAAAGTAGTGCAAACACATTTTATTCGCAGAAAAAATTATAATTTGGTGCGTAGTGCCCTCAAAATGATTCATTTTAAACTAAGTAATTTATTTAAGCTTTATTTTTAAAAATTTATCAAATTAAATAAAATAAAATAATAAAATTAAATTTTTAAAAAATTATTCGGAGAAAATAAATAATTTATAATTTAGATAAATTTTATATATTTTTATGTAAAATTTATATACATTGAGTAAAATTTTACCGGCCATTCAATAATGTAATGCATTTGGTTGTCAAACAAATCATCTAAGTTCAAAAATTATCTACTCAAAGACAATTAATCTTATCATCCACCTGATAACGAGATGCTCTAAGTGATAATTTATTCAATGGATAAAATTATTATTACGTAGATGAAACTGAAGACATTACCAGACATAAAAATTTATCTAATCCAAATATATATATATTTTGTTAGAGTAAAATTTAAAATCCTCATTATTTATTAATTTTATTTATTCTTTTTATTATTTATTTATTTATTTATTTATTCTTTCTTAGCGCGAAAGAAATCCAACGGAACGTGGCTTCCGTTTCTTCTGCCTAACGGAACGTGGCTTCCGTTTCTTGCGCCTAACGGAGCGTGGTTTTCGTTAAAAACGCCTAACTGATAGTTACGTGGGTCGAAGGTTTTCTCAACGCTCGATTTTTTTCGTGTTTGCTTTTTCTCTATTCTTACAGGATAAGAAACCGAGGAAGAAACAGAGAAATCATTTAACCATTTTATTTTCATATCTTTCTCAATTGGGTGTTGAAAGAATTTTCGTCAACTTTGATCCGTCAGGATCGTGCTCGCAGGAGGAGGAATTCCGGTCGTACCTTGGGGTGGTGTTCTCAGTTAATCCCGCACGTAAGGATGGGAATACACCTTAGGGCAGTGCTAAGCACGCTTCCGGATTATTTAAAGATTTTAAATTATTTACGTTATCTGTAAATTTTTATTTTATCTTATAATTAGATTAATTAGATATTAATCATAATCAAATTCTGTATAAATTTTTTCTAACATATTTTACAACAGTTAAGATGATCTCACCACCCATTGGTCGACACAATGCACTTGATTATTCGGACAACAGCCAATCCAACTATCATTAAAATGGACGATTAGATTATCCGGTACAATTTAAAATTTTCACAAAATTTTTGCCACAATTGAAAAAAATAGGACCCGTGGAAATGGCAACCACGCCATGCCGGTTTTGTTGTGGGGTGTCAGAGGTCTCGCAGAAAGGGAGGGTGTGTAGTCTGGTCCCAGCCACTACTTTTTCTTTTTTTTTTTCTTTTTACCACCCTTCTCCTCTCCTCTTTTTTTTTTTTTTTTTTTTTTTTTTTCTTACCAACGAAGCAAACGACTCCCTCTCTATCCATCCTTTTCACGTCTCTTCTTTCACCTGCTCTAATCACACACATTCACAGTAACACGCAGACGAAAGGTCAAATTTTTTTTTTTGTTCTGGATACACTTCAAATAAAAAGTTCTAATCATAGATGATATGGCAATTTGATTTAATAAAAGAGCAATGCTACATGTACACCCCGAAAGAGGTGTACATCATACATTTCATCCATCTAATGGGTGGGGTGATTTTAAGGGTCACTTGAAGTGACCCTTACCACACCCCCACCCATTGAATGGGTGGGGATGTATGATGTACACCCCGAAAGGGGTGTACACATAGCATTTTCCTTAATAAAATTATGTTTTAGAAATATTTTTGTTGTTACATAGGAGATTTTGGTTGACTATTGTTATTCTAATTTATTGTTATATTTCAAAATAGAATTTATATTTTTAAAAATACAAAATTTGTAGTGATTATATATTTTTAACTTTTGGATGAAAAGATGTACGGTTAGAATTATAATAATTTTTTAAAATTTAGTGAGTAATTAATAAAATAGTATAATTAAAAAATTAAGATTAATTAAAGAAATAGATCAAACGGTTTGGTGCTTTTAAAAGCTATGTAGTTGGACCACGAGGTGGGCGCAACGAATCAAGGACGCTGCGAATCAAGGACACAACGCTGGTGGGGGCAATGCGGGTATTATGAACGATGACGAGCATGCAAGAGTTGGACCCCGAGGTCAGCGAGATTTTCGTGATATCGGGATCGAAGAATTGAGAAGGCAGATCGAGGTCTTGACCACACGCCTGATGTTGGTCGAAATTCAGGGCCAAGAAGACGATGATCGTGATTCAAAGTCCTCCGTCTTTGAGAATCCCTTGCATGGTCGCGCTCCCAGGAGAGATGCGTCCATGCGGGGTCGAGGTTCGGGCCACATCGATCGTATAGATTAGTAGGTCAATTCAAATATCAAGATAAAACTTTCAGAGTATTCGGGAGATCTACACGCGAAGAGTTTCATTGACTCTATTGATAAGATCAAGCTCATCTTTCAAAATAAGGATATGCCTCAGGTGCGAACTTCTACACAGTGGAAACATTTAAAAAAAAAATCGAAAATTAATAATTTGGAACATATGAAGAAGAAGATCCAAAAGCAATTTCTTTTCTTCAATTACACCCTGACCTTGTGTTAAGGCCAAAATTATCGCCATGTGAAATACACTGCGGTCAAATCAGAAGGCGATAAGTGGCGCAAACCATCGGCCGGGGAATATCAGCTGATGGAATAAAAGCCAATAAAAGATGTCTGCGTCTTAACCGAGACCGATCCCGGCTGAATGTAAACCATCGGGTTGTTTCGGCCGAATAATAACAAAAGGTGATGGGAAAATCCGGTACTCGTCCCGGTACCAGATTCTGTGAATCCGCAACCTGCTCCGGTACCGCAATCTGCTCCGGTACCGCAATCCACGCCGGTATACTACCTAGAGTTGGGATTCCGCAGCGAAAACGTTAAATCGGGTTTTTACCAAAAAATCCGTCCCCTCAACAAAACTGGAACCAATAAAACCACAAAGAGAAGAAAACCAAAACAGAAAATATGCAGATGAAATAAGATTCATTAACCAAGAAAAGAATTATACCGACTGTTCTTTTCTTCTACAATAGAGTAGCTTCAGTTAATATTTAAATCTAAATTAATTTATCTCGCGCGCTACAAAAAAATTAGGTTATAGTGACACATGTTTGTGACACTTTTTTACAAGTGTCCCATTTATAGTCCATCTATATCCAAAATTAGGTTATAGGGACACATTTTTGGGACACATTATAGTAATGTGTCGCTATATACCCTAGCGACGGCACATATAGCGATACTAATGACAAGTGTCGGTATTTTTTCCAGCAGCATTTTTTTTAGTATTTAGCAACACTTAAAAGTGTCGCTATAGCATAGTTTTGTTGTAATGTATAGCTCTAACATATTTAAATATTAATCCTAATCCAATTAAGATTTAATTACAAAACTAACCAAATTCTAACAATAGGCAAATCCAGGATCAAGAGTCGGATGCTCAAGCCACGAAAGGGAAGAGAATGAAAAAGTAAGATACGAGATTCGGGGAGCGAATAACGCAACTTACGCAGAAATGGCAAGTGGCACCTAGCATAGAAAAACATCGAGGATCGTGCCTGGCACGCCAAATGTGGGGATGAATGTAGATGGAAAAGAGCTACTATCCAACAGAGAAAAATCAACTCAAAATAAAGTAGTTGAGAAATACGTGATGATTTCCCTTACGTTACACCGATTATCCAAAACGGCGATCGTACACCTGATTTGAACTAGTATAAATAAGCGAACTATCGAAAAAAAATGGGTCATGCAACCTCGTAAGCCAGTGACCACTCCTACTTTTTCATATCTTTCAATACCTGCATTTACTGTTTGCCTAGATAGCCTTTGATACCTGCATTTACTGATTTCTTTATCGCTTTCCTAGGAGTAGAGTTACTTATAATCGGTTCCCTGTTGCCCTCTTTTTGAGCAATACAAATTTTTAATCGGCTCCTTAGCCGTATTAAATCCTTGTCTCCGAATCTCAGTTCTGCTCTTCTAGGCCGAACTCTATTTGCCTCCAAACTCCAGTTTGGCTACTCTAGGCCGAACTCTGTGAGAGTTTAATTGAGAAGAATCCGGCTGAGCAGATCCCTCCTCGGCCCGATCCTTTTGGCACGCGGAGCATCACACTCAGAGGGTCACCCCTAGGGCCGATCGCAGACCGCACGCAGTCAACGGTCAGCACAATATTTCGGCCCAACACCTTGCTTCAACAATTCTAAATTTATGTCAAGGAAGTCAGTTGATCGTTTTATTAAATTAGTTTGTGCATGTCGTGGGACTTGGATTGCATCATCAGATCATATTATTTTTTAAATTCCATCCACACAATGAAGATGTTCGATTTAGCCTTGAGGGCGAGATCTTTATAGCGGAAGCTAATGACACAGTCAAAAAAAGAAAAAATTTATTGTTAAAATTTTAATTTTTTTTAAGAAGATTAATTCGAGGACGAAGAGTTGAACTCGAAGACGAGTTCTCTCCAATCCAGGGAGAATGATATAGGTAGAGTTCTAGAAAAAAATATGACTCAATAAGGCTAAATTGAAAACTCAGTTGAGTTCAGCAACGTGAAATATTCGGTTGTGTCGCTCCGCACTTGCTAAGTCGCGCTCGGGTCTCGGTTGAGTTTGGTTCTTGGCTCTTCTTAAGTAGCACTCGGATCTCGGTTGAGTTTGATTCTCGAGTTTCGGCTTGTGGTGTCATCCGGCTGTTCAGAAATTCATTTAGCATTTAGAATATTTTAGAATTGTTTGCATTTATTCTATTTTTTATTCCGATTAATTAGTTATTTTAAATCTGTTTAGATTTAGAGATATATTAGAATTAGTTATATTTATTTTTAAAAAAATTCTAAATTATCGAAATTTGATTTAGAAAAATTTCTAAATTATAAAAATTTGATTTACAGTAGGATTCAAGTATCGCTTATATATATAGACGTAATGAAATAAGTTTTTAATACAGAGAGATATAATTTGAGAATAAAATACTAAATTCAGTATTGGTTCTAGATTCTTCGTTTATCCTTTTTTTTTTTTCCTTTGTGCTTTTTTATCTAGACACGCGGTTTTATCAGCATACGTCAGTTTTCTACCATAAGATCTATTCATTTTACTAATTTTACTCCTTAACTTATACTATTCAACCAACCACCAACTAAATCCAAAAAGCTCACTATCATTCTAACCACACATCATTTTATCCAAAAACTAAAGTTTACAGATATTAATAAGTTAGTACTTTTAAAAAGTATAAAAACTCAATTCAATATATATATATATATATATATATATATATATATATATATATATATATATATATATATATATATATATATATATAGAGAGAGAGAGAGAGAGAGAGAGAGAGAGAGAGAGAGAGAGTGTGTGTGTGTGTGTGTGTGTCGGGCCATTATACTTTTATGAGTATAGACTTTTTCGTACTCATAAGTTTTCGATCCTTGGATGAAGGAATATGCGGTTAGGATTATAATTGTCTCCTAGGATTTATACTATTTCACCAACAACCCACTAAACCCTAGGGGTCCATTATCATCCTAACTGCACATCCCTTCATAAAAGAGCGGAAAAGATAAAAGTACATTATATATATATATATATATATATATATATGAATTAGGCTAGAATACTATCGATAGCACCAAGTCATTGGTGCTATCAAGTTTTTAGCCATTGGATTAAAAAATGTGTGGTTAAGATGATAGTAGTCCCCTAAGGTTTACTAGGTGGTTGGTTGAATAGTAAAAATCTTAGGGGCCGTTTGGTATTGGGATGGAACCGGGAATAAGGGAGTTATCCTTCTTATTCTATCAAACGGTATTGCTTATTCCAGTACAACTAGAATAACCTGGAACAACAGTTTTTACCTATTATTTTATAATTTTTTTTTTACCTAACTACCCTCCTCCCCTCCTTTCTCTCTTCCTAATACACTCTCATCATCACAAATCCCTCTCTCTCCTCTCTCTATTTTCCTTATTCCCAATACATTCTCATCATCACAAATCCCTCTCTCTCTCCTCTCTCTCTCTCTTTTTAATTTAATTGGTTGTTAAATTAAATATTATTTTCAAAATTTTAGAAATTTTATTTTGGTTTTGATTTTATCATAATTTTTGTAAGGCTTTAAATTTTAAAATTTTATATTCGAAATTTTAACTTTAATTTAAACAAATAAAAGATTAAATTAAATATTATTTTCATAAAATATAATTTGAAATTTGATTTTGATTTTGATTTTGATTTTGATTTTGATTTTGATTTTAATTTTATCTTAATTTTTGTAAGGCTTTAATCCATTAATTAAAACGAAGAAAGTAAAAGTTATTATTTGAAAATTAAAAAATTTTATTTTTAAATTTTATAATTTAAAATTAATATTATAAAATTTTAAATTTTAAAATTTAAATGTTGAAATTTTGTATTTAAAATTTTAAAATTAATTTGAGAAAATAAAATGTTAAATTAAATATTATTTTTAAAAAATATAATTTGATTATAATTTTGATTTTATCTTAATTTTTTTAAATATTGCAACATCGTTCCCGTTTTGGGTGCAATGTCTTATTGCTGTGGCTTGCTGCGTCATACATAATTTTATTCGTAGAAATCAGGATAGTGATCGATATTTCAACGATTCAGTTGACCAACCTGCTACCGTTGTGGAAGAGGATGACGAAGGTATTCAATTTCCTGGTGCTTCATTGTCCGGTGCATCAGACTCATGGCGGGGCGACGCCATTCGAACGGATCATACAGATCAATTGTGGAATAATAGAAGTTAGTCCGGCGATAATTACGTAGATAAAAAAATTATTGTTATAAACAGATGTGTGTTTATGGCTGATGTATAAACACATAAGTTTGTTAAATTCGGTACTGAAATTAAATATAAATTGTATATATTAGTAGGGAAGTAATGTGGAATTTATAGCGAACAAATAGCATATGCTTTTTTCCATTAAACAAAATATTTTTCGAAATATAATGAAAATTTTTTTTTAATAAAAAAATTACAGCAAATGAAATTTTAAATTAAATATTATTTTTATAAAATTTAATTTAATTTTTTTTTAATTTATCACATAATAAAGCTCGAGAGCAAAAATTTACAAATATTTAGCAAATATACGATTTTTGCAAATTTTAAAAAAATTTTATGTTAAAAATTTATTATTTAAAATTAATATTATAAAATTTTAAATCTTATAATTAAAATGTTGAAATTTTATATTTTAAATTTTAAATTTAATTTGAGAAAATAAAATGTTAAATTAAATATTATTTTTAAATAATATAATTTAATTATGATTATAATTTTATTTTTATTTTTTTAAACTATTAATCTATTAATTAAAACGAACTAATTAGATTTTAACAATTTTTATCACATATTAACTATTGAGGGCAAAAAGGTAATTTACCCAACTTAACCTCTTTATTCCTCTTATTCCTCATTATTAAACCAAACACAAAATCTCTTATCCTGGAACCATCCCAAACGTTTTTTCGCTCTAGTTCCGTACTTTATACTTATCCCAAGTTTAGCTAATTCTAGCTTAACCCCATTCCAAACGCACCCTTAGGCGTCGTTTGGTAACGGGAATAAGGGGGAATATCCCCCTTATTCCCGTATCCATTCCCAAACGGGAACCGGAAAAGCAGGAATTGAAATTCCTGCTTTTCCGGTATTAGGGGGATGGGGGTGGGAATTCGGATTCCCACCCCGAGCTGGAACCCGTTGAAATACAAAGAATGGCACGAGCATCGAGGCAGTCTCCTTCTCCACCGAGCTTCACCATTTTTGCTTCTTCTCCACCGAGCTTCACCTTTTTTTTTTGCTTCTTCTCCACCGAGCTTCACCCTTTTGTGCTTCTTCTCCACCGAGCTTCACCCTTTTTTGCTAAGTCCGAGCTTCACCTTTTTTTTTGCTTCTTCTCCACCGAGCTTCACCCTTTTGTGCTTCTTCTCCACCGAGCTTCACCCTTTTTTGCTAAGTCCGAGCTTCACCTTTTTTTTTGCTTCTTCTCCACCGAGCTTCACCCTTTTGTGCTTCTTCTCCACCGAGCTTCACCCTTTTTTGCTTCTTCTCCACCGAGCTTCACCCTTTTGTGCTTCTTCTCCACCAAGCTTCACCATTTTTTGCTCGGTCCAAGCTTCACCTTTTTTTTTGCTTCTTCTCCACCGAGCTTCACCCCTTTGTGCTTCACCCTCGCGTGGCCCCCTGCGCCCGATCTAGCATCTCCGTGGCGCCGCGACCCCTCTCCGGCCATCGAAGAACCCCAGCTCCCGCCGCGGCCCCTCTGCGACCGCTCTCCACGCCGCGCCCCTCTGCGTCCCCTCTGCGGCAGCCCGGTCCTCGTCGCCACCCCCTCTGCGGCTACCCCCTCCGCGGCCCCTCTGCGGCCCCTTTGAGGCCCCTCTCAGGCCGCGCCCCTCTGCGGCTCCTCTCCTCCGCGCCGCGCCCCTCTGCGGCCCCTCTCCTCCGCGCCAACCCCCTCTGCAGCCCCTCTCCGCGGCGCGCCCCTCTGCGGCCCCTCTCCGCGGCGCGACCCTCTGCGGCATCTCTCCTCCGCGCCAACCCCCTCTGCGGCCCCTCTCCTCCGCGCGCCCCTCTGCGGTCCCTCTCCGCGGCGCGACCCTCTGCGGCCCCTCTCCTCCGCGCCAACCCCCTCTGCGGCCCCTCTCCTCCACGCCAACCCCCTCTGCAGCCCCTCTCCTCCGCGCCAACCTTCTCTGCGGCCCCTCTCCGCGGCGCGCCCCTCTGCGGCCCCTCTCCGAGGCGCGACCCTCTGTGGCCCCTCTCATCCGCGCCAACCCCCTCTGCGGCCCCTCTCCTCCGCGCCAACCCCCTCTGCGGCCCCTCTCCGCGACGCGCCCCTCTACGGCCCCTCTCCGCGGTGCGACCCTCTGCGGCCCCTCTCCTCCGCGCCAACTCCCTCTGCGGCCCCTCTCCGCACCGCGCCCCTCTGCGGCCCCTCACCGCGCCGCGGCCCCTCTGCGGCCCCTCTCCGCACCGCGCCCCTCTGCGGCACCTCACCGCGCCGCGGCCCCTCTGCGGCCCCTCTGCGGCCCCTCTCCGCACCGCGCCCCTCTGCGGCACCTCACCGCGCCGCGGCCCCTCTGCGGCAACCTCTCCGCTGCGTCCCCTCTCAGCTTCGCCACCTCTCTGCGGCCCCTCTTGCTTCTTAACAGGTTGTGATTCTTTTTCACAAAGGTATGCCCCCTATGAGTGCCTTATTCAGTGCTTCGATTCATCATGTTTTAATGTTGATGGCATAATGTGTGCATGTCATTGCCATAATATGTGCTGGTTCTCATGTTATTGCCAATTTGGTAGATTTGCCTGTTAGCAGTGTGTTCCAATGTTGTTGCATTTCATTGCCATAAACTATGGTTGGGCGTTGGTTGTCACCTTGTTGCCAGCATATGTGATGTTTGTGTGTATGAGGCCTATTCCCTGTTGCCATTTTTTATGACATGTGTGAGTATGCAGCCTATCCCCTGTAGCTTCAGATATGGACGATGATGACGATTGCCATAGGTATTTGATGGATTGGCATGTATTTACTGCACCCCCATACCAATTGGCAATCAATTGAGTCAAAATTTATTTTATTTTAATTTTAAACAATCTAGTGATAGGCATTATACACACGAACAACACATAATTGCAACATGGTGACAACCAGCACACATTATGCCAACAATCTCGCAACAGGGTTTCCACCAGCACAACTCAAACTGGGCATACAAATATTAGCGGGAAATTGTCTTTGTTGGACAATTGCGAACATTAATAAGGACGATGATGACGATTGCCATAAGTATCTGATGGACGACCACTGGCTTTAAAAGCCACTGCTACCCCATACTATGTGGCAATCAATTGAGTCCAATACTTAATTACAATTTCCCTCTATTTCTACTTTATTTATTGCTATCAATGTGCCTTCAAATACATTATATAACTCTTATTCCAGATGCGTCCCGCCAAGAAACACGCTAAGCATCAAGCAAGAAAAAGTGTGGCTTTCGACCCACTTTCTAATTTCGTAGCATCTCAGGAGGGTCCTTCTGGGCAGCGTGCCCAACCTCAGACCCGAACACATAATTGGACTGATAATATGGACGCAATATTCATGTCTTTGCTCACTGAAGAGCATACACTAGGGAATTATGTGAATGGGTCGTTCACTACAGTAGCGTGGATTAGAATCAATGCGGCATTCAATGCTATGACCAATTTACAACTCACGAAGGAGCAATTAAAAAATCGGCTAAAAGTTTTAAAACGGGCATTCAGTCTTTATAACTATTTAGCCAACAAGAGTGGATGGGGTTGGGATTGTATCCACAATATCCCGACACCTGGTGATCCAATCGACTGGGATGTTGTCGTAGCGGTATTGACCCTATCTTGTAAATCATAAAATTTGTTCGACACAATTGTTTCGCGTAATATATGAATAATTGACATTATACATATCTTATTCCTATTCAACAGGAAAATCCATCATATGCAAGATGTCGAGATAGGCCATTTCCGTCATATAAGGATCTCGAATTCTTGACAGAAAAAACCACGGCTACTGGCCGATATGGATTTGCATCCACTATGCCTGCAGCCCAAACAGTTGAGAGTTCATCCTCATCGTCCCCTGGTGAGGATGATACAAATCTAGGAATAAGAATGTCGGCTTTTAATATCTCACAAAATCCATTTGAAGCAGGTGCTTCTGCAGCGCCTCAATATGCAAATATAGGGGCGACACAAACCTCCGACTACACATCTTCAACTCCCAACATCCCCAATGTCGGAGGTAGTGCAAGCGGGAGCGGGCATAGCTCAGGAAGCAAACGACCACGCTCTCCACTACCCACAAACCCTCAAGCCAAACCTACCGCGTCCTCTGGGGGACGCCGCCGCAAACCAGATGCCAGTATTAGTGTAATATCTGAACTTGTTGAACTAGGCAAGCAAAAACTTGAACTGGCCCGTGAAATGTATCAGTATGAAAAGGCCAGCAAAAGTAGTATTCCAATAATTTCCCTTTGCATGAGCCGAGTCTATGCGATGCCAGGCATGACTCCAGAAAAAGCGCTGTGTGTAGGGGAAGCACTCAAAGATCTTAATAATCGTGAACTGTTTATGACAATGACCGACGAGATGGCAATAATGTGGGTTGAGCGTCAAGTGGCAATCCAATCGTCTGTATATAGGCCATTTTTTCCTGGATAGTAGTTTTTGTTTTTAATGTGTATGACTTTGTTTGAATGCTGTTAGATGTACTTTTTAATCATCATGTAATATCCTCATAAGACATTTCAATTATGTTTGAATGCTGTTAGATGTACTTTTTAATCATCATGTAATATGCTCAGAAGACATTTCAATTTGGTTTGAATGCTGTTAGATGTACTCTTTAATCATCGACTATATTAACAAGCATGCTTGAATTACTGTTATATTACAACGTCATATGTTGCGCTTGTCAATGTTGAATATATATTGTACTTACAGCATTAATGGGTGATTCGAATCATGGTCATGTGTTTTCCTCCAAAATCAATACCATAATAAGGGAGCTTTTAGATGATGATGAGGACTATTGGGATGAGGTATTAGCGATGTTGGTTCAGCAAGGTTACTTTACATCTACCCATACTGTCGACAAGCAACCGTGTCGAACCCGGCCATTCACAGGGCACCAGGTGATATGTGATATATTGAATGGCCATCCTGGCCGTGGGTACGACCAGTTTCGAATGCGAACAACGACTTTCATCGCACTTCGCGATGAGCTAGTCCAAAAGGGATTGTTACAAAACACACGCCATATGACAATTGAGGAACAGTTGGAAATTTTTATGTTTTGTGTTGGACATGGGGTGGCTAATAGGGTAATCGCTGAAACATTTCAACATTCGGGTGAAACTATCAGTCGACATTTCAACAATGTGCTTAGGGCGATTGTGATGTTGAAAGACGATTACATAACACTTCCGGCGAATAATGTGTCGGTTGCTGCCCGAATTAGAGATAATGTCAATTTTCACCCATTCAAGGTATGTATGCTTTTATATTTTTTAGTTCACTTATTTATATGTCACCAGTGTTCATTATAATAATTGCCTGCATGTTGTTTCATGTTTATTGCCAGAATGCAATTGGTGCAATTGATGGGACACATCTTCCGGTGGTTGTCAGCAAGACCAAGCAACCGAGATTCCGGAATCGCAAAGGATTTACTTCGCAAAACATGATGGCTGCAGTATCCTTTGACCACAACTTTCTATTTGTCTGCACTGGTTGGGAGGGATCTGCAGCTGACATGAGAGTACTCCGATGGGCATGCGAAACTGGAGGATTCACTGTGCCTGAAGGTATATTGTACACATCAATTTTTATTTTGCATTTCTTTAATGATGGTGAATATAGATTTTAACATTGTAAATGTTGTGTAAAATCTATAGGCAAATATTATTTGGTAGATTCTGGCTATGCAAATACAGACAGATTTCTTGCACCATATCGGGGGGAGCGTTACCATATTAGCCAATTTGAGGGAAACACACGAGGTCGCACTCATCGAAGTCCGCGCGACCTATATAATCATCGACATGCACAGTTGAGAAATGTGGTGGAGAAAACATTCGGTATTTTAAAAAAACGGTTCAAGATCTTGACTGTTGCAACACCCTTTCCATATAAAGTCCAATGCCAGATTGCGATGGCATGTTGTGTTATACATAATTTTATTCGACGACACTCCGGTGCGGATGCCATATTTAACGATGTGATAGAGGAAGAACCAAATGTAGAATTAGATGTCGAGGAAACGGTTCATAGTGTTGGTACTACTGAGTCACACAGAGGCGACGCGTTGCGCACATTTATAACAGACGAGTTATGGAATAATCGCAGTTAGTTATATATTTGATTGCAATGTAAGAAATGTGTAATATATGTGATTGTATGATTACAATGTGTTTGTAAAATTATGTATGAATTCGAGTATGTAAAGGACTTTTCTTATGTGTATTGAATTGAATTTTGATTTCAATGGGATTGTATGTAAAGGACTTTTTCTTATGTGTATTGAACTGAATTATCATTACAATGGGATTGTATGTAATGGACTTTTCTGATGTGTATTGAACTGAATTATGATTTCAATGGGATTGTATGTAAATGACTTATTATTTTCTGATCTTTATGACCATAATGGACTGAATTGTATGTGATTGAATCTGCTAATTATTATGTTGGTCCTATAAATGGGGCAATGTTTGTTAGTGTAACCTCATTAATTCACACATTTCTTTGGATCATTATTTACTTGATATCTGCTCATGACATTCTGTTTTGAATTTATTTAACATCCAGATAGTTTTGTATTGGTATATTGACTTGTGTATAATTGTTGCCTGAATTTTATTAACTTTTGTTATTCAATATTTTACCCTTTATGATAAATTTTAAAAATAAAAAAAATATGCTATTAATCAACGTTATAATAAATTTATATTAATATTAAAAAAGTATAAAAATATTTTAAAAGTATTTAAGAATGATAGAAAATTTTAAAAGAAAAAAATTAAAATTTGCTTATCTATTGATTAATGGTTTTAAAATGATAGACAATCAAACATTTTAAATATTTTAATATATAATTTTCTATCATTTTTAAGTACTTTTAATTATTTATTATTTATTTTTAAATATTTTTTACAAATTTAAAAAATATTTTAAATTTATTATTAGGTTGATTAATATCATAAATTATTTTATTTATAAATTATATCATAAAGGGCAAAATAGTCAATACACAAATTTATCACTTCTCAATTCTTCTTATTCCTCTATACTCAACCAAACACAATTTTTTCCTATTCTTTTTATTCTTCTTATTTCTATATAATTTACCAAACATAATTTCCTTTAATCCCGGTATAACTCATAAAATGAACCAAACACAAATTTACACTAATTCCTGCTAATACCAGAATCTATACCTATCCCCGGTATAATAAAATTTTTCTTATCCCCGAACCAAACGGTACCTTAGGGAACCACTATAATCCCAACCGCATATCTTTTCATCCAACGACAGAAAACTTAATAGCACCAATTGCTTGGTGCTATTAATAGTATTCTAGCCGGACTCTATATATATATATATATATATATATATATATATATATATATATATATATTGAAACTTGTACCACAGAAACTAATGCTACTAAACTTACCACTACTAGTACTGAAAACTGTTGAAACTACTAGTACTAGAAGTAATCAACACTGCTCCTAATTTAAGTTATAACTATTATTTCTGCATGTTCGGACAATTGGTAGATGTGTTGTTACTGTTGTTGAAGGAGAGATCCCTTTTCTGAACAATATTTATAACCTTTACAATTTAAATCAGAATCCTTTTTTTTTTTTTTATAAGTTTGAATCTCATTTAATCCGAATACCATTTAATAACTATATCTCTATAATTTCGACCGAATTCGAAAATTTCGAGATACTTTATCGCTTACGAAACAATATTAGATGTTTATCAGATGATTGAAATTTTCAATCGCCCCATCTATTTAACAGATGAAAATTTTCATCAACACAATTATTCGGCTCATAAAAATTCATGTTTAATATTGCTATCTTGAATGCTAATATAAGAAGAATTAAGAAACATTTGTGCTATTTGATCTTTTATATAATACTTAGTTAGTTAGTAAAACCAATGAAAATTGAACTGTAGTGGCTGAATAGAACAAATTGAGAGTTCATACAATAATTTTTTAATTTTTTTAAGTTAAATGATTAAGGGGTTGTTACGTTGAATACAATAATAAATACAGTATAGTTAGCTAGAAATGCATGTAGTTGAAAATATAACAGTTATAATTAATTGCATGCATATTATTTTGATTAGATGTCGTAAAAAATGTTTCAATTACAAATAATTTATTTAGTTGTATGCGGCAGAAAAATTATTTATTAAAATTTATCATTATATATATATATATATATATATATATATATATGTATGTATGAGATGTTGAAATTACTCCTATGTATGAAAAATCAATGTTAATTCTTTGTATTTGATAGATTATTAAGAAAGTAAATTTATCTTTTGTTTAAAATTACTTAATCTAACTATTGAGCTTAAATCATCTGAATTTGGTGGTAATTCTAACTCTTGTATTTGGGCCTACTCATACAGTTTCAACTACAATAATTGAATTAAAAAGTATTAAATTAAATATTAAATTTGAATTTGAATATAATTACAACTGCAATACTGTTGTAACAACGTGGAAACAAGTAGCCACTATATAGTTGAATAAAAATTTGTGAGCATCCGCTATAGTAGCTATTGGCTAAACCCTGTAAAATCGAAAAAAAAAAAAGAAAAAAAAAGAAAAAAAAAAAGTAATAGGGAGCTCCCCAACAATGTCTCTTAGAGGAGTTTCAATCTGTGTCAGTTTTATTTCTATCCAAAATTTATAATCATTCTCTCTAGAGTTTTAAAATTTTGTTTAAAATTTTAATATCATAAATATCGAACGTGCTCTTGGATGAAGATAAAATTTGCACATGACATTGGATCAATGACTCTTCAATAAGACATCGAGTTCCCTATTAAAATTTTATTTTACAGGGCCATTATGACACTTGGTAGTTCCCTTTACTCATTTCCAACTGAAGTTATTTTGGAAATAAATTTTATTAAATATACCTTTTGAATTTTAGAGCTTGGACAAATAGTCTATAAGTTTTTTATTTTAATTATTAGGCTTCCTGGTTATTATTAAACAGTTGAACAGACTTTTCTACTCATATAAAATTACTAATTAAGGCTAACATAAAATTAAGGCTAATGATAATTAAACTATATAAATATTAAGAGGGTGCCAAATACTTGGATTTTTAATTGTGAGAGAGTAATTACAAAAACATCAAATTAAAGGGTTTTTTTAATTTGTAATTTGTAATTTTTAATTTGTATCTCCTTGCTTGGATATATATGGACAGAATCCATAATTGAACACGATCTCCTGTGATTTATGATAATATATTAAATATAACAAATCTTGGGCACTATAAAAAAATATTTTACAATTAAAATCCTTTGATCTTCCAAGCAAACTTGTTGTTTTAAATGCTTTGAGTATTTTATAATATTGGCATTATAGTTTATTGATATGTAGTAAAGCATGTGATCGAAGACCCCCACATCATACATCAACGGTCTATAAAAATAATGTTTTAAATAATACATAAGTGATACTTTTTATGATCAAAACAAGTATAACTCGCGCGCAACATATTTTTATAATCGATAGATTAATGTTGCTCTTATAAACTTTTGAAGCATCATCATAATATTATATAAAATATTTTGATTAAATTATATACGTATCTGTAGTTTAAAAACGTTATATGAACATGTCAGATTGAGATTATCAAAATTAAGTCAAATCAAATTATTTGACCAGCCAATCTAATACTCTGAACTAACCAATTAATTTTTTGTTCTCTAACATCATTCGCTCATTTTATTCTATATTTTTTGATTAAACTCAACCATACCCAACAAGTACACGGCATGCATGCATGCATGCATGCATGCACCCTACCAACCAAACTAGCCTTTGTGTTGTGCATGTACTCTTGGATTTATATAACTAAATTATAATTATTGCCACTGGATTTTCATTCGAACGCTAAGTACTCATCAACCTTTAATTAATTAATTAATTAATTATTCTTTTCAATTATTCTTCAAATCTAACAATCATGCAAAAATTGAGATTATTCTGTATGTACGTTTCATATAATATCTTAAAACATAATGTAATTTTTTTTTTTATCTCAAACACAACCTACTCAATCTCTATCTATGCGAGGCATGTCTTAATAAAAGCTACAACAATTTGATTATCTTAAAACGCCTTCTTAAGTACTACTACTGATGCTAATAATTCGAGTGAGTTGGATATTAATTTACTCACTAATTTTGTACTGATTATATATTAATAGATGGAGTGTCTTCGTACGTGCCTCACTTAAAGCATTGCCCCCTATAAAGACACCTGTCTCATGGAGCGTTACTACTACGAGTCTACGCGTACCCTAAAATATTTTCTTAAGTACTGCTGCTGATGCTAATCATTATAGATAATGCATATTAATTATAGATAATTGGGGCTTTGTGCACAAGATCACCGTGTTCACATTCACCAACTTTTTTCCCTAATATTAAATTCCCCCATCATAATTAATAATCCTCCGGATTGGGCGGTTTTGGGATTAAAAAACCACTTAGATTATTAATTAAAGTATTAACAACACTGGGATAGGTGTCTACATAAGTATTTAAAATAAGCATATGGGATCAAATCACACAACAGCGTCCCCTCAACTAACGCGAATGATTAATTAATTTATGCAAAAGCCGCATATATTGTTAATCACTCGTTAATCGTTAATTAAATGCTGATTAATACTACGAGCGTTTACACGTGGGGCCCAAGGGGGCTTAATACCGTACGATTTAGAAGGGGGGGGAGGGAGGTGGGGGTTTGACCCAGATCCGATGTTTGAAGTACACGTGGCTCGATGACAGCCACGAACGCGATTTCCAACAATTTGCGTGCAAGAAAATCGCACCGCTGCTTGCGTTGCGACCCAAATGGATTCGGGTTGGCGGATGGAGCTCCTACCCGGATATGTTTAGGATGGGACTTGGGAGGAATAAGTGAGGATGAAAAATAAAAAATAAAAATAATAATAATAATAATAATAATTTGTTTTAAATTTGTCTGCTAAAAAATTGAAGATTGATTTTTTATCTTGATTCATCAGATTCATCGCTCTTGTTTCGATTTGATCAGATTATTTTATAATAAAGCAATAAATAAAAATTAAAAAAAATAAAATTCAATTTGTTAAGTATTTGTTCTGATGAGGTGGCGAGAACCCTTCCTCCTCCGGATCAGTTTCACCTATATTTTTATTTAATAAATTATACAAAACTGAAATTAAAATTTGACCATTTGTATGAATTTTTTTTTTTAGGCACAAAATTTTCTATAATTATATACGTAGAAATTTACATCCATTGATAATAGAAAAATACTTTTAAAATTTTTGTAATATTATTTGCATGTATTATTGAAAGTCTGGAATATCTGCAGTGAATTTCGCATAATATTTTAAAAGTTGATCAGTTTCAAGTCTTTAATACCATCTTAATATGTTAGTCTCAAGATCTTTTTTTATAAAATCTTAAAAAAAAAAAATGTACTATTTAAAGATCAAGAGTTTGCGAAAAATGTAAAAAAAAATATAGAATTTTATCCACGGGACATATAAATTCGCCACTAATATAAAAATTATTTTGTTCACACCAATAAAATCTTTTTCATATTCGCACAACGTACCAACTTATACAAAATCACTTAACCACATACAACTTAATTATAAATATATATGTATGCACATTCAGCTATCCAATTCTTATAAATATAAAAGAACAACACAACATCATACGAAATTAGTTATTGTAATTGGCTAGCTATTAGTTATTTTACTCGCTTAACCTTTATATATCACAAGCTAATTATTAAACATAACAAATTAATATTAGTTATTTTCATGTATTATTTGATTTTTCGTATGATCAAAATTATACATACATATAGTTTAGTATAATATGGTATAGTACAGTATAGTATAGTATAGTAGCATATTAGACAAAACAAGTTGGGCCATGTTGATTCTAAGTGATATTGGATCTTGACTATTGGCCCGACCCATTTTAATGTAGTGTTTGTTGTATTAAGGGAAAAAAAGAAAAGAAAAGGATTTCTTATAGTATTTCATTATTATTATACTTAGAATCGGATTCTTTTGCCTTAATTAATGCTTGCAATTCAACCATTCAACCAATTTCTTAAAAATAATTTATAAATAAGAAATCATAGAGATTCTGTAATTTTCGTAATTATATAATCTCTAAAGATAAATTTTTTTTAAAAAATTATATATATATATATATATATATATATATATATATATATATATATATATATATTGGTATAAACTGCTCAAAAGGTTGTAAGTTATATTTAGCTGTTTATATTTAAATTTTAAGATATAAAACTTAGATTTTCCATTCATTAACGTAACTGCCAAGCAGCTTCAAAATTTTAATTAATTAAGTTTATTTTTTAAAAAAATAAATAAAGAAGATAATATGCTAACATTTTTTTTTTGTTATTTTTATTTTTTAATGCTTGTCGGTAGACCATCAATCTCAATTTTTTTTTTGGAAAATGCTATGTGTACACCCCTTTCGGGGTGTACATCATACACCCCACCCATCTAAGGGTGGGGGTGTGATGATGGGTCACTTGATGTGACCCGTAAAAAATATCGCCACCATTAAAATGATGGAGGTGTATGATGTACACCCCTTCGGGGTGTACATGTAGCATTGCTCTTTTTTTTTAGTACTACTATCACTTTCTTAACTAGATCGCACTCCTCCCAATTTAGTCGGTTATCACAATAATCTATAAATATACTATTTGATATTGAGTTATATTATATATACATCTCAAATGGGTATGTATTATACATCCCACTTCATTCAAGTGTGGAAACTTATTCATCGGTTATTTCGAAATGATCGATAAAATGAAGAGAGATGCTAAGTGTACATCCCTAAAGGGGTGTACATCTTATACCCATCCCATTCTGGGGTGGGTATTATTCCACTCGTCACATCGAGTGACGAGTGAAATTCATCCCACTCCAGGATGGAATGGGGTGTAAAATATACACCCCTAAAAGGGTGTATATTTATATATACCCTAAAATAAATGGGATGTAAAATATACAAGCCGGCGTATACTTAGCATTAATCTTGATAGTTTGGAGGTTTTCTCTAATATGGCCACGTGGACACTAAAATATAATTCAATCAAAATTTGCCATCTATTAGTAAAAAATTTGGATATGCTTATTGTACCGTAAACCAAGTTTAATATACGTATCTAAAATAATTTTTTATAGTACAATAAATTATTTAAATATTTTATATTAAATATATATATTTTATTTTATTTTATTTTATTTTATAATATTAATTATTTAATATTATATGTGGTGTATACAATATTAGGATGTACGGGGTGCAAGCAAAAATTCCTTCTCTTTTTTAAAATTATGAGTGAATTCTATTCGGTATATATATTTGTATATACACTGCATGCCTAAAATTTTTTAATAAAAATTTTAAAATTAATTCATCAAATATAATTTAAATTATTAGATTTTCTATATCATATATATTTAATTAATTTTTTATATTAGAATACTAATCATTTAATATAAGTTATGATTTATGAAGTACTAATATACGCTAGTTGAATATAATAATTTCTTAGTCTCCCATCAATTTTAACAAGATAAAAATATTCTCACAAATTTTTTAATTTGAAATAAATTTCCCAACTTTAAATTTTTAGGTAAAAAATTATTATATAAAGTTAATCTTTTTTTTTATAAAATAACTATCAAAACTCAAAATTTGATTGAATTTTAAAATAAAATTATTAATATAATTTAAATTAAAAAGTTAAGAAAATATTAATAAAAATATGTATATAAAACTACTTTATAGCTATTTTTTATATTTTTTAATTATAATTTTTTTAATTTAAAATTTTAATAATTATATATTTTAATTGTCTAAAATACTATTTATCTACAGTCACAGGTTTCGTACCAGTAACAATTATTAAACTAGCCCTTTCTATCTCTATATTCAAAACTGCTAAATCTATAATTTTAAGAATTATAATTTTTACATTCTCTAATTCTAATTCTATAGTAAAAAATGGAAAATGCTATGTGTACACCCGTAAGGGGTGTACATCTCACACCCCCGCCCATCTAAGGGTGGGGGTGTGATGAGGGGTCACTTGATGTGACCCGTAAAAAATATCACCACCATTAAAGTGGTGGAGATGTATGATGTACACCCCTTCGGGGTGTACATGTAGCAATCCTCGTAAAATATATATATATATATATATATATATATATATATATATATATATATATATATATATATATATATATATATATATATATATATATATATTTTAGTTAAAAATAGAGAATGATGAGGCAAGTTATTACAACATGACCCTTAGATGGATCAAAATGTAAGATTACAACTCCAAGAGGATGGAAAATGCTTAGGTGTTGAAACACTCTTCATTAGCTGGTCATCATGCCTAAAAGAAATAAAAAAGTTACCAAAAAATTGATGGGACAACATAAAATAATAAAAAAAGTAAGATATATATATACCAGACTCTCTAACAATCATTATTTTAATAATTGGATAAGTTATTTAATTCATAGTGTCTATTGTATGTCACTTGTCTTTTAAAAAAAAAACAAAATAATTCTACGTGTGCACCTTTCATAATTAATTTACTTCTTACATCTTTGATCCAAAAGTTGATAATTAAACTTCTTGTGAGTTTTTTTTTAATAAAAAAAAAAAATTGATAAGATAAGTGAGTGGATAAGGTTAATTATTGGTGATTAGTCCATATAGTATTAGGGAAAATACTATTTGTACATCTCATTTCAGATGTATGATCTACATCTCATCAATTTTAGGATGAGGTGAATTTCGTCTATCACTTCAAAATGATGAGTAAAAAAATCTCTACTCTTAGATAAATGAGATGTAGACCCTACACCTAAGATGGGGTGTATCAATAGCATTACCCATAAGATTAGTCATGAGTCTCAATTGGGTTGGATCAAGTAATATAAATTGGACCAAAACACCTAAATTCATACCACACTCAATTACAAATAAGTTAATCAATGTTATTATGAAAATTGTGTTATATATTTTTTGAATTCTGACACTATAAAATTTTCTAGCTCGGTTTTGTTTTAATTATCGCTGTTTGAATTATGTTTAATCTTTATTAAAATTATTTTTAATTTTAATAAATTCATATTTTTAATTATATTAGAATTTAGTCGCTATCATAAATATATTTTTTATTCTATTAATTTGGTGCAACAGAAATATATATATATATATATATATATATATATATATATATATATATATATATATGGATATATTTTTGAATTTAAAATTTTATAAAAGAGACATATTTTGTATATTATTTTAATTATAAGGAAAGTTTTCATTCTATTTTTGTCTATAGATATAGATCCGTGGTCGAACCATATAAATATTCGTGTATTTTATTTTTTCTCTCTTTTTTTATTATATTCTGGTATTTTTGCACTCAATAAGTTAGATCTTTTAGCTTTTATTATAACAAACTGATTGATTTAATTAACAAGTTTAATTAATTACCAATTAAAAAAAAAGGGAATAAATAATAAAATGGGCATTCAATCAATAAAAACCAAGGATCAAGGATAAAGGGATTTATAATTAAGCCCAATCTGGCTTCCAAACATGAGTTTCATAGGTTATGTAAGTCTCACTCAGATTAAGAGCAAACTAACAAAATAAATATAAAAACTCAATCTTAATTATATGCAAAACAAATGGTAAAATTCGGCATGGAAGTGAAACGCCTCCTAATTAAGTTGCAAGATTGAGCCTTCAATTTTGTTTTGTTTGTGTGCTCTTAGCTAAGCAAAAAATTCAAGCCACATGCCTATTGGAATAAACTCACCATCATTTATAGCATGCATGAGCAAAAATTCAAAACACATACCTCCAGTTTGGGAAGACCTGGGCTATCCAGTTAGGGCACATGTGGGACGAGACCAGAGGTCCGTGTAGGGAAACTGCTCAGGACCGTTAGCGTCCATTGCTCTTGGTTGGTTTTTTTTTTTTTTTTTTTTTTCATTCTTATTTTCAAGTTAAGCCTTAAATCATTCTTATTTTCAAGTTTATCCTTTAAATCAAATATGCTCTTAAATCAAACTGTTATAATTTGATTAAAATTTATAGTTATTTAAATTAATATTAAATCCTAATCTAATTAGGATAAGATATAATTTGGATTTGTTTTGAATTATTTGGATTGTTAGTAGGAGTCTAATTCAACTAGAATTAAATTAGAGTCTAATTAAATTCTAGTTCAGAGCCCTATATTATATATACGTACTACGACTTCATGATAGGAGATCAAGCTCTCACTTAGATCCAAGTTATTCCCTTGTTTCTTGGTTGTGGGTCGTCACGAAGCCGCCGCCTATCGTCACAGCCGCCGCAGCATTACAGAGAGCAAGCATAGCCTTTTTCTTTTGGAGCTATAATTAGTGATGTGCTAATTAAAGGCTATGCGCGGTAGAGAGTAGCAGTGCAGTGCATGTTGCACTTTGGAGCTCTAATTAATTTGGTTTTTCTTTTGGGGTATATCGCGTGTATTTGGTGCTTCGTGTTTTCAGAGAGAGATTTCTTTCGTACTTCGCCTTCGACAGTAATAAAATTTTTGCTCCGTCTTCGCCCGTGGACGTAGACCAGTGGCCAAACCACGTAAATTTTGTGTGCTTTATTTTTCTTCTCTCTTTCTTGATTCTCTTTTGGTATTTTCGTGCCAAACGAACTAGATCTTTTCCGCCTTTGTCATAACAAACTGGTATCAGAGCCGGATTGTTCGTTTGGTTATTCAAGATGTCTACAAAATTTGAGATTGAGAAATTTGATCGCTCCAGCAGCTTCGCATTGTGGCAAGTTAAGATGCGCGCAGTTCTGACGCAACAAGGGTTGTAAAAGGCGCTGTTGGGGAAAGAGAAGATGTCCAGCATATTGACAGAGGAGCAGAAGGAGGATTTGGATGCCAAAGCTCTTACAACGATTCAGTTATGTCTCTCCAATGAGGTTCTACGTGAAGTTCTTAATGAGAAAACCACCGCGGCTCTATGGTTGAAACTCGAGTCTCTTTATATTACGAAATCTCTTACAAATAAATTATATTTGAAGCATCGGTTATTTATGCTACGCATGTCGGAAGGTACATCTATCAAATCTCATCTTGATGAATTTAATTCGATTATTACGGATTTACGATTAATAGATGTAAAAATTGAGGAAGAAGATGAAGCCCTTTTATTGTTATGTTTTTTACCTCCCTCGTATAAGCACTTTAGATAAACCTTTCTTTTCGGTAGAGATATCCTATCTATTGAAGATGTCAAGTCGTCTCTACTTTCAAAAGAACAAATTGATCGGCAGATTAATGGTAATTTGAGCGAAGGTACTGCAGAAGGTCTTGTTGCAAGAGGGAGGCCCAAAGAAAAGGGTTTTACCACCAGTAGACATAAATCAAGGTCAAAGTCACGACATAGGAACTTGGTATGTCATTTTTGTAAGAAGAAATGTCATATCAAATCCGAATGCTTTAAGCTAAAGAAAAGGAATGAAGATAAACAAAAACAGAAAAATGAGAACCTAGCAGAGGCTAGCGTTGCTGATGGCAGTTCTAATAGTTCAGAATATGTTCTCACAATGTCTGATCAAAATAAACTTAGTAATAATTGGATCATGGATTCGGCTTGCTCCTATCATATGTGTCCCAGTCGGGATTGGTTTTCCACATATGAATCTATTGAAGGTGGAGTGGTTTTGATGGGTAATGATTCTTCATGCAAAACTATTGGGATAGGAACAGTACGAATTAAGATGCATGACGGCATGGTGAGAACTCTATCTAATGTTCGGCATGTTCCGGATTTGAAGAAAAATCTTATTTCGTTAGGTCTCCTTGATGCTAATAGATACAAGTATACTGTTGAAGGTGGAGTTATGACAATTAGTAGAGGTGCTGTTGTTCTGATGAAAACCAAGATGGTTGAAAACCTATATATATTGCAAGGATTTACTGTCACTGGTTCTGCTGCTACTTCCTCGTCTTCCGTTTTGGATTCTGAAATTACAAAATTATGGCACATGCGTTTGGGGCACATGAGCGAGCATGGAATGATTGAATTAAGTAAGAGATGTCTCCTATGTGGCCAGAGTATAGAAAAATTGGAGTTTTGTGAACATTGTGTATTTGGCAAGCAGAAACGGGTAAAGTTCAGTACTGCAATTCACAAAACGAAAGGCACTTTGGATTATATTCATTCCGATCTTTGGGGGCCCTCACGTGTTCCGTCTAAAGGTGGTGCTCGATATATGCTTTCCTTTATCGACGATGCTCGATATATACTTTCCTTTATCGACGATTATTCTAGAAAAGTTTGGGTGTTTATGTTAAAGCACAAAGATGAGGTGTTTAAGCACTTTAAATAATGGAAGGCTATGATTGAAAATCAGACCGGGAAGAAGATTAAGCGACTTCGAACAGATAATGGTTTAGAATTCTGTTCAATTGAGTTTGATAAATTTTGTAAAAATGAGGGTATTGTTCGTCACAGAACAGTCAGACATACTCCGTAGCAGAATGGAGTGGCGGAACGTATGAATAGGACTCTCTTAGAAAGAGCACGTTGTATGCTCTTGAATGCTGGTTTATCAAAGGACTTTTGGACAGAGGCAATTTCTACTGCTTCTTATTTGGTGAATCGTTCTCCGCATACAGCCATTGAGTGTAAGACTCCAGAAGAGGTATGGTCTGGTAAACCTGCTGATTATTCTACTTTACGAGTATTTGGATGCCCTGCATATGCTCATGTTAATAATGGTAAATTAGAACCTAGAGCTCTAAAATGTATTTTTCTAGGCTATGCATCTGGGATGAAGGGCTATCGATTATGGTACCCTAATCCTAAAGCATCTAAATTTCTTATCAGTATGGATGTTACTTTTGATGAATCTGCTATGCTTCACCCAAAATTGGAATCTTCTTTTTTAGAGAAAGCGAAGGATGCTAAGAAGCAGGTAGAGCTTGAGAATGATAACTCAGTATCTTTGCAGAAAGGTCCTATTTCTAATCCAGTGCAGGTACATGACAACTTCGAAGCAGAAAAAATTCCGACGCAAGAGCAATATAGTATTACTACAGGTAGAGAGAGAAGGCAGATAAAACCTCCACAATGATATACAGACATAGTGGCCTATGTTTTATCGGTGGCTACGGAGACAGTTGATGTTGGTAAGCCTTCCACATGTACAGAAGCTATTTCAAGTACTGACTCTGACAGGTGGCTAGTTGCAATGAATGAAGAGATAGAATCTCTTCATAAGAATCACATATGGGATTTGGTGAAATCACCAGAAGGAAAGAAAATCGTCGGTTGCAAATGGATCTTCAAAAGGAAAGAAGGTACCCCAGGTTTTGAAGATGCTCGATATAAGGCAGGATTGGTCGCAAAGGGCTATAGTCAGATAGAGGGTGTTGATTTTAATGATATTTTCTCACCTGTTGTTAAACATAGCTCTATTCGTATGTTGCTCTCCTTAGTTGCTACTCATGACATGGAGTTGGAGCAACTGGATGTGAAGACTGCTTTCTTGCATGACGAGCTTGAAGAACAAATTTATATGCGACAACCTGAGGGTTTTGTTATTCAGGGTAAGGAAGATCATGTCTGCTTATTAAAGAAATCATTATATGGCTTAAAACAGTCTCCCCGGCAGTGGTATAAGTGATTTGACTCGTTTATGGTTGGTTGTGGCTACTCAAGGAGTAAGCGAGATAGTTGTGTTTATTTCAGGAAGCTTGATAATGATATTTTCATTTATTTGCTGCTTTATGTTGATGATATGCTTATTGCTTCAAAAGACATGTCTGAAATTAACAAGTTAAAAACACAACTAAGTTACGAATTTGAGATGAAAAACTTGGGAGCAGCTAAAAAGATTCTCGGTATAGAGATTCTTAGAGACCGAAAGTCCGGGAAATTGTATTTGACTCAGAAGAAATTTATTGAGAAAGCTTTGGAGCGTTTTGGAATGAAAAATGCTAAGCCCGTAAGTACTCCGCTTACTGCTCATTTTAGGCTTTTAACTGTTTTGTCTCTACAATCAGTTGAAGATAAGAGGTACATGTCCCATGTTCCCTATTCTAGTGCAGTTGGAAGTCTTATATATGCAATGGTTTGCACTCGTCCAGATATTTCACATGCAGTCAGTGTTGTGAGTAGATACATGGCTAATTCCGGCAAGACACATTGGCAGGCTGTGAAGTAGATTCTCAGATACTTAAGAGGAACTTCTGATATACATCTAGAGTTTGGGAGATCCGATGACACTTTAGTTGGTTTTATTGATTCAGACTTTGCAGTCGATTTGGACAAACGGAGATCACTTACAGGATATGTGTTTACTCTTGGTGGTTATTTTATTAGTTGGAAAGCTACTTTGCAGCCTAATGTTGCTTTATCCACCACTGAGGCAGAATATATTGCTATAACGGAGGCTGTAAAAGAAACTATTTGGTTGAAAGGCTTATATAAAGAGCTTACTTCTAGTCAGGAGACTATTGTCGTTCATTGTGACAGCCAGAGTGCTATACATCTTTCTAAAGATCAAATGTTTCATGAGAGAACAAAACATATTGATATCAGGTATCATGTTGTTCGTGATGTGATAGCACAGGGTGATATTATCGTGAAGAAGATAGGTACGGCAGACAATCCAGCGAATATGTTGACTAAGTCTCTTTTGGTAACTAAGTTCAAGCACCGCATGAACTTGGTTGGTGTGTGCAGCAGCACTTGAGTACCTCTTTGAGGTTTTAGTGGAGAAGATGGAAATTCAAGTCAAGGTGGAGTTTTTTCTGACGGGCTCAGCACAACTGCTAACAATTACAAATTAAACCAAGGTGGAGATTGTTATAATTTGGTTTAAATTTATAGTTATCTAAATTAATATTAAATCCTAATCTAATTAGGATAAGAAATAATTTGGATTTGTTTTGAACTATTTGGATTGTTAGTAGGAGTCTAATTCAACTAAAATTAAATTAGAGTCTAATTAAATTCTAGTTCGGAGCCCTATATTATATATACGTGATACGGCTTCATGAGAGGAGATCAAGCTCTCAATGACATCCAAGTTATTCCCTTATTTCTTGGTTGTGGATCGTCACGGAGCATGGGTCGTCACGAAGCCGCCGCCTATCGTCACAGCCGCGGCAGCATTACAGAGAACAAGCAGAGCCTTTTTTTTTTGGAGCTATAATTAGTGATGTGCTAATTAAAGGCTACGCGCAGTAGAGAGTAGCAGTGCATGTTGCACTTTGGAGCTCTAATTAATTTGGTTTTCCTTTTGGAGTATATCGCGTGTATTTGGTGCTTCGTGTTTTCAGAGAGAGATTTTTTTTGTACTTCGCCTTCGACAGTAATAAAGTTTTTGCTCCGTCTTCGTCTGTGGACGTAGGCCAGTGGCCGAACCACGTAAATTTTGTGTGTTTTATATTTTTTCTCTTTTTCTTGATTCTCTTTTGGTATTTTCGTGCCCAACGAACTAGATCTTTTTCGCTTTTTTCATAACACAAACTTTGACTTCCCTTGATCTGTTTCTCTACAATATTATCATATTTATAAAATTGAAATAAAAAACAATATTGATTTTTCTTTGTCATTACAATCTAGTTATTTGCTTTTAGCTCATAATATAATAATGATTTTTAAAATAATGTACGCGAAAATAACTTTATGGCTCATTAGAATGTAATAACAAATTATCTTGCAATAACTCGTGCATTACAAATATTTTTCTTTGCCATCACATAGTAGGATGTTAGTTTTATCTTCTTACAAAATTGACATGCATGATTTTGATAGAATAATACATTTCAGCTATAATATAATTTATTATACTTTTAAAAATTAATTAAAAAATTTAACAAAATATAAATTTTTAAATATTTAATTTTACTTTTTATCCACCCATTTTTAACCAAACATTATGTGAGACGCTTGGTCTACAATCGAAAGAAAGTTATAATTATAAAACATCATTATATAATTTTAATTATATGTTTTTCAAAATATTAAAATATTAAAAGAATTTTTCTAAACCGTGTGATTGAAATTTGTAACATTGAAATCACCCTTAGATTATAGACTCGAACATTTTTTATCACAAAATTGAATTACATAAGAAATACACAAACATAAGCACTCCGCGACTCCACCACACAAACTTGCACGGACACTCACAATAATTTCAAGATAAAAATATATTAAATTTATCTAAATTATGAATTATTTTAAATTAATTATTTAAATTTTTAAAATTATAATTTTATTATTCAAATGATTTGAACGGGACAACGATACTTTAATTTTAAATTTAATCTAATTATTTATTTTCATAAATTTATAATTATAAATATTATATAAAATATAGTAACTAAACTTATAAAAATAAATAAATAACGCATTCAAATTTTATAATTAAAGTATCATTAATTGATTTAAATTAAGCAAATTAAAAAGTTAACTAGTAAAATTAAAGTTTCTTTTAAAAAATTGATAGTTAAATTAAAATAATTCATAATTTAAATAAGTTGTATATATTTTTACCACATTTCAGGGAAAAGATAAGAAATTAGATGATCTATGATTATTCCCACTCCTCACTCCACTCCCTTCCTTATACTTTTCTTTCTTATCTCTATTATTCTCAAACACCATTAATTTCTCATCATATTTTGCCTCAAACACCACTTCAAACTCCCCACTCAGCAGCTTCTCCTTCGCCCTCCACCTCCTGATCAACTTCCCAGAAGTCGTTTTGGGAACACTTCCACTCTCCACCAACACCACCCACCCCACTTCCACCCCCTCTCCCTTCATCACTCCCTCTTTTATCCCCTCACATACGCTCTTGTAAACACTCCAGTTCACCACACTTCCTCCTCCTCCTCCTCCTCCTCCTCCTCCTCCTCCTCCTTTCGGCTAGCTCGGCCACCAACGTACACCACCACAACGTTCCTCTCACTCGTCAAGTCCGGCGCCGGGGATAGTCCGAAGCTGGCGATGCAGCCGCCGCGGAGGCGATCGCGGCAGCTTTCGTACGCTGCATTCTCGATGTAATGCGGGTGGATGTACATCGTCGTGTTTGATAACATCCGTCGTGCGACCGAGCACGTAGAGATATCTGTTGAGTATAAAATATAAAAATATTATTGTAATTGTACAGAAGATCGATATATAGGAGCTTTTAGAGAAAAACGATTGTTTTCCAGTACCTCTCACCTCTCCTAGGACCACTCTACGATCTCCGGTGCGCACGAAGCACCTCCCTGCAGTCCCTTTAAGCCGTCCGCAGAATGCCTCGCTGGTTAAAAACGGGTGGCCGAGGTAGCCAGACGCATTGCTCGCCGAGGAGACCCATATCTCTCCCTCGACGCCGTCCTCCGCGGGCTCGCAGGTGTGTTCGTTGAAGATCATAATTCTGATATCTTCTTCTTCTTCATCTTCCTCCGCGTCCGGCGACGATTCCAGTGGCGACGCAGGAGAAAGCCGCGCTGAGGGCAAGAGTCTTTTGTACGACGGCAAATACTCATGCCAATTACTAATATTATTAGTATTCGTGCTGCCATTACTAGGGTGCCATGAGGTGGTGTTAGCAACGAGCGTACAAACTAAACAAAATTAATTGGCGATCACGACAGAAAAGTAAAATCAAAATTGCACGACAGAGAATTAACACACAGATTTACGTAGAAATTTTTTGCAGAGAAAAAATCACGGACGAAAGAAAAAAGATTTCACTATGTAGAAAAGAGAAAATACAAGAGTTCTTCAACATGCTATCGCTCGATCTCACTCTAGGGCAAATAAAAGAAAAATTAGAATTTTTCCTTAGCGGATCGGATCCGTACACCACAGACATCCACAAATTTTTCTGTCGCACCGCGAAACTGTCGGCGAACCTGAATCATAATATCGAAGCGATTCTGATTTTGAGTCACATCTAACAGGTGGATACAAAGGTGCAGTTTTCGGCGAGTCCATAGGACGGCGAGATCGCTGACGGATTCAGCCCCGCGGGCTTGAACTCGGCGACGAACTCGTCGACAGTGGATTTATATATGGGCTCATTGATCAGAATAAGGTTTGTCAAGCTCCACAGGCTAAGGGGTGTCTTCCCATGGCCAACGCGGCCCCTCTTTGAAACGAGAGGGAGGGCGAAGGACGGGGCCGGCGTGCACGTCGCCGCGAACTCGGCGATCATTTCGAGCCAAAGGCGCGGGCGCCGCAGGAACGAATGCGGCGAGGCGAGCACGCACGTGGCTCCGGCGACGACGGTGAGGAGGAGGAACATGAGGCCGCAGTCATGGTACTGCGGCAGCCACGATGCGATAACTCTGCTCGGCTGCAGGCCGTAGGCCCTCCTCGCGGCCCACACGTTATGCGCCGCCGCCCCCGCGGTCACCGCCACCGGCTTCGGTATCGCGGTGGCGCCGGACGTGTACTGGATCAAATACGTGTCGCCCGGCAGGCAGCCGGTATATTCTTTAGAATTCGAATTCGACGACGAAGGCCGGTCACGGCGGCGGCGCGCATCCGCCAATTGCTCGACCGGAAGCCACCGGAGCCGCCACAAGGCCGCGACGAGCCGATCGGGCGCCGACGCGGAAACGCAAGTTGCGACGGCCGAAATGTAGCGCGCGTCGGCGACGGCGGCCTCCGGATTCGTCTGCGAAATAGCTCGGAGAAGGTGAAAGTGCGCCGGGCTTTGTTTTTCCGGTGCAAACTAATGCGGATCGGGGGGGCACGATCGGAACGGCGACGAGTCCGGAGCGCTGGCACGCGAAGATGAGCTCGACTAGGCGAAGGCCAGGGGAGCAGAGGACGACGACGGTGTCGCCGCGCGCGGCGGAGAGAGCCGAGTAGGCCATCGGCGATGCGCCGGACGGATGCGTCGAGCTCGGAGTAGGTTGTTAGCGCCGACGACATCCCGCTGGGAGTGTCGGTGGCCCACACGAAGGCCGGCTTCGACTTGAAAGCCGGCAGCTCGGCCCACATGGGGAGGTACCGGTCGACCACCTGCTGGTCGGGGTAACACGGATCGTAATTCTCATACGACATGATTTTAGTGTGCGTTTAGTATTTACTATATATGGGCGTTTAAGTTGGTATTTATTTATATAAGTACTGGACTTATTTAAATATATATATTAATTTTAAATTTTTTGAATTGAATGATAATTTTAAATCTTAATGGAGCTTTTGAATTTAATAATATTTTTTTTTAGTTAGCTAATTAAAATAATTACAATGATTAAACATTCAGTATAAGATTATAAATCAGAATAAAGGTGTATTCTTGTGGATTAATTACGTCGTCGATGATGGTATGTTTTCTAAAATTAACCGTTCTCTGTAAAATTAATTCTTCTGAGCGTACTGTGGAACGAATTCAAAATAAAAAATAGAATCAAAATAAAAATCAAAATGAACACAAATAAAAAATGGAATAATAAATTTTTTTTATTATGTTTGGTTCAGATTAACAATCGGAATCAATATAGTTGATTCATTCATTATTTTTAATATTTAAAAATTTTTTATTATCAAAAAATAATTAAAATTAAAATATAAAATATAAAAATAATTTAAAATTAAGTTTGCATTTCAAAATATAAAATTAAATTTATAATTTAAATTCAAGCTTAAAGTTAAATATTAAAAATTTACATCAAAATATTGAAAGGATAAGCTAAAATTTTAAATATAATTTTTTTAAAAAATTAAAATTTAAAATTGAGTGAATAATGCAAAATATAAAATTAATTTTTGATTTGATTCAAATTTAAACTTACAATTAAATTTAAATTTAAATTTATAACTCAAATTCAAAATACTTCATTAAATTTATATTTTAATTTAATTTTTAAATCAAATCCAAAATTAAAAATTTATTTTTTAAAATTAAATTTATATTTTTATTAAAAATTAAATTAAATTTTAAATAAAAATATAAAATATAATTAAGATATTTTTCAAAAATATATTATATTTTTTCGGATTCAACATCCAATCTAACTTTGATTGAAAAAAGGAATGATTGAATTCATTTTAATTTCGATTCCTGAGCGAAAAAAAAAGGACGAACCAAACAAATTCGGAGTTTCTGCGCATATACTTTCACCTAAAATTACTTTTAAAATAACACAATTATTATTTCTACATCAAAAAAAATCAGTAGCTTCTCACTACAAGTACAACATAAGTGAAAGTTTTGGATCAAAGATTTTACTTTTTGAAACTCACAAAGTTCGTTTTGAATTTTTCACATAGTAAAGCTCTACTCAAATTGAAACTTATCCACAAAATTGGTCGAAGAAGCAAAAGTGTAATTACTATTTCCTTTTACCATTACCCAGCTCAGTTTGCTAGATTGTAAGGTTGGAGTAAATTAAAATGCTTATCACTTTAAATTCCAATTATTTACACAATTGGTTATAAATTTTGATTTAGAGGTACACAGTCCCCACATATTTTTGAAGTATCTCCTGGAAGGTTGGAATATCCCTTCAATCGGGGAGAATACCAAAATTTAGGCAATGCCAATCATAGGAGAACAATTTTCAGTAAAAATAAAAATTTAAGACAAGAACAAAAGGTTGATATATTTTTTAATTAGAGTAATAATTTAAGAGTCTGATACCTTTGAATGTTCTCAAGATATAAAACTTTAGCTCCACTCCACAAAGTAAGTTAATTTTAGCGTTGGATTGGCAAAGCAATCCCAATAAATAATCACTTGACGCCCCCAAATTTAAATTAGTTTTGTATATAATAAGGTATAATATGACTAAATCTTTTAATCCGACTATAATATTTTGGACGGTGGATAGACCTAAGAGATTAAGAGTATCAAGCTTGCTAAAGCTAAAATAGTTCTAAGATGGGTGATCCTCTGGGAAGTGGGCCGTCAAAGTTGATATCAGAGTCGATCACCAGTCAAAAATGTATGATAAGACTCGGCTAAACCAGGATTTATAGCAAGTAGAGCGTGGCTCCCCGACTGATGACCGTTGTGAATGATCATCACCTGGTGCTTGTGAGTGTGTTTGAGCCTAACGAGAATGTCATGACTAAAAAGAGGAAAGAATATAATATTCCAGAATTTGAATTAGTTTTATATATAAGGTATAATAGAACTAAACCTCTTAATCTGATTATAGCATTTTGGACGATAAATAAGTTTAAAAGATTAAAAAGGTTAAACATGTTAGAACTAGTGTAGTTCTAAAATGGGTGAGCCCCGAAAAGTGGGCCGTCACAAATCATGTTTCATAGTTATAAAGACTATAATAAAAGTAATAAACTACATGCCAACCCCTTTTATTTGTTTTTTTTTTGGTTCAAAAGAAGAGTTTATTGCGCAAAATTTATAAGTAGCTTACTTTCGAGTCTAATGTAAACAAATAATCCAATCCTTCAAAAGAATAGTAATATTTCACCACTAGTTATCTAATTGTTAGTTACTCAACTGAGTATGAACTCTCGAGCTGCATGTAATACCTTAATTCAAATTACTGCTTTACATGGTCTAATAAGAGTAGAATTAACTATTGTAATATCCTCGAAAGAGTGAGTCTCTATTTGGACGTAGATATCTAATGATAACTAAATTTCAACGCATGATTGGCAGCTGGAAAGTTTTGATATCTGCGATTTGATAGAATAACATATTATTATATGAATTATAATGCGATAAATAATAAGAATTAGACTTACTAAGGGCCCAGCTAATCTGGGAATCAAGTCCAAATCTGATCCAAAAAAAAGGGTACAGCTCTTATGAATTGCATAAGATATCTTATCCTACATATATTCACATCCATATCCAGGTTTTTAACCTAATGCAGTTCATTAATCCAAATCTGACCAGACATCTCAGATTACTAATAAATCACAAAAGTTTCTCAGATTCATCTTTCAACAGTACATCAGTTGTAATTCTTGAAGGACACGAATAATGCAGACCCATTTCGAAAGCAGAGCATAGAAAGTACGAATTTGCCAAAGTAAATTAAGAATACTCCAATAGAAAATGAGAGAATGAATAGATAAGAATGATATCAATAATCAAACCTAAATGATTTAAGAATTAGACATGAAACCCACAATCCATAGGCATGAAAATAAGAGATATAGGTTTTCGTTAAACTATCAGTAACAGCTACACAACCATGAGAACTTGTAACGATGACAAATCAATTGTTAGTGTAACTTCAGCACTGGAGACTACAATGGGCAGAATAAGTATAATTTTGTTCAGCTTAGTATATAATAGTTCCCATTTAAGTCAAAGGAGAGAAGTAAGAAAGGATTCGATCGACAAAATTATTGATCAGAAAAATTGGGGCAGTCGATTTATATAGCAGCAGAGTTTTCTTCATACAAGAACAAAAGGGCACGTGACAACAACATAGCAGGGGAGAAGAAAATTCAAGACCAAATGTCTCATTCGATTCAAACAGAATCACTAATAGTACCTTCATTAAGTTACAGATGAACACATTTACATAGCTCTAAAGTACACATAACAAAAGTGGATTTTAAGGCAGAATGATGCCGCAAGGACTCGAAGAGTGATTTCCAGGCGCCACTTAACAATATTTTCAGAGAAGTTTCGATATTTTGGAGGCCAAAGTGAAAATGGATGTGTTTTCAGGAGTTTATTGAAATTCTAGTGAAAACGATAATACAAATCATCTTTATAATTGAAAAAAAAAAAAAAAAATACTGCAGAAACAAATTCCAGCACTAAGTCACTCTTAAAAGGAAGGGAGATTTGCAAAAAAATTAATAACCGCAGAAAATTCCACAAGAAATATTGCATTTCAGCAAACGACAGTAGTAACAGAAGAAGAAGAAGAAGAAAGAGGAGAGACGGAGATCAAGAAGCAATCCAAGAACAAGTAAAAAGGAGAGAGGTACAGGTCCACATCATGAAAGCACCTTCTTTCAACAAAATATATCAGAGTATGCCTTTTTGATGGAAGAGGCCAGCCAAGTCTTATGAAATTATGGTCTAAGATCAAGTTTTCCCACATATGATTCTTCTAATAGAAAAATAAATCCTGCAGAGTCCCTTTTTCCTGCTAAAAGATTTTTGCCTAGAAACAACTCCAGCCCCTGTTAACTCCTTTACAGGAAAGGAATCCCACCTAAAATTGTTCTTGAAAAAACAGTAAGAACGGCTGCCGATCTAGTACAATTAGGAGTTGAAAAAATCAATCTACCTTGTATACTTATATATATACATCAGAAAGTTCCTAGATAGGAAGAAAATATAACCTACTTGAGCTACAACTCTGTTTGAGCCAAATTGAATCAGACCTGACCAACAACCCGGTAATGTGAGGCCCAACATCACACTTCCGGCCGGTAAACCGGCTCTAATATTTTGCACTAGAAATCTAATATTTTGCAGCAATACTTTCTTGGATGAGATATATAAATGAAGGGAAAAGGAAACAACAAATAGTGAGGGAACTTACGGAGAAGAAACAACAAGAAGAGAGATAGATGCACAAAAAGTAATCATCAAAATTCAGTTAATACAAGAAATGAAATTCCCCGACCTTAATTTTTATTCTTTTCTTGCACTCTCCTATCCTGCCTTAAAGAAATGGATACATATTCGACCAAAAATCTTAACAATTGTTGAAAATATGACTCAGTACTAAATCTAACTAAAGTTACTAAACGAATAAAATTTAACCAATACAGACTTAGCTGGACACTAACACAATTTTGAACACAAAAGTGATCGAAAGTATATAAATACTAGGGAAAAAAAGACCTAAATTAATCAAAATAGACCAAACCAACCACATTGGCGAGTCGTTGCAAGATTGTTGATCAATAGTTTTTGTTTACCCATAGCAATGCTTTGAGAAGACCATAGTTCCATAAATTCCCAAGAGAACAACAGGCCTAATTAGCGCATGATAGCAACAATTGACGAAACACCACTATACCATTCATTTCTCCAGTTCACAAGCATTACAACCTGGCATTTGAATAATGACACAAGACGAAGAGGAAACAAGACAGCAGTTCAGCCAATTAGCAAACAAACTATGGAATGATCAAGACCAGTCTCAACAAAGCATCACTCACAGGAAAAATAACTGAGTAAACAGTACGCGCCTTCACCTGAGAGTGGGAAGCATCTGAATAGGATCAATAAGCTGCGCATGCTGTTGCTGCTGCTGCTGCTGCTGCTGCTGCTGTTGCTGCTGCTGCTGCTGCTGCTGCTGCGGCCCCATCACTCCGACTCCGACTCCGACTCCGTCTCCGGGGGGTCCAGCAATGGCGAGCACTCCTCCGGTGGGTGGCACCAGATTCGGAGGGCCCTTATTATCGACGAGGCGCCACATGTACCAGGCCCCGACGGAGCGGTAGGGCCGCCACTTCTCGCAGTAGTGCTCCATCTGCGAGGGCCGCGGCACGTCTTCGAGCGAGTAGAGAATCTGCACGCCCTTGCGCACGCCGAGGTCGCCGACGGGGAGCACGTCGGGGCGGTGGAGGGAGAAGATCATGAACATGTGGACGGACCATGCGCCGATGCCGTTGACCATGGTGAGCATGGAGAAGAGGGACTTGTCGTCCATGGCGACGATGGCGGCGTCGGAGAGGATGCCGGAGTGGTACTTGCGGGCGAGGTCGTGGAGGTAGCTGGCCTTGCGGGCGGAGATGCCGATCTGGCGGAGCTGGTGCGGGGTGAGGGCGAGGACGGCGTCGGGGAGCACGCCGGCCTCGCCGCCGCAGAGGGAGAGGAAGCGGGTGTAGATGGAAGCGGCGGCCTTGTAAGCGAGCTGCTGGTAGAGGATGCTGCGAACGAGGCAGTGGAAGGGGGGGTGGTACCGCTCGAAGATCGGGGGTTCGTGGACGTCGATCACTGGGGCGAGGAGCGGGTCCGCCGCGCGGAGGTGCCGGATCGCCGCCGCCACCTCTCCCTCGGCCGAGAGGGGCCGCGCCGCCGCCCGGAGCGCCGCCCTAGAGGACAAGCTCGGATCCCCGTCGGATTCGCCGGAGACCTTGCGGATCTTCCTCGGGCGGAAGGGGATCTTCGCGGTGGGGGCGGCGGAGGAAGCTGGGGCGGGATCGGATAAATCCTTGCGCGAAGGGGACGAGGGATTGTGGGAGGAGGAGGAGGAGGAGGAGGAGGAGTTGGTGGTCGGGGTTTGGGTTAGGGTTAGGGTTTGCTCCCCCATGGGGGAGGAGGAGGGGGAGGGGGAGGCGAAGGGGGAGAGGAGGAGGTGGAGGTAGGTGTTGGGTTGGGGTTGGGAGGAGGGAGGATGATGATGATGGGTCATTTCCGGAGAGTAAACAAAGTATTTTTTTTTTTTTTAAAAAAAAATAATAAAGAAAAAAAGTGAAAAAGAAAATTACTTTTTACCACGACGATGGCGTGGGGCGTGTGCGATTCTTGAATTTTACTGTGGATGACGATGACGATGAGGGAGGGAATTGTATATATATATGTGTTTGGATATGGCACGTAACGAATGGTCAATTCTCATATAAAATATTAAATTTATTATTTTTAAAATTTTTAATAAATAAATTAATGGGGTAATTTTGTACGTACCTCTAAAATTTTTTCTGTTTTCAAATTTATCCCTCGTAGAAGGCTAATATTAAAAGAGCAATGCTACATGTACACCCCGAAGGGGTGTACATCATACACCTCCACCATTTTAATGGTGCCGATATTTTTTACGGGTCACATCGAGTGACCCATCATCACACCCCCACCCTTAGATGGGTGGGGTGTATGATGTACACCCCGAAAGGGGTGTACACATAGCATTTTCCATATTAAAACTACCCTTCTCACGTTCCAACTTCTTTCCAAAATACCCCTGAAGTTAAACTCTGTTAGTGTACTGTTTGGAGCTGCCGTTAGCTGTGTGAAATTACCATTTTGCCCTTTCAAATATACCCTTCTATCATAACCAACTTTTCTTATGTACCCTTAGTTACCGTTTGGATGTGGCTTATACCGGAATGAGTTATACCAGGTATAGGTATAAAGTAAGGGATAAACCTGGTTTAAACCTAAATTGTGTTTGGTTGCGAATGAGGGATAAACCTGGTTTAAACCTGGTATAAGAAAAGTAGTGTTTGGATTGGGGATGAGAAATAAGAGGTATAAAATTGACTTTTATAATTAATGACGATGTGACTTTTATTTTTATGTATATTATAAATTTGATAATTAAAGAATGTATTAGAATATTTTAAGTAGGAGTAAAAATTTTAATTTTTAAATTTATATAAATTTTACAAAAATTATAAAAAAATTATATAAATTTTACAATTTTAAAATTAATATTATTTTTTAAAATTATAAATTTATAAATATATATAATATAATAAAATATAAATATATTTATAATTTTAATAAAATATAAATATATATAAATTTATAAAATATAAAAAATTAAAATTTATAAAATTATAAATTAATAATTTAAATATTTTTTAAAATTTAAATATTCTAATTAAAAAAAAATTAAAAGAAAAATAAAGAAAGATAAAAAAAAAAAAAAGGGAAAAAAAAAGAAAAAAAAAGAAAAAAAAAACAAACAAACATCCCTTCCCAAGGCTCTGACAGCCTTGGGAAGGGGTTTTACAAAATCCGGGGTAGGGTTTGGGGTGGGATATCCCCACCCCAAATCCAGGGATATTTCCGTTTGGGGGATATCCCCAAACGGAAATATTCCAAATCTGTTTGGGGATAAAGGGGGGATATCCCCCTTTATCCCCTTTCCAAACAGGCCCTTAAAATTTTTAATATTTTTCGTATTTATTCTTAAAATATCGAATTACTTTCTTATTTGCCCTCCAACGGCCATCTTAACTCCGATTTTGAATTATTTTTTTTTTGTTTTTTTGGGGACAGCTGAAGGAAAATGTTTTAGTAGATGGGGGCAAAATAGGTATTTTCAATAAATTTTAACTCCGATTATTATTTAACTCTAATTTAACCCTAATTAACTTAACAAAGGGAAACGGTAGGAGTATTTTTAATAACGGTGGAACGTATGAGGGGTATAATAGAAAGAAAAAAATAAGAGAGATAAATTAGATATTTCTTCATATTTCAAGAATACACAGGTAATTATCCCTAAATTAATTATGGATAATGGTTGTGAATAAGAAAGTTGATAATCTATTAGTTTGATATTTAACTTAAATATTATTTTCTCTATTTCCGAATATTTATCTTTTTTTCTTCTATGCTGATCAAGTTTGGATAATGTTTAGAACTTTGATTCAAACTTAGGGATAGATTTGTTATTATATTAAAAATCGAAATAGATAAAAAATATTTATTTTAAAATAAAAAATGGAATCAAAACAAAAATGGAAATAAAAAGTAATTAAAAACTGAATAATAAAATTTTCAATAATTAAAATAAATATGATTAATTTTTCTTTTTAATATTTTTTAAAAAATTATTATTAAAATAAAATTAAAATATAAAGTATAAAAATAATTTAAAAATGAGTCTGCATCTTAAAATATAAAATTAAATTTATAATTTAAATTAAATATTAAAAAATTATATTAAAATATTAAAATGATGAGTCAAAATTTTAGATGTAATTTTATTTTAATTTAAAATTTAAAATTAGGTGGATAATTCAAAATATAAAATTAATTTTAAATTTTATTTAAATTCAAATTTACGATTAAATTTATATATTAAATTTAAAATGCTTGATTGAATTTATATTTAATTTAATTTTTAAATCAAAATAAAAAAATTAAAATTTAATTTCTAAATTTAAATTAATTTTTAAATAAAATATAAAAAATATAATTAAAATATTTTTATAAAATATATTTTTTTTGCTTTAATATTTTTTTCGTAAAGTAGAAGGAATTTGAAAATTTTTGAAAACAAGGGTGATCCAAGAATTCTCATTTACTTGAGAATTGAAATTACAATAGGATTCTCATATACTAAACACCCATCAACTTCGGAATTCGACTCAGACAAACTAAAATACGAAACTAGGCTACTATATTATCAATAATACTAAATCATTAATATTATTAAATTTTTGATTATTTAATAAAAGAATGTGAGATTAGAATAACAGTGATCACTGCTATTTAGTGGGTGATTAAACAAACACTATGATTTAAGAGATGAAAATAATTAAAGAATAAATCTAATGGTGGAAAATTTAGTAATATCAAGTGTTTTGTGTTATCGATTGTATAACGACCGGACTCCAAAACACGACTTTAAAATTTTGAAAAAAAAATTTGGTTAAGAGAGAGAAGAGTGATGAAAAAAAAAAAAAAAGAAAAAAAAAAGAAAAAAAAAAAGAAGATTGTTTGCAAAAGAGAAATTAAATGATTTATTTAGAATGGACTAATTTGGTAATCAAAGTCGGATTAGGTAACAAATATATTATGTCATTCTCATTTCTAAATAAAATAAAAATCGCAATTTAATTTTTATAAAATAAACAATAATTATCAAAATTAATAAATATTATTTCCATTTCATATATTAAAATAGATATCAGAATAAGCTTTTAATGCTGTCTTAATTTTCCTAATCTCAAATTGATATTCACTTAACCTCGAGCTTGATGAAGCCTAGTTTAAAGCCAAAACGGTTTCCTAAATCTTGTATATGGTCTTTAATCCTAAGGTTTCTAAATCTTGTGGCCAGGTATGCTACATGTACATTTTATCTGAAATTTATATTCTACACCTAGTTGTACATTCTACATTTAATTCATTCTAGAATAGATATTCATCCCCTCGTCACTTCGAAATGACGAGTAAAATTTATTCCATCCTAGAATAAGTGGGGGTAAAATGTACACCTTAAATGAGGTGTACACTTAATTTTTTTTTTCTATATAAATCTTTTAAAATTTATATTTTTATAATTTTATAATATTATTTATATGATGATCAAATAGTCTTAAATATATTTTATACATGCCATTGAAATTTATTTAAACTATAAATAAATAATATTAAAAAATTATAAAAATTTATAAAATATAAATCATATTTAGCAATATTCATTGTCGATTTAGATACCCATTCCCAATATATAATATGAAATTATTAATTTAAGGTCTATTTAGTTGTTCATTCCCAATAAGAAAATACTTTTATACACTACATCAAATAAAATATAAATGCATATTATATTTTTAAATGGATAAAATATAAATTATACATCCTATTTCGCTATAACAGAATTATGGTATAACAATATTTTTAAATATTTTTAAAATTTGAAAAAAATATCGCTAATAAAAATATCAACATTTATTATTAGTGTCGTTATATTTGCAATAGCTAATATGTATAGTGATATATTATTATAATGTGTCTAAAAAATATGTCTTTATAATCTAATTTTGAATATAGATATAATATATATATATATATATGACACTTGTACAAAATTATCATAAAAATATATTATTATAATCTAATTTTATTATAATATTTATAGTATATGAACAGTAATATTCTTCGGAATATATATTATGAAACTATTAATTTTAAAGGAATGATAGGGAAACAAGCACAATAATATATATTCTTTCCAAATATTTTTGGAAAAAATTTCATACTCACTCGTGACTATCTATTTCTCTATAGAAAAGCCAAAGATTTTAAAAATACTATATATATATATATATTTCTTTTTAATAAGTAGTTTAGACTCATATTTTTTTTTCTAAATAATTTTTATTTTTGATATAGATTTGATTATAATGTAATTAATAGTTCATTAGCAGAAACAAGAATGTTCGAGAGGACAAGCCCACAGCCATTATGATTCCATAATTTAATAATACATCAATTAAGAGCTCATTTCACTTAAATTCTAAACAAATAATTTTTATATAATTAATTTTAATTTTAAAATTATAATTTTAATTAAAAACGGTAGAACATTTTAGTGAGTTTAGATAGAAAGTGATAATTTTAAAATGATATATTTAAAAGGGATAATTGACTGTGTACCCCTGAAATATAAAGAAATATCTGATTTACCCCTCTTATTTTTTTCTTTCCAATATACCTTTCATACGTTCCATCGTTATTAAAAATACCCCTACCGTTTCCCTTTGTTAAGTTAACTAGGGTTAAACTAGAGTTAAATAATAATCAGAGTTGAAAACTATCAGATATACCTATTTTGTCCAGGTTTAGGATTTAGGGTTTAGGGTTTAGGATTTTTTAGGGTTTTAGGGTTTAGGATTTAGGGTTTTAGGGTTTAGGATTTAGGGTTTAGGATTTAGGATTTTTTAGGGTTCTAGGGTTTAGGGTTTAGGGTTTTAGGGTTTAGGGTTTAGGATTTTTTAGGGTTTTAGGGTTTAGGGTTTAGGGTTTAGGGTTTTAGGGTTTAGGGTTTAGGGTTTAGGGTTTTAGGGTTTAGGGGTTTAGGGTTTTAGGGTTTAGGGTATATTTGAAAGGGCAAAATAGTAATTACACACAGATAACGGCAGTTCGAAACGGTACATTAACGGAGTTTAACTTCAGGGATATTTTGGAAAGAAGTTGGAACGTAAGAATGGTAGTTTTAATATTAGCCTTCTAAGAGGGGTAAATCTAAAAACAGGAAAATTTTTAGGGGTATGTAGGAAATTGCCCCTATTTAAAAAGAGAATATTACTGTTTGTAAATAATAATTTTTTAATTAAATTTTATTTTAAAATATCAAATTAAATTTAAATTTTAAATTTAAATAAATTTAAATTTAAATTATAAAATATACATATAAATTTAAAATTTGATATTTTGATTTAAATATAAATTTGAAAATAAAAATGCTAAATTTTAATTTAAATTTAAATTTAATTTTACATTTCAAAACAAAATTTAAAATTTAAATTTTGAAAATTGAAAATTGAAATCTAAAATTTAAAATTTGAGAATTTAAAATTAAAATTTGAAAATTTAAAATTAAAATTTGAGATTAAAAATTAGAAATTTGAGATTAAAAATTAGAAATTTGAGATTTGAAATTTGAAATTTAAAATTTAAAATTTGAGATTTGAAAATTAAAAATTGAAATTTAAAATTTGAATTTTAAAATTCAAAATAAAATTTTAAAAATTTAAAATTTGAATTTCAAAATTAAAACTTATAATTGTAAATTTTAAATTTTTTAAATTTGAAAATTTTAAATTTTTAAAATTTAAATTTTATCTTCAATTTAAAATTTAAAATTTTAAAATTTAAAATTTTAAATTTTAAATTTTAAATTTTAAATTTTAAATTTAAATTTGAAATTTAATATATAAATTAAAAAATTTAAAATTTAAAATTTAACATTTAAATATAAATTTAATATTTAAAAGTTTAATTTGAATTTCAATTTAAAATGTTAATCGAAAATGAGAATAAAAATTTAGAATCAGAATCAAATTTTAAGAAATAGATTTTAGTTATTTCTACTTTTCAATATTGAAAATAAAAAACTAATATTTTTTTAAAAAAATATCAAAGGATCTACTAAGTTAAAAAATAAATAAAATAATTGATAAAATAATTTTTCAAAATCCAAAACAAATTTCTACTAAATGTGTTAAATATTTTTATAATATGTATTATCCAGTTAGTTCCGTTTTCATTAACTCCACATGTCCTATTATTAAAAGGACCAGTTTGTCTTGTCCTCATTTTTAAAAGGTTATAAATACTATTACATTAAAGGGCGAAGCTTCAATGGATTCTCGCCTTCTTCGTGTTTTCGGCTACGCGGGTCCCTCTCTCAGGCTCCTTCTCTCTGACCTAGCATCTCTCACCAACTCCGCCGCTCTCTCAGACTCATTCTCTCTGACCTAGCATTTTATTGCCGCCGCGGCATGGCGACTCCCATCTCTCTCACCAACTCCACCGCTCTCTTAGACTCATTCTCTCTGACCTAGCAATTATTGCCGCCGCGGCATGGCGACTCCCATCTCTCTCACCAACTCCACCGCGGATCTGACCTTGTCCTGTTGCGGAGTTCGTGCGCTGTTGCGGACGGCGGAGTTGGTGCCCTGTTGCGGACCCATCACACCTGTATGACCCTCTCCCTTTCTTTTCTCTCTCTCTCTCTCTCTCTCTCTCTCTCTCTCTCTCTCTCTCCGGCGCCGTCCGGTTGTCTACTCAGACTCCCATTGTGAGGACCCGGAATTCCCACGTTTGGATTACTGTTGGATCTGCGGCTTCTGGAGACCCGTGTTGGGTGTTAGAGGTGTTTGCGCGCATATTGGACCCAAGATTTGGACTCGGCATGAAAAATGGATCAAGTTTGCTTTCCCGGGAATTTTTGAGAAATTTTAGAAGTGGAATTTGGCAAATCGGACATCGGATTTGGATTCAGCGCGCGAAAACGGTCAAGATGCACTATTTACTTGTATTTTTCGGAGCCCGGATGACCCGGCACGGATTTCGAGGTGATTTGGTACTGTTCCTGCCGCCGGAGGGGCGCCGGCGGCGGCGGCGGGCGGCGGAGCGCGGCGGCTGGCGGCGGCGGAGGCGCGCGGTCCACCGCGGAGGCGTGCACCCGGGCGGAGGACCGCGTGGCGCCTTCAGGTTGGCCGGCGCAGCGGGCGCGGTCCACGGAAGAGGCGCGGGTGCACGGTGGACCGGGTGCGGACACGTGGCCGAGCGTGGTTGGCGGGGTCCTGGTGCGCGCGGTCCACGCTGCGGCTGGAGCAGGTGGCCGTACGGCGGGGCGGTTGGGAGGCAACGTGGGGCGCCACGTGGCGCCCCGCGATTGGCCGGGCGCAGCCACCCCACGCCCGCGTGTCGGCCACACGTCGCTCCGCGATTCGCGGGCGCGCGTACGCCGGGCGCGGGGAGTGTCGGTGGACGCGTGGCGGGCCTAGGGGCTTTCGGGCGTGAACAGTAACGGGCCCGGCCCGTTACTGTAGCAGCCCCGGAAGTGCCAAGCGCCCGAAACTTTGGGCCAAAAGTCCAAAATTCGGATTTTCGGGCTGGGCCTATAAATAGCTGTCTTGTGGGGGAGTTTTGCCCCCTTTCCCGAGCTCCCCTGCCCATGGCCCCTTTAGCAAAGTTGGAGATCTTCATCTTGCGCATCTTCTGGCAGAGGCCCGGATTTTTGGAAGCCGCGGCGTCGACGACTTCGGCATCGGAGCGCAGTGTGGCGATTTTTCATCGGAGGCCCGTTATCGTCACAGTTTGATCTGAGAGGTCTACAGAGCTACTCCGTCAGTATTTTTGGACGATTTCTATGGCGTTGGAATCACGAGAGGTACGTCTTCGACTTTCGTGTTGATCATCTTGCTGGATTCAGAGTTTATGACACGGTTTTCGAGGCATTTCTAAGCTGCTGTTTTCTGGTGGAGTTTTTGGACAGCGGCCCCTTGCCGGAATTTTATCTCCGCACCCGAGTGTCGGATTGAGACCAGCCTATACACTTTTTGGATCTACTCGTCGCAAGGATTATCATTGTATTTTTCCGGGATTTTCTGAGGCTTGCCCGAAGGTATACTATTCCCCTTTTATCTGTGTTTGAGTTTACAGTTGTGTGGTTGTGAGTGTTTGCGCACCTGTACTGTGGAATTTGTAACTTGGCCTACGGGGCTCGGATTTGGGCGTGCAGGTACCCGTTTCGAAGGTCTCGACGAGACGCTCGCGGTGATATTTTTATCGGAATTTTCAGGGCACTTTCTGCAGGTAGAAATTTCAGATCTTCAGGACTGTCTTCTGCAGATTTTTGTACTTGGTTATTTTGTGGAATAAAGTGTAACCTTGGACCTTTTGTTGTACCCAGGAGTATTTGCGGATGTTTGTGAACCCGTTGGTGTTGAGGATTAGTGGAGGTTGTTGCTTCTGGTGTTTTCAGCTGTGGAACTCCGGACAGTTAGCATTTTCAGGTGGGTGGCCTTGTCTTCATGACCTATGGACTGTGCATTAATTCTATCTGTGTAGGGACTTGCATGTTATAGATGTGTTCTATATAGCATGCTAGATTATATGAATTGATGTTCCTAATGCTGTTAGATGATCATGTGTTTATTTTCCTTCCCTACAAGCTGTTGATTATGGTTATCTTGGAACTTGACCTAGCACCCCGTCATATGTTGCATGTGTAACCAGACTAGTAGAAAACCCTCACTTGGGCTAGGGTTATTTCTGCTTTAGACATCCACACTTCTACTTTCCTGGACATAGTGTTCTTCCTCGCCCGGGTAGTGGGCCGAGTGGTCAGGAGTTATCTTTTAGTGTGGGATGCATGTTACACTCGTGCTTGGGAGCAGAGTGGCGTCTGGTAGATGTAGTTGGTTGTTCATCTGTAGCGGGAGCCGTTTGGGTAGACGGCGGTCCCGAGATGTTTTATTTTTCTTGTTTTATCTGTCGCCGCTGTGCTAGTGGCAGCGGTAGATCAGTGTTAGCAGGACCTTAAACCCAGAACCTTTTTGGACACACATATGATTTTTGTCAACCAAATATTTTTCTTCCAAGCATCGTAGGGTCGCCTGAGTCTGTTCCTGTTTGATTGGACGAAGGCATTAACCCTTCGAGGCTTAGATATAAAACTTGGTTTCAACTGTTTTCCTAAGCAGAACTAAAAATCATTAAATATGGATTTCTTACAGATCAGATGGCTTCAGTAAGAAATGTCACAGTTTTTCCTATAAATTAACCACCGAGATGATTCGAGTGGTCTGGGTTCTAAGGTCTGCCTTTTCTTGGGACGAGAACAACGAGAGGCTATGCCTAGAGCCTGTTCTTGTTTGATTTGGGTTGTAGGTTCTAGTCTTTCAGTGTTCCCGGACCCTTCATTGGGTCAGTGGTTGAGATGTTTGGCCTGTTGAGTCAGCTGTTCGCAGTGGATGCGATGTTGGCCTATTGAGGCAGTTGTTCGCAGTGGATGCGACGTTTGGCCTGTTTGGCCTGTTGAGTCAGCTGTTCGCAGTGGATGCGATGTTGGCCTGTTGAGGCAGTTGTTCGCAGTAGATGCGACGTTTGGCCTGTTTGGCCTGTTGAGACAGTTTCTCGCAGTGGATGCGACTTGGTGCCATGAGTTGGTAGAGTGTGATCTAGAGGTTGTTTTTCTGATTTAGTGGTGGAGGTGGTTCTCCCACTTAGCTTTGAGGATCTTGGGGTTCTGGCAGATCGAGTCGTGGAGGTTTCCCGACTCAGCCATGGTCGTGCATTTATCAGATTGAGTCGTTGAGGGTTCTCCGACATAGCTGTGAGAGTGTTTTGGGCTATTCCTGTTCGAGTCGAGGTTCTTTTTCCGACTGAGTTGTGCTTTGAGCTTGGAGTTACCGATCTGTTTGATCGTGGATCATAGCCTGCATGAGCCACATTTGAGCTTGACAGAGATACTTTACAGAGATACTTGAGATGGGTTACTTTTTACTCGAGCGGGTCGCTCCCCTCGAGTGCCACTCCGGAGTAGGCGAGATCGGGTTGTGTACCGGCGTGAGATTGAGCTTTTCTATCGCGACTTGTCGTTGCATTTGTCCCTCTGGCTGTGCTGGTGTTGGCAGTCATGGACGTCCTACGTAAGTCCGCTCCTCCGGGACGTAACGGCAGTAGGTTGGCGCAGGCTTGACTGGACCCGAGGAGGCAGTCAGTTCAGATTGAGTGATCAGAGATGAGAGTTAGTTGTGGCATCATGTTCTTTCTGTCCCACTCTTTGAGCATCTAGATAGAGGCATAGTAGCTGTAGAGTTTACTTTTCCCAGCTTTCCTTACAGCACTGCTTTTGTTACTTTATGCCTCTGGTGGACTTAGTGGGCAGACCGTCGGGCTTGTTGGCGGCACCCACTGAGAACTACTTGGGACGTAGTTCTCACACCCGTCGTGGTGTCTTTTCCCACAGGAACTTCTTCTCCGGTTCCTGTTGTTCCTGTTGCTGATCCTTCTGACCGAGGCGAGGGAGTCGCGAGCTAGTTCCCTACCCGTCGTTGGAGTGTAGCGGTACCCCTTCAGATGAGAGATTCAGTAGATTAGTTATTTCTTTTTCTTCCTTTGAGAGACTATTGTAGTGAGGATTGTTATGTATTGAGAGCATGTACACTGTTGTATTTATTGGAGATACCTCCCTGTTGAGTTCTGATTCTTGTATTTGAGGTTGTTGTCTGATTATCATTTTTGGGAGGCGGACATTTTGTTTTATTTCCAGTTGTACAGTGATCGATTTAGTTATACAGCAGATTTTTATTTTTAGCTCTGATATCTGTTTAGCTGTAGCACTTTTCTTGCAGGTGGGACGCTTCACCTATGCGGGTTTGGCATAGGTGGCGGATCTGTTGGCGAGCCGGGTCGCAGTTTCGACCCCGGGGCGTGACACCCATCTCCCACCTGAAGGGGGACCGGCCGTGGGGTTACCGTGCACACCTCAACCCACATAGCACACGAGCGCAGCGGAAACAAAATCTTTCGTAGATAAAAATAGGCGAAAACGATTGTAGAAAACAAGCACGATAATAACTAAAGAAATAAAACAAATAAGGGAATGTAAGGACACAAGAATTACGTGGTTCGGCCAACAATGCGTCAACCTATGTCCACGGGCAAGACCACCTCAATGCGTTATTCGATTAATCCACGGCACAAAAGTACAAGGAGTAAAATTGGATTACAAAAAACTCTCTCACGGAGGCTCTCCACGTTTTTCCTCATAATTAGGATTTTTCAATGAAGCCCTAAAAAATAAAAGATGAATCGCAAGAGTTAATATAACTCTAAAAAACCTAATTCTAATAGAAAACGATCTCCACCGTCCATCCGAGATTTTAAATCACTTCTAGTCGTCGTCCATATCCTCTTAAGAATTATATTTAAGATATTCCTAAATCATCCATAATCTTTAGGAACAAGATTGGATCAAATCCATATGGACTCGAGACATGATTTTACATAATCCAACAATTCTCCCATTTAAAAATATGTGCCGAATTTCATAAAACACAAAATTGAAGATCTTGCCAAATTCCCACTTTCCTCATATAGCTCCAAGACCGAGAGAAGTCATACTCCAATTGAACTTCTCTCGAGTCACCGGTTTCGTTAAAATATCCGCTGGATTCGCATCTGTGTGAATTTTCAACAATGAAATAAAACCCTCATCCACCACATCTCTCACGAAGTGATAACGAATATCAATGTGTTTCGTCCGAGAGTGAAACGCCGGATTCTTCGCCAAGTGTATTGCACTTTGACTATCACAATTCACTCCCACCACATATTGCTTTACTTTTAATTCTCCTAAAAGTCTTTTTAGCCAGATAGCCTCCTTACAAGCATGTGTCGTTGCTATGTACTCCGCCTCCGTCGTCGACAAAGCGACTACCGACTGAAGCTTCGACTCCCAGCTAATAGCACCACCGCCCATGGAGAAAACATAACCCGTGGTAGACTTTCTTCTGTCTTTATCTCCTGCGAAATCTGCATCCATATATCCGACGCACTCCAAACCCGTAGAACCATAACAGAGTGAGAAATCCGCAGTACCTCTCAAATATCTGAGAATCCACTTCACTGCATTCCAATGTTCACAACCTGGATTCGCCATATACCGACTCACTGCTCCCACTGCTTGAGCAATGTCAGGTCTCGTGCACACCATGGCAAACATAAGGCTCCCTACTGCCGATGAATATGGTACCCGAGCCATGTCGGTCTTTTCTGCTTCCGTACCCGGTGATTGCTCGGCCGACAATTTTAAATGAATAGGAAACGGGGTAGAAACTGGCTTTGCGTTCTGCAAGTTGAAGCGCCGCAGAACCTTCTCCACATAACTCTTCTGTGAAAGCCAAACTTTCCTATTCTTTCTCTCCCGTAGTACCTTCATCCCGAGTATTTGATTCACAGTTCCTAAGTCCTTCATATCGAACTCACCGGCTAACTGAGTCTTCAAGATAGATATCTAGTCTTTGTTATTTCCGGCGACCACCATGTCGTCGACATATAATAACAAAATACAGAAGCTCCCGTCATTATAATCGCAGAAATATGCACAATGATCCGCTTCAAGCCTATCAAAACCCAAACTTATAATGAAGGAATCAAATCGCTTGTACCAACACCTTGGCGCCTGTTTCAAGCCGTACAATGATTTGTTCAACCGACAAACCAAATATTCCTTGCCTTTTTCGACAAAGCCTTCCGGTTGCGACATATATATCTCCTCCTCTAGGTCACCATGCAAGAATGCTGTTTTTACATCCATTTGCTCGAGCTCCAAATCCATGACCGCTGCGATCGCCAAAACAACCCGAATAGTGGTAAGACGAACCACCGGTGAGAAGATCTCATCGAAATCGATTCCCGGTTTCTGAGCATATCCCTTCACCACCAATCTTGCCTTGAACCTCTCCATATTCCCATATGTATCCCTTTTCACCTTAAACACCCACCGACATCCAATCGCGTTCCTTCCCTTCGGCAAATCAACAAGTTCCCAAGTCTTGTTCTTCCGAATTGACTCCATTTCCTCCTTCATCGCGCATTGCCACTTCCCAGCGTCAGTCGCCTCACAAGCCTCCTTATACGAAGTCGGCTCATCTTCTTCCGCTAAAGCAACATATGCACTAACATGGTTCGCAGAAGGAATAAATGAAGTAATATAGTCATTATACCTCGCAGGAGGTCTAATAACTCTACTAGGACGCCCGGAATCCGCTGGCGACTCTACCAGTGAATTCGTATCTTCGGATGATTGCGGAGATTCCAAGTCAGGTTCATCATCAACCACTTCATCATCCTGTTGTGCTTGCTCAACTTGCACCTCATCGCGCGCTTCAAAGAGCTCAATTGGAATCATAGCATCATCATCTTGCTTTTCCTTGGTGCCTTGAAAGGACCCTTCATTGAAGATAACGTCACGACTTATGACTATTTTGTGGTTAGTAGGGTCCCACAATCGATACCCCTTAACACCTTTCGCATAGCCAAGAAATATACACATCCGAGAGTTCTTATCCAATTTTGACCTTTTCTCCTTCGGTATCTACGCATAAGCATCACATCCAAAGACACGAAGATAGGAGTAATCAACGGACTTGCCGCTCCAGACTTCTTCAGGAATTTCCAAACCAAGTGATTTTGTCGGCGCTCGATTAATCAAATAACAAGCCGTGCTCACGGCTTCCGCCCAAAATCTCTTGTCGAGTTTTGAAGTACTCAACATGCTACGGGCCCTCTCCATGAGTGTTCTATTTAACCTCTCCGCTACACCGTTTTGTTGCGGTGTACCGGGTACCGTGAGATGCCACTTAATTCCATGCTCAATACAAAACTCATCAAATTCTCTTGAACAATACTCCCCTCCGTTATCAGAACGTAGGCACTTAATTTTTAAATCCTTTTCATTCTCCACAAGAGTTTTGAACTTCTTAAAAGTCTCAAACACATCGGACTTTCGCTTTAGAATATACACGCAAGCCTTCCGAGAGTAATCATCAATAAATGAAACAAAGTAAGAACATCCGCCCAACGAAGTATTGGGCGACTCCCAAGTATCCGAATGAATCAACTCGAGATGCTTCTTACTTCTTTGATGTGATAGAGAAAAAGACAACCTTCGTTGCTTCCCGTAGATGCAATCTTCACAAAAATCTAATGGCGCGGACTTGTAACCTGAAAGAAGTTCACGGTTGGATAATACCTGTAATCCGCGCTCACTCATGTGTCCTAAACGGCGATGCCACACCGTTGAAGACTCCACCTTTGCGCTTGCAACAACCGCTTCTCCCACTTGAGTCTCGCCCACTAATCTATAAAGGCCACCTACTTGCTCTCCTTTCATCAACACCAAACAACCTTGACATACCTTCAAGTGATCTTTCTCGCCGATGAATTTAAACCCTTGTTTGCAAAATTTTCCAAGTGATAGAAGACTTTTTCGAAGTGCAGGAACATGTCGAACATTAGAAACCGTCCGAATAACACCATCAAACATCTTGATCCGAACGTCTCCCACTCCAACCACCGGACATGCCGTGTTGTCACCCAAATAGATAACTCCACAATCCCGTGACTTATAAGAATGAAACCACTCCCTATAGGGAGTCATGTGGAATGACGCTCCCGAATCCAAGATCCAATGATAAATAAGCTCGGATCTATCCAATGCGACTAACGCATCTCCGTCTTCTGAACTAGCCGACTTAGCATCCGCTTCAGCTATATTACCTTGAAAATTATTTGAATCGGATTTACCATCAACTCTTTTAACCCGACAATCTTTCTTCACGTGCCCCAACTTTCCACAATTCCAGCACTTTACTTTTTTTTTGCCCTTGGATTTTGATCTTGACTTTTCTCGATCACCATACTCGCTCTCGAAAGGTCTTCCCCGTGCTATCATAGCCTCCCCCGAAGAACTTCCTTGGCTAGACTTCCGCCTCATCTCCTCGGTAAGTAATGATGCAACAACAGACTCCATCTTAAGGGTTTCAACATAGCTCAAGTTCATAATCAAATTATCCCAAGTTTCCGGCATCGAGCAAAGTAAAATACTTGCCTTTTCTTCTTCATCAATTCTCACGTCTAGGGCAGCGAGTTTGCTCACGATAGAGTTGAATGTATTTAGATGTTCTTGTACCGGTGCCCCGTCCTTCATCTTTAGATTGTACAATTGTCGCCTTAAGAAAATTTTGTTCACCAATGACTTTCCTTCATAGAGATTTTTTAATTTATCCCAAATCCCTTTTGCGGTAGTCTCGGTCTCCACATTGAATAACACCGAATCATCCAGTGCCAAATATAGGTTTGCCAAAGCCATCTTGTCCTTCTCTTCAAATTGTTTATCCGTCATCCTTTCCGGTTTATTCTCTATTCCTTGCAGGGCGATCTCACAAACATCTTTAATCAAAACTGCTTGCATCTTCAGTTTCCACAACGCAAAGTTCGCTCCATCAAATCGAGAAATCTCATACTTTGTCGCTGAAACTTTTCCCGCCATCGTTTCACCGTCAACGAACTACGAATAACCAAACGCTCCGATACCAATTGAAGGGGGACCGGCCGTGGGGTTACCGAGCACACCTCAACCCACATAGCACACGAGCGCAGCGGAAACAAAATCTTTCGTAGATAAAAGTAGGCGAAAATGATTGTAGAAAACAAGCACAATAATAACTAAAGAAATAAAACAAATAATGGAATGTAAGGACACAAGAATTACGTGGTTCGGCCAACAATGCGTCAACCTACGTCCATGGGCAAGACCACCTCAATGCGTTATTCGATTAATCCACGGCACAAAAGTACAAGAAGTAAAATTGGATTACAAAAAACTCTCTCACGGAGGCTCTCCACGTTTTTCCTCACAATTAGGATTTTTCAATGAAGCCCTAAAAAATAAAAGATGAATCGCAAGAGTTAATATAACTCTAAAAAATCTAATTCTAATAGGAAACGATCTCCACCGTCCATCCGAGATTTTAAATCACTTCTAGTCGTCGTCTATATCCTCTTAAGAATTATCTTTAAGATATTCCTAAATCATCCATAATCTTTAGGAACAAGATTGGATCAAATCCATATGGACTCGAGACATGATTTTATATAATCCAACACCACCAATAGCATTTTTCTCTCAAACAAAACTGCATCCACTCCATTTTTTTTTTCCATAACCACTCTCACCTACGCCTTCTCCCTTTCTCACCCACTCCTCTCCGAAGAAAAAAAAAGCCACACGTTGTCGTCCTCTTACTCCAAGCTCTTTCTCACTAGCCAAATTTGAAACCCAAATAGCTCCGATCGAACCCTAGGAGAATGAGAAGGAGAAGAAGCAGGAAGAAGAAGACGAGGACGATGAAGAAGACGGAAAGGAGCGCCGGGGGCTGAATTTTATTGGAACATCGCACCTGTATGGCCCTCTCCCTTTCTTCTCTCTCTCTCTCTCTCTCTCCCTCTCTCTCTGGCGCCGTCCGGTTGTCTATTCAGACTCCCATCTCCCACCAACTCCGCCGCGGATCTGACGGGAGGAGTTGGTGCCCTGTTGCGGACGCCTTGTTGCGGACGTGCTCCTTCTGTCACGCCCCGGGGTCGAACTGCGACCCGGGCTCGCCAACAGATCCGCCGTCTGTACGGAAACTGCCGTACAGACGAAGCGTCTAACCTGCAAAAGAGATCTATAGCTAACAAGTATCAGAGCTGAAAGGAAGCTGAAACACTAAGCGGTGAAAAGTCCAAGTACACCAGTCCACTAGCACCCCCAACATAAGTACAAAAGTGGAAACTGAAAAGTACAAGAGACACTACACCGACACCACCGACTCGGGTAGGAGCTAGCCAGCCACGCGCATACCTCGGTCAGAAAGCTCCGAATGAGCCAAACCTGGAACGGTCGCCTCAGGAACACCTGTCATCACAGCGGGTGTGAGATCTACTGCAACAGTCAGATCTCAGTGGGCACCAAAGCTAACCCCACGGTACACCCACTCAGTCTGCTGGAGACAAAAGCACAAATAGATAGATAGATAGATAGATAGATAGATAACTGGAAATGAATCTATCGCTACATGTCTCAATGCAATGCTGGGAGTAAATTCTCAGTCTCTCTCACGGGAGGCCTGGAAACTACGAACGTCTGCGCCCCCTACAGCCCTTATCAAACAAGAACATGCTGTAGGCTTAGGCGCCCATAGTTTCCGCCCCCGCATTGGGACTGCTAGAACTCTACAAGACACTAGAAGGCCACCTCAATCCCTTCTAGTAACCACCTGGTGACTCGGCCAGGGCATAACTATCTATCTGGTAACTCAGCCAGTGATATCTACACATCTGTTAACTCAGCCAGTGATTTATACCCATCTGGTAACTCTGCCAGTGGTATCTACTCATCTGGTAACCCAGCCAGTGATTTACACCCATCTGGTAACTCTGCCAGTGGTATCTACTCATCTGGTAACTCAGCCAGTGATTTCTACTCATCTGGTAACTCAGCCAGTGATTTATACCCATCTGGTAACTCAGCCAGTGATTTATACCCATCTGGTAACTCTGCCAGTGGTATCTACTCATCTGGTAACTCAGCCAGTGATTTATACCCATCTGGTAACTCCGCCAGTGGTATCTGCTCATCTGGTAACTCAGCCAGTGATTTATACCCCTCTGGTAACTCCGCCAGTGGTATCTACTCATCTGGTAACTCAGCCAGTGACAACTCGTATACTCTAACAATGCGACTAACACTCGTGTCCAAGTCGGAAACGACAACCCTCGACTTGCACGACTGTTCCGCAAATACCTGATAGTAAGGATACGATAACTTTGCATTCGGAAGCATAAAAGGGCATTCCGTAGTTCATTGGGAGAAACCAACCCACCTGCGATCCATCCGCGAAACCGTGCGCCAAACGGAGGTCCCGATGCGATCCCGCAGCTCCACGCGGCAAAACACGCGCCACCGGCCACGTGAGAAGCTAACCGTATGCCACAACTGCGAGACAAGAAGAGGGACCGGGATCAGAAAACATGCGGCTAAAACCGCGCTCACAAAGGGCAAAAGAAACCCAAACCGGCGACGAGAAACGCCGCGCGTTGCGCGGAAAACCCATCGCGCAACCGCCGAGCCGCAAACAACGCGGCACAGTGCGGCCCATGGCCGTACTGCCCAAAGAAACCAACCCCACGCGGCAAAGGTCAGCCGCGTGGCCAGCAGCGCCGCGCGGCCCCAAGTCCGCCCGTGCGGCCTGCAGCAGCGCCGCGCGCCTAGCGCGCGGCCTGCAGGGCCGCGGGGCCCAAGGGCCACCCACGCGGCCTGCAGCAGCGCCGCGCGCCTAGCGCGCGGCCTGCAGGGCCGCGGGGCCCAAGGGCCACCCACGCGGCCTGCAGCAGCGCCGCGCCTAGCGCGCGGCCTGCAGGGCCGCGGGGGGCCCAAAGGCCCGCCCGCGGCACAGGGGCCGCCCGCGCGGCGCCCTGCAGGGCCGCGGGGGCCCAAAGGCCCGCCCGCGGCACAGGGGCCGCCCGCGCGGCGCCCTGCCATGCCGCGCGGGGCCCGCGGCACAGGGGCCGCCCGCGCGGCGCCCTGCCATGCCGCGCGGGGCCCGCGGCACAGGGGCCGCCCGCGCGGCGCCCTGCCATGCCGCGCGGGGCCCGCGGCACAGGGGCCGCCCGCGCGGCGCCCTGCACTGCCGCGCGGGGCCCGCGGCACAGGGGCCGCCCGCGCGGCGCCCTGCCGTGCCGCGCGGGGCCCGCGGCACAGGGGCCGCCCGCGCGGCGCCCTGCACTGCCGCGCGGGGCCCGCGGCACAGGGGCCGCCCGCGCGGCGCCCTGCCGTGCCGCGCGGGGCCCGCGGCACAGGGGCCGCCCGCGCGGCGCCCTGCCATGCCGCGCGGGCCCGCGGCACAGGGGCCGCCCGCGCGGCGCCCTGCACTGCCGCGCGGGGCCCGCGGCACAGGGGCCGTCCGCGCGGCGCCCTGCCGTGCCGCGCGGGCCCGCGGCACAGGGGCCGCCCGCGCGGCGCCCTGCACTGCCGCGCGGGGCCCGCGGCACAGGGGCCGCCCGCGCGGGGCCCGCAGTGCCGCGCGCCCAGCGCGCGGCCTGCGCACCGCGCGGGGCCCCGAAGGCCGCCCGCGCGGGGCCCGCAGTGCCGCGCGCCCAGCGCGCGGCCTGCGCACCGCGCGGGGCCCGAAGGCCGCCCGCGCGGGGCCCGCAGTGCCGCGCGCCCAGCGCGCGGCCTGCGCACCGCGCGGGGCCTGCAGTGCCGCGCGCCCAGCGCGCGGCCAGCAGTGCCGCGCGGCCCCGAGGGCACCCGCGCGGCCCGCCTGCAGTGCCGCGCGCCCAGCGCGCGGCCTGCAGTGCACCACGGCAGCAGGCCGCATGCCTCGCGGCCTACTGCACAGGCAGGGTGGACCGGCGCCCTGCTGCTCAGATTTTTGGCAGCAGGGCGCAAGCTGCGCGCGTCGCTCCAACGCGGCTGCGCGCAGCGATGGCCCCACGGCCTCGCGCCGCCAACCCGCACGCAACACACCCAAGCAGTAAAGAAGGAAAGAAATTAAAAGAGAGGAGAGGGGAGAAGCAAAAACCACAATCAATTTAAAAACCATAAAATAAAACCGACCTCCACGAGGTTCGCCGACCTCGCTCGGCTCCACGCCCTCGCTCGGGGAAGAAAAGCTCAAGAACCCTCTCCATTTCCTCCATCTTCTTCTTCCTTCTTCTCTTTTCCTTTCCTTTCTTTCTTTCTCTTTTCCTTTTTCTCTTTGCTACAGAGGTGGAGGGGGGGGGTTTTATAAAGCAACAGCTTTATATAAATTAATTAACTTAATTAATTTAATTCCAAAACCCAACTCCAACTCACTTTTGGTCTTCGGGCTCTCCGCCGCTGCCCGGAACCTCCCGAGCTCCGCTGTAATTCCAAAGTACACGCGCTCACAGCTTTTTCTCTTCAAAAAGCTCAACCGTTGAGTCGGGGTGCTCAAATCAAATACCGGCTCCAAAAATGCCAGTTCCGACTCACTTTTTGTCTCCGGGTCCTCCGCGTCAGTCCGGAACCTCCCGAACCTCGCTGTAAATCAAAAGTACGCGTGTCCACAGCTTTTTCTCCTCAAAAAGCTCGACCGTTGAGTCGGGGTGCTCAAATCAAATACCGGCTCCAAAAATGCCGGTTCCGACTCACTTTTTTGCCTCCGGGTCCTCCGCGTCAGTCCGGAACCTCCCGAACCTCGCTGTAAATCAAAAGTACGCGTGTCCACAGCTTTTTCTCCTCAAAAAGCTCGACCGTTGAGTCGGGGTGCTCAAATCAAATACCGGCTCCAAAAATGCCGGTTCCGGCTCACTTTTTGCCTCCGGGTCCTCCGCGTCAGTCCGGAACCTCCCGAACCTCGCTGTAAACAGAAAATACACCTGCTCCAAGTGTTTCCCAATTTTCTGCAACCCATAGCGGTGTCGGCGCTTCCCGTACCAGTCACCTAACGCGTACAAAGCCCGAAACAAGCAGAGGCTTCCGCGGGGATCCAAATCAACCCGAACTCCTCTGTAAACACAAATGGGACACATCCCAGGCAAACTCCTCCGCACCACTCCATCCTGCAAGGTCGGTGCGTCATCCAAAACCCGGTGTTCTACACCTTCGGCGCCGTCAGGTTGACTACTATTACTTCCCCAAGAAAACATACCATCACTTCCTAAGAGCGGTATAATATGTCCTTTCCATTTTGTTTAGTTTTAGATTGAGACGTGTTTTGCAAATGCTCAGCCGTATTTTTTAAATAGTTGAATTTTATTGGAACATCTCTAAACCATTTTCATTATTATCATATAAGAATATTTCGTAATGTGGCGATGGCAAACCGGACATTCCACTCCACTTAGGAAAATTTTTATAGAATTAGGAAAAGTCAAGATTCATATTTCTGTAGCGAGCATGTAGAGCCACTCCACAATTGCATTCCGTAGGATACTGCGAAAGAAAGCGCTAAGTTGGTATGTTATCTCTCTTTTATTGTTAAACTGGGTTATTTTTGTCAAAATGGTTGCAAAATGAGAAAGTATTTATATCGCATAATGTTGGATTTTATCAACAAAAAAGTTTCACAAGCATTATACACTTCTTATTTTCAAAGCACTCATCGACCTGCTTGCTCAATTTTCTAACTACCTTTAAAAGAATGTAGTTCTTTCTATCCAATCACCTCAATCCCCTACCTGGTAGGCTGGTACAATTAGTGCTTCCATAGCTTCAGATATTTGCAATCTTAGGATTGACTTGACTTAATGGACTTAACATCTAAAACTTCTGTTATTAGTTTCTCTTACTGGCTTTTAGTGACTATGAAATTCTTCTTTGCCACTAATCCAAAACAATTCTGCAACTTCTTATATGAAAATATTTCAGGTCAAAGAGACGGCAGATAATGTAGATGAAGCAGTAAGGGAACTTCCATATGCTAATTTGGTAAGGTTTTAGATTTTTTCTTTTTTCTTCATTTTTTGTATTCTATAATTTCCATGCAGTCGTGGTGATAATTTATCACCATGTTCAGAAACCTGAAGATATATAGGCTAAGCACTCAAAAGTTGTCCTGCCAAAACCTCATAGCGGGGATAATTCATCATGGAAAACCATCCAAAAGGTATGTACTGCTTGAAAATTTGTAAAATCGTTTTTTACACAAGTAGCCTATGTCTTACTGGAGCTCAAACATAGGCTTTTAAAATGCGACTTGTGCCAAAATTTCGAAAACATAATTGGCGAACTACTTTGCAGGTTTTAGAGAGTAGCGAAAAGATAGGCTTGAAACATTTCAAGCCTGTCAAGCCTTTGGGATCTGGTGACACTGGCAGGTAATAAGCAATGATATTTTGCTTTACCCTCCAACAGTTATTCAAGTTAGTTATCAAATTCGTTAGGTAATACTAACTTTTCTATCTAGAAATCTTTAAAAGAAATTATTAGCACTTTTATACAATGTAGTCTGATATACTTCTCTTCCACCTTGAGAAGTTATATATGTGGTTATTTTGGTTTATATAGTCAAATATGAAACTCATTTGCTTTGAAATAGCTGTGTGCATTTGGTGCAATTGTTAGAAACGGAAAGAGTATTTCGCAATGAAGGCTATGGATAAGAATGCCCTGCTTAATCGCAACATGGTTAGAAAACTGCTTTATATGGTTATCATCTTTATTGAAGTGAAAAAAATAATCACTAGATTTTTATCATTGCAGAGAAAGAAATATTTGATATGTTGGATCACCATTTCCTTCCAACATTATATACATCTTTTCAGATTTGTTATGCAAAATTTTTTTTATTAAGCAAAAGTCAAAAGGGCATGTATGGATTATAGAATAACTTATCTGGTGTATATGATAACCGTTGGGACTTCATAATTGACTACATTCTAATTTTTTTATGTATAATCTTATAATATATAAAATATATAATAAATAAAATAATTTGACTATAAAATATTTCTATTTTTATAAATAATTTATTATTTATTATTTATTAATTACTAATTACTAATATTAATTTATTGTAAATTTATTCGTCCGCCGCGAAGCGCGGGTCTTTAACTAGTATATAATGATTGTTTGTAAGGCCCTCTAATATCCTTTTTAATAAGGCTGTTTATAAGGATGTTAACAAAAGTTAGCTCGTTATATAATATTGAGTTAAAAAATTTAATTCATATTTATTTTAATAAGCTATATATAATGCCTATTTGTAAAATTATTAGCAAACCAAACAGGAGAGACGCGATTGATATTCGCCTATTTATTAAACAAGTCGAAGACTGGTTATAATATCGAGTTAAAATTTTTAATTCATACTCGATTTGTTTTTAACTTGTTAAATATGAGTATACTTGTGAATAATAAATTAGATTGTCTGACTAAATAAATTTATAAAAATTTTAAAATTAAAATTTTAATTTAATAAATAAAATTTATAAAATATTCAAGCTACATCAAGCCGACAACGAATAAGTTGATGTCAGCTCGTATTCGATTTATTAATATTTCGAGCTAAAAACTTCAATTCTTACTCAACTCATTTATCAAACAAGCAATCGATTTCAAGTGTAGCTCATGAGTAGCGTGCTGAATTTTTAGTCCTATTTGTTTATTTGTAAATAATTTTTATATTAAAAAAGACTGTTAGCTAAATTAAAATTTAAGTGAAAAATATTTTGTTATCTCTTTTTGTTGCATAGATTGTAAATTAACTTTACAATCCTAATTATTTATCTTCATATTTATTTTATTAAAAAAAATTATAAATAAAAAAACTGAGAGTAACTATTTTTTTTTTACTTTTCGTAATTAACTTTAATTTTTGTAAATTACAAATAAAATTAATTTATTATAAACTAAATAATAAAAATAAATATTTATAAATAAAATTATTTTCTTATTTTTTATTTTCAGTGAAATAAACAGATCCTATTATTGCACGGTCATCTCCATCCTCACCAAAACAAATGTTCCTAACACACACACACACACACAAAAAAAAAGAAAAAAAAAAGAAAAAAAAAACCCAATTAATTGTGCATTATGTAGCTCATAGTTTTCAGGGGCCACTTGCAATATAATCAAAATCCTTGTCAAAAAAGAAATCTTTTTTTCATTTTTTTTTTTTTTCTCTCTCTCAAGCTGATAAGTCTACAACCCATCGTTTAATCAAGGGACAAAAAATCAACATTAATTAGTTTGATGTGTCTACTCAAAATAATCTTAAAACAACAGTGATGATTTTGAATTATTGTGAGGACATATCTTGTAGAAGTGTACAACTTTTTCTTATTAATGTGCATCATGTGTGTTGTGTTGGGCCATTGGCATTCCTACTTTTCATTGAAAAATGACAAAATGTCCAACTCTGCTAATCAATTAAGCAAAAATATAATTGGCTACATTTAAATATACTATTTAAAAAGAAAACAAAACAAATATCACATAAATTATTAGAGGTTTTGTTAAATTTTAATGAAATAAATCTCTCTTTATTTCTCTCCTTACAGCAGCAGCAGAAGAAGAAATAGAAACATTGTTTTTTTTTTTTTTTAAAAAAAAGGTGATTAAAAAGAAGACGATTAACCGTGTAACTTTTATCTCAAAAAAAATAATTTTTATTTAAAATAGTATATTTTTTTTTTGAAAGTGCAACTTTATCTTTTTTTTTTTTTTTTTCTTTTAATTCGTGAACTTTTCTGTAGTAAAAAATATATATATAATTTTTTTTATTTTTTTTATTTTTTTTTTCGCTATTGCGATCTTTTTATGTCTCTCTATCTTGAAGAAGCACGGATAATTCTTCGTCCTCACCCTCACGGGTGATAGCGAGTACTGTCTCGACAACTATCTCATAACATCCGTCTGCTTCGATCTCATTTGTAGCTGCGATAGTGCGATAGTGTCTTTCTTCTCTGGCGCCGATGTTGGTTTGTATGCCAGTGAAAAATATTAAACAGAGAAAAAATTTTCGGTGAAAAAAATTAAGCAGAGAAAAAGACGGCAGCGCCGATGGTAGGCAATGGATGAGGATCAAAGAGAATATATATATATATATATATATATATATATATATATATATATATATATATATATATTTGACTTTGAAAATATTTTTCAATAAAAAGATAAAAATTCAAAATGTAAAGATTGTCTTATTCAAAACCTCAATTATGACATCTCTTCTCTCCCACTTCACACCTCGAAACGTACTGTTCTTATAGAGAGAAAGACGCTTTCACATTTTCTTAACCCGAAATGGCTGAGGAGAGAAAAAGTTCCTTTTTTAGGGTACTCCCAGAAACAGATCCAATGGAGACGGGGTGGGGCCTGTAGCTCAGAGGATTAGAGCACATGACTACGATATATATATATATATATATATATATATATATTAATTATTTTTAAAAAATTAGGATTGAATTTATAAAATTTAAAATAATGACATATTTTTACAAAATCTCAAAATTGATGAATGCTTTTTTTTTTTGTTGTAAACTGGCTACAATTTTCAATATATTTTAAAGCATTCCTATATTTCGATGTGTTTTCACCTACTCTTCAGAACTTTTAGGCTTTGTTTGGTTTGGGTACAAAGGGGGATATCCTCCTCTTTGTATCCAAACACTATTGAACAAAGGGAGAACTATTAGGTACAGTAGTTCCAGTACAAACAGAATAAGCTGGAATAACAGTTCTTACCCATTATTTTATAAATTTATTTTTTACCAAATTACCCCTCCTCCCCTCCTTTCTCTTTTTTCAATACACTCTCATCATCACAAATCTCTCTCTCTCCCCTCTCTCTCTCTTCTTTCCAATACACTCATCATCACAAATTTCTCTCTCCTCTCTCTTTTTTTCTTCTTCCCAATACACTCTCATCATCACAAATCCCCCTCTCTCCTCTCTCTTTTTAATTTAATTGAATATTAAATTAAATATTATTTTTCAAAATTTTAGAAATTTTATTTTGATTTTGATTTTATCATAATTTTTGTAAGACTTTAAATTTTGAAATTTTATATTCGAAATTTTAACTTTAATTTAAACAAATAAAATGTTAAATTAAATATTATTTTCATAAAATATAATTCGAAATTTAATTTTGATTTTGATTATAATTTTGATTTTGATTTTGATTTTAATTTTATCTTAATTTTTATAAGGCTTTAATCCATTAATTAAAACGAAGAAAATAAAAGTTATTATTTGAAAATTAAAAAATTTTATGTTTAAAATTTATAATTTAAAATTAATATTATATAATTTTAAATTTTAAAATTTAAATGTTGAAATTTTATATTTAAAATTTTAAATTTAATTTGAGAAAAAAAATATTAAATTAAATATTATTTTAAAAAAATATAATTTGATTATGATTTTAATTTTATCTTAATTTTTTTAAAGCTTTAATTCATTAATTAAAACGAACTAATTAGATTTTAACAACTTTTATCACATATTAAATCTTGAGGGTAAAAAAGTAATTTACACAACTTAACCTCTTTATTCCTCTTATTCCTCATTATCATACCAAATACAAAATCTCTTATCTCTAGAACCATCCCAAACACTTTTTTATCCTTGTTCCGTACTTTATACTTATACCTGGTACTACTAATTCTCACTAATCCCCGAACCAAACGATACCTTAATAAATTTTAATTAAATAAAATCTCTCTTTATTTCTCTCTCTACATCGGGAAAAAAAAAGAAAAAAAGAAAAAAAAGCGATTAAAAAAAATACATATTCCCTCAATTTTGTCAAAAATTTAATAGAGCTATCTTTTTCAATTAAAATTTTAATTATACAATCGATTTAATCATATATATTATATATAGTTTTATAAACTTCATAACACAAAAAAATATATGTGCCAAATTATTAGTGCTTGTAAATATTTTATTATTAGATTTATTTTTTTTTTGACCGATTTTAATTTTTAAATTATAGTATTCTACCAACTATCCACTAAATCCAAGGAGTGCATTATTATCCTAATCACATATTCATTAAAAGACTAAAATCTACAAATACCAATGACTTAATGTTTTTAAAAATATAAGATCTCAATTATATATATATATATATATATATATATATAGTATAGTAGCGCTTATATGCTTTTAAAGCTACAAACACATTCATACTTGGAAATTTTTTATCCTTAGATTTGTATTGAAATTTGTGTCATTGTAAAACCAACTAAAGAGAGGGGAAAAAAAATTAAAAAATACAAATTTCAATACAAATATAATGGTAAAAATTTAACAAGAATAAATTTGTTTGTGTTTTTAAAAACATATAAACTCTACGATATATATATATATATATATATATATATATATATATATATATATATATATATATATATATATATATATATATATATATATATATATATATATTTGGCATTACTGTACGTAGAATAGATTTTGCAATTTCTATTAGTATCTGCGGATATTTATGATTTATTCATAAATTTACGAATATAAACATTAATTATTTTATTGAATAAATAATGGATAAAATTTGTAACCATCCATGTTATGTGAACATTTTGATTAAATATATATTTTTTTGCTTTTTTTGTGTCAATCTTTTGTATTGGCCGTTTCTTTTGCTGCATCACTCCATCAAAAATATTTTATAAATTATATTATATTTTTAAAAATTATATATTATATATTATATATTTTATATTTAAAAAATATATATAAAAAAAATTATAAATAACTCGCATAACCGTCCGTCGAATCATAAATAAATATGAATAAAAATTTTAATTATAACTAAATGTTATTCATACCGGTATAATTTGGTGCTACCTAATCCGTCCATTATCCGATTTAGAACAAACGCATTACAAAACAATAGTTTATAAACTATTTATTTAAAAAACTTGTTAAAAAACAATAAAAAAAAATTAGTAAATTTCATGGATCGTCCAGCTCATCGCTCAAATTGCCCACACATGATTCACGAACACCTCACGTCCGGTTCCCAAAAATCATAAATTTCCATAATCATAAATTTCCGCAGCCCCTCTCTCCCCCAACAAACCCAAAAATAAAAAAAGAGAAAAGAGTGAAGAAATACATAGACCCCAAAAAAAAACCCCAAAAAAAAAAAAAAAAAAAAAAAAATTGTTGTTTGTTTGAAGGAAGGAAGGAAGGAAGGAAGGGAGGGAGAGAGAGAGAGAGAAAAAATGAGTTTCCGGGAGGAGAGCGGGAGCGAGGACGGGGGGCGGTCGGAGCTGAAGAAGCCATTCCTGCACACGGGCAGCTGGTACAGGATGGGGGCGGGGATGGGGTCTCGGCAGTCGAGCCTGATGGAGAAGATGGGCTCCTCCGCCTCCGTCATCCGTGACTCCTCCATCTCCGCCTTCCTCTGCACCCTCATCGTCGCCCTCGGCCCCATCCAGTTCGGCTTCACCTGCGGCTACTCCTCCCCCACCCAGGACGCCATCATCTCCGACCTCTCCCTCTCCCTCTCCGAGGTCCCTGACCCACTTCCATTATTCCATCCCATACCAAAATTAACACTATCCTCTTCTTCTTAATCTTCTTGAAATGAAATGGAATCTGATCTCGGGGGATTTGTGCTCGTGTGTTCTCTAGTTCTCGCTCTTTGGATCGCTCTCCAACGTCGGCGCAATGGTCGGGGCCATCGCCAGCGGCCAGATCGCCGAGTATATCGGCCGGAAAGGAGTAAGAATTGATTGAATGATCTTCTTCTCTTCTGCAGCTAAATCGTAGAAAATCTACTCATGATCGAGTTGTGTTTTTTTCTCTAGTCATTGATGATCGCATCGATTCCCAACATCATCGGTTGGCTCGCAATCTCCTTTGCAAAAGTAATTAACCTGATTATCATGTTTTTCTTTTTTTTTTTTGCCCATATCACAGGTGTATGCCTCAATTTTGTGCTTAATTTGTGCAGGACTATTCGTTTTTGTATATGGGTCGGTTGCTAGAAGGGTTTGGAGTCGGTGTTATATCATATACGGTTCGTTTTGTAGATGGAATGTTGTGCAGATTTGTATCTAATTAGCTTTTCCATCTATTCTCTGATGAGCCTGAGCTGTGCTGTGTTAGGTTCCTGTATATATAGCGGAGATAGCTCCGCAGAACATGAGAGGAGCACTCGGTTCAGTGAATCAGGTTAGCTCGTGATTCGCGATGTCTCGTTATTCTTATGATGGAGATAACCACAAATTGGCTTTGTGTTGATTCGTGATGACCTGCCTTGTCTTTTAGCTATCGGTCACGATTGGTATCATGTTTGCTTACCTGTTGGGCATGTTTGTTCCATGGAGATTGCTCGCGGTGATAGGTAAGGTTGAAATTTCTCGGTAGCTTGTCGAGCCATTGATGAAAAGATGACGATTTTATGTTATCCTGCCAATGGCTCATAAAACCACTGAAATAGCAAGTTTCGATGGTCTTAACAACATTACATGGTTTGCAGGAATATTACCCTGTACAATTTTGATTCCCGGTCTGTTTTTCATCCCAGAATCTCCCAGGTGGCTGGTAAGATTCATGATGTATAAGCTAATTTAATAATGCTAAAAACTCTTTTTAATCTTTTTTTTATCCTTTGATGTTCAGGCTAAGATGGGGATGATGGAAGATTTTGAGTCTTCCTTACAAGTTTTGAGAGGATTTGATGCTGATATTACTGCAGAAGTGAATGAAATAAAGGTAGAATTATCTTCTTGAAATAAGTTTTAACTTTTTGGAACATTTTTGTCAAACCTAGCTGGAGTGACTTTTAAACCTGCTAAAAAAACAAGAAGCCTAAAAAACAAGCTAATGGATCATCTCACTTTGTACAGAGAGCAGTAGCATCATCAAGGAGGAGGACTACGATCAGATTTGCAGACCTCAAACAAAAAAGATATCGTGTTCCTCTCATGGTTCGTTGCATGCTGGGTCATTTTTCTTCATTATGTTTCTTGTACTTGTAAACTGATAGTTTTATTATTCTAATGTTGAATGCTTTGCCTTCTTACTGTTCAGATAGGAATTGGTCTGCTTGTTCTGCAGCAGCTAAGTGGAATCAATGGCATCCTTTTTTATGCCGGCAGCATTTTTAAAGCTGCAGGTAAGTTTTGCAGTATTAAATTTCTCTCTGGCTTCATTTCATCTATCTAATAGCACTTAGCGACAGTTTATGTGAATTTAGTTGAGCAAAGTGCGTTACAGTGTGGTAATCTTTAGGCTTTAACAATAATTTGCTTACTTCTGCTGATGGTTGTCTTTATTAACTTATGCTAACTCATTTTCTGGAGAAACGATCCTATGTAATGTGGGTTCTGCCATGAATTAACTTCAGATTCATATCTCGATATAAGTCATGCAGGCCGTTATATTAGGTCGGTTGAATTTATTACCGTATTGGACTTATAGTTGGTACATGCTAAGCAATCTATTTTGTTGGTATGCAATCTTTCTGTTGTTGGACTTGCTTCTCTCATTAAACAATTTTAACTTTGCCATAAAATTTGCTTGGGTACCCGCTGGTTTGATTGTTTAATGTGCAAGAGAAAATCAGATGAAAAACACTAGACTGCAACTTTTTAATTTTTAATGAACAAACTCGAAAGTAGCGTGAAATTCTCCATGGTATATACTATAGATGTATATTTATTAATATATTATAAACACAACTGCTCTGGTTTGGTTAATCCCTAAGCGTCGTGGACACTGACACGGGACACGACACGACTCGGACACAGTGGCTCGACAATGTTAAAAAAATTAGGACACGAGCATGGCATGAACACATATAACAAATTATAATATTATTAATATAATAATATATATTTATTATATATAAAATATAAATTTTGGTAAAGTATTGTTATATTTCTCATACGAATGAGAGTTTATAAAATTTTTCACTGGTAGTTCATATATTTTAAGAAAAAAAATTCTTCACCATATATAATTTATTTATATTGTCCAAAAAATATTTGTATATACTTATCAAAAAACTAAAATATTTATCATCTTACATTATATATGCATAAAAAAACTAAAAAATATATATATATATATACTTTTTTAATTGTATGCTTATTGAACGTGCGTCCAAAAAGTATCCATATCGGACACGAGTCCAACACGGACACGCGAGTGTCCGACACGGACACGCGAGCCTTATAGAAGTGTTTGTGATACATAGCTGACACGGGACACGGGACACGACACGACTCGGACACGGTGACTCGACAATGTTAAAAAAATTAGGACACGAGCATGACATAAACACATATAACAAATTATAATATTATTAATATAATAATATATATTTATTATATATAAAATATAAATTTTGGTAAAGTATTGTTATATTTCTCATACGAATGAGAGTTCATAAAAATTTTCACTGGTAGTTCATATATTTTAAGAAAAAAAATTCTTCACCATATATAATTTATTTATATTGTCCAAAAAATATTTGTATATACTTATCAAAAAGCTAAAATATTTATCATCTTACATTATATATGCATAAAAAAACTAAAATAAAAAAATATATATACTTTTTTAATTGTATGCTTATTGAACGTGCGTCCAAAAAGTATTCATATCGAACACGAGTCCAACACGGACATGCGAATGTCCGACACGGACACGCGAGGCTTATAGAAGTGTCTGTGATACATAGCTGACACGGGACGCGGGACACGACACGACTCGAACACGGTGACTCGGCAACTTTCAAAAAATTAGGACACGGATACGACATAAACACAAATAACAAATTATAATATTATTAATATAATAATATATATTTATTATATATAAAATATAAATTTAGGTAAATATTTTTATATTTCTCATACGAATGAAAGTTTATAAAATTTTTCACTGGTAGTTCATATATTTTAAGAAATTTTTTTTTTCACCGTACATAATTTATTTATATTGTCCAAAAAATATTTGTATATACTTATCAAAAGGCTAAAATATTTATCATCTTACATTATATATGCATCAAAAAACTAAAATAAAAAAATATATATATTTTTTTAATTGTATGTTTATTGAACGCCCGTCCAAAAAGTATCCACATCGGACACGAGTCCGACACGGACACGCGAGTGTCGAACACGGACACTCGATTCTTATAGAAGTGTCCGTGATACATAGGTTAACCCACTTTTTTAATTCAGAAACTGGGAAACTGGAAAACTGGTTTCCTGAAATCTATACCGGACCTGAACTGATTTTCAAAACTCTTTTTTTTTTTCAGTTCGGTTTATTTAATATGTGGTTTTTTCAGTTTAGATGAACTCTCCTACCAGCTGGTAATATTGATCTCAGGACCATCGAGCAAACCAGCTGTTATAATGATGTTATTTACAGGGTTTAGTTCAGATTTGGTGAATTTAAAGAGGATAACACTCATACTTAGGACAACCTACTTTGCCTCATAAAAAGAAGAACCAGTGATGCTCTGTGACCTAATATGATTATAACCAATTATCATGGTAAAAGGAATTGCACCGCAGTGAGGCTTTGTAAGGTGATTATAAACCTTAATTTTCATCTATGGTTACGAACAGATCAACATACGTAAAATCTAATTGCTAAGAAAGAAGGCTGCATGCATCATTTTTAATCACCATGATTTCAGTAGTTTTGTCGAACTATCATCAGGTTGGCATTAACTACTAATAAAAAAATAGTAAGCTGATCAATGTAGTTTTTATGATCATGCAGATAATTCCAACTGTTTGAGCATCTTCATGAAGATATCTCTCTCTCTCTCTCTCTCTCTCTCTCTCTCTCTCTCTCTCTTCTTTGTGGGGGTTTAGTGGGGGGGGTGGAGGTGGTACTTCTTTTGTGCTTTTCCTCCTTTTGGTGGCTTTTACTCCTTCATTTTCTTGCTCAACTTACTACATCTTTTGCTCACACATCTTGTAACACTACTTACAAGGGTACTACTACCAAGAACAATGGGTGGACTTATAAGCTAGGCTGGCAATCTAATAAAAAATGCAGAAATTTGTTTAAATAGATAAGCTTATATATAAAAGAGTTCATACAAAACCTTCATATAATTCAAAATTGATATGAAAATGCTTCCATCTAGATTGATCTTTGTGAATGGCTTTTCTCATTTTCATCCAAAGTGGGCTTAAAACAACAAAAGATGCCTATACCTCAGGTTGCAACCAGCCTTGCTATAATCTTGGTATTTTATTTTGAAGTCCTGACATCTATTATCATTTGGTTACATAATACCGTTGTATGCCCAAATGTTGTCTAATTGTCTTTATGCTTTGAATGATGAATATTAGTGTGTCAACCAAGATTTGAGAGGTAAAGGCATAAAACCGCTTCTCAATTTTGACTTCTTTCAAAATATCTTGAACAGGGCTTACAAACAGTGATTTAGCGACATGTGGTGTTGGTGCTATTCAGGTAATACAATCTTTTTTGACATCCCAATTAAAATACTCATTAAGGAGTGTGATGTGCCGATCTTTGATCATTATTCCTTTGAAAATTCTATGTTTCCTTGATATTATCCAGGTTGTTGCAACTGGAATTACAACTTGGTTGTTGGATAAAGCTGGTCGACGAATTCTTCTCATTGTGAGACCTGACCAAAACTTTTTCCCTCGCTCCATGTGTCTGTTCATTAACCACTAGCAGAGAATTTAAACATTGAACTTCTTGTCTTCAGCTCTCCTCTGCTGGAATGGCCTTAAGTCTCCTCGTTGTTGCTGTTGCATTTTTCCTGAAGGTGAGCCTGAAATTATGCTTATGGGCATGTTCATTTTCATTGCTGAGATTTGTACTTTTTATATGTATAATAGAGCATATGCTTAATATCTGGTAATGATAAAAATTAATCCCAAGTTACCAAAAGCGAATTATTGATTATTCTATACAATTTTCTCTTATTTAAGGTTCTATAATGGTTTTGTCATGCTTTTGTATTTAATTGGAAACAGGACACAGTTTCTGAAGATTCTGACTTATACTTTATACTGAGCATACTGTCACTGGTTGGACTTGTGGTATGAATTTTATTTTATGTTATCTTCCGGCTATTTTCTTTCAAGTAATATTTCCTTTAATCATCCATGTGCTTATGTTCTTCAGGCTTTTGTGATTTCATTTTCTCTTGGGTTGGGAGCCATTCCATGGATCATAATGTCTGAGGTATGTAAGATTCTTCTCATTAAATTAACATTGTTAAGAAAGATAGGACGACAAAAACACTATATTATGGTACCATACTATTAATGAAATCTATTTTAGTGCTAACTTTGAGTTGTTCAGTGTCTTTTAGAAATAATAGATGCATCTTAATTCTTCTCTTTTTGTCCTTCTATTGTGATGCCTTTCTGTTTAATGTTTATACAGTCCTGCTATATGTTTCGAAATCAGTTGCTCTCATATGAACCATATGGTACACGCAAAGATGTTATACAGTTTACCTATAAACATGGGCTATGCATTTGGGATGAGTAATTCTATGCAGAAATGTTTAAAATTGGATAAAGTTGGGAGAAAATTTCATCAGAAGATCAGCCAGATAAATAAATCTTTGAATGTTATATAATTATGATTTGTTAATGAATTTAGAGATGAAAGGATAAGGAAAAATTTGCAATGAATAATTTCATAATTTCTAAAATTATGAATAATTCATAAGTTGTTATTATTTTGCAAACTAGCTAGTAACGAAGCCAACAAAAAGTACCTGAAATATTCATGAGTTTGCAGAAAAGTTGCAAATTTTGTGACTCTGGCTTTTATCTGGCCAAAAAGTGCATTTGAATCTTCTAGTTGCCAGTGGCGGCAAGTTCTAATTCAAACCAAATAAACTGATACAGCTCTGCTATACTAGCACTCTCTTAGACCAAATTACCAGATTCAGAAATGTCGCTCAAATTGGTTTTGTTAAGTTGTTTGGGGTCCTAATTTAATTTGTCTTATTCCAGATACTTCCTGTCAATATTAAGAGTCTTGCTGGTAGTGTAGCAACCCTTGCGAACTGGCTGACTTCATGGGTTATTACGATGACTGCAACCTTGATGTTGGACTGGAGCACTTCAGGTCTCTCTCTCTCTCTCTCTCTCTCTCTCTCTCTCTCTCTCTCTTTCTCTCTCTCTCTCTCTCTGACACCCATCCTTGACCTCCCTGAACATACCCCATTTACATATCACCATTAGAACTTTAAAAAGGTAAAATAAACAACATAAATGTTCTAATTGTTTCAGTAAACTTCTTGGCTCCATATCTTGTTAGTTTTTCTTAGCAATGTCCAATCACATGAAAGCCAAACGATTCAAATACCCCTGAATTATCCGGATGGGAACATTGAGTCATTTAACTTTCATACGATTGAAGTTTGTTAACAAAAATTAATGTAATTCATACGATTGAATTACAAAAATTAATGTAATTCAGAGTTCGGTTACTTTCATACGATAGTAACCGAACTGGCTACTACTAAGTTCATGTAGTTTATTTGAGTATTTAAAACCTTCGATGACCATTTGTGATTGAGCGAATGTTCAAGCGGCTCTTGCATATTTTCTCCTTATATGCACACTCGCGCACGCTCAGACGCACAACCTTACATTTTTCAATTCCTCTTCTTTTTGCAGGAACATTTACCGTCTATATGATTGTGAGTGTGTTCACTCTAATGTTTGTGATCCTATGGGTGCCGGAGACAAAGGGAAGAACACTTGAGGAAATACAATGGTCTTTCAGATGAGTCCCCTAAGCCGCAATCAGCAGTTCTACCTTGCAATTCCTTGAAATGAATTCATATCATACTCGATCTCCGAGCAAGATCAAATCCCTCCAAATTCCAACCCTACAAATCCAAGTTCGCAAGGCGGAATCAAATCATCCCTGTATTCACTCCACCTCAAGTTGTTGTTGTTGTTATTATTATTATTGTTGTTGTATTTTTATGACTGTATTGTTGTATGAGCACTAGTCAAGCACTCGTCAAGGAAAGACGAAGGATTAGCTGTAACTTATTCATATTTTTTCAATTTAAATGCCAATACATCGAGATAAATAAAATGTGTCGAGAAACCACAATTGATTTGAGTAGCAACAACAATTATCATGAGATTCAATCATTTCTGCGAGGGTTCATTGTGGACGTGCGCCAGAAACTCCTTGAGGTGACGGTTGTAGACGGACGGCCGCTCCAGGTGAGCAAGGTGGCCTGCTTTCTTTATGGTTTGCAGTGTGGTGTTCTCACCCAGTTGCCTGTTGTAATTTAAAAATATCAAGTGTGAATATGGAGTGTATGCAAGCTGATTCTGGCAGGTGCAGGAGGATCACATATGTTTGTTTGTCTCTAATGCTAAATCTTGTCCTTTTTTCCAATCCCATCAACTGTTGATTCTTTCTACTTATGTTATTCTTATCAACTAAGTTCCAAACTTTGTTAAATTTGATGATAGTATTGTTTCAGAATGCCTTCTTAGCTGATAGAATTGTGGATGTCATTAACTGTTAATGATTGATTGCTAACTCAATTTTGGAAAAATAACTACAAAAAATACAAGTTTAGGGGTCTATTTCAAAAATGGCCTATAGTTGTCTCTAGGGAACTAATGATCACATTTGATGGTGCTCTCCACACAAATTTTGCTTCCCTAATGTAAAAGTTGTACAATGCACCACTAGTATTATTTGGTTGATATGTCGATATGTATGATTTTAACCGCAATATGTGATCTTAAATAAGTTTTTGCAGAGAAGGAAAAAACAACTAGCTACTGTTTAATGCACTTTATATTTGTCTCATTTTATCATGTGGTGTAATTGTGTAAGTAATTTGTTCAAGTCATTATTACAGTGAGATTAAGCTTTAACAAGGGAGAAGATTAATCCGAGAGGGATAATAGAGAGCAATAAGAAACTCCAATTAAGAAAAGAAAGAAAAATGGTGGTGGTGTTGTTAACTTACTCTTTCATGTTCTTAGCGAGTTCAATGTTAAATATGTTGTCATTTTCTCCCCACAACAGTAGTATCCTCTGCAACAAAAAAAAAAAAAAGAAAAAAAAAAAGAAAAAGAAACTGTGTTAATAACTGAGAAAATTACAATGTTATTTTGTTACTTCAAGTTAGGGATAAGCGAGTCAACCACTTTTCATGACAAAATAAGAGAGAGAGAGAATGAAAAAAAGTTAAAACCTCATTAAACATAATTATTAAACATACGTGGAAAGCCGATTTCTGATCTCTTGAAATAACAAACAAATTCTATTGCCATCAATTTATTTTTTGATGATTGAGCTTTCAAATCGACGATCAGCACGTTGAATATGATCTAGAGCATTTAAAGTATCTAAAAATTAAATTTCAAATCTTTTCGATATTATTGACATAATGATTAAAGAGTTGTAAAATTTATAATTTTAATAATAGATATTAGTTTTTTGCTCGTTTAACTGTACTGTAAAGAAATATAAATTAACTAAATTTCAGATGATTTTTTTTAAAGTTATTTAAATCAAAATATATACTCTCGATCTTGATTACAAGATTTTTAACATCACTTTTTGAAAGATATTTATTTTCAATCGTTTATTTTAAAAATATGAAATTTAATTTTTTGATAGTTTAAATAATTTAGATTAAATTTCAAATTTAATTGAAAAGTTGACCCTAACCCTAACTCCCCAAACCTAAAAAGGACCCAACACCAGTTGAATCTAAATTCAAATCCAAATTCAAATTGACTTACAACTCAGAGGGGTTTCAAAACCAAGAGTTAACAAAAATTCAGATAATTATTTGAAACATGAATGAGTAAAAACTCGAAGTGATTGGAACTTGAAATGTTTCGAAACTAAAAAAAAGGGATTTGAAAGCAAACCTCCATAAATTGAAATTAAAATAATCCAAAATTTTGGAACACTAAAGGACTTGAAATAAATAGGATAGTACCGGATTGTTAGCTCTAATTATTAATTTTAAAATTTTAAATTATTAAAAAAATACAATCAATTTATCTAGAGTATACACATAGCCCACATATCGCAACTGTGATTTGACCTAACCAATTTTTCATCATTTTGAATATAATTCGATTTCAGTCAACCGAAGTGCCCTCAAATCAATTAAATTCAATGCACGTACCTGAACATCTTGGACTCACATGTACCCCTCCTAGGACAACATGATAGGGACTAAACAATGACATTGAATAATTTCAGTAGTTTTCTGAAAGAAAAATGCTAAGTGTATATTTTTTATGGAGGTGTACATCATATATCTCATCCATCCAATAAATAGGGTGTGATGAAAAGTCATCTCATAATTTGTAAAGTGACCCTCTCATTCTTAGATGGGTGAGTGTAAATGTATACCCTCTTTGGAGTGCACATGTAGCATTGCTCATATTTTAATTCAATTTTATTAGTTTAATTATATTAAATTAATATATTATTAATATGCCATAGCCCGTTAATTATTGTTAAAATAGAAGAATTGGACACCTCTATAATATTAAACAGTGATCTTCTTACGACTCAATTTTATAGGCAATTATATCGTGATCAGCTGCTAAAGTAATTGGTTAAAACCAGTATCCAAAAAGGAGTCTCCAGTACTTTGAACTCATAATATTTTAAATTTATTCTGAAATTATCAAAATATTTTTTGAAATTCAATTCTATTAGTAAATTCTAGAAAAAATTAGAATATTTGAAAGATTTTTTTAAATCAATAAAATTATTTTGGTCCTTTAAAAATAAATAAAATATTTTTAAAATTTTGAGAGCATACTAAATATTATCTCAAAAAATTAACATAAAAAGGAGTGAGAAGATAAACTGGCCTAACTGGTGGTTACAACTGACAATAATATTTTTTTTGAAGAGAAATACAAAGTTTGCCGTCAAATAAAGAATTGTAGGATTACAATCCTTAATTCTTTCCCGATTTTAGTACAAACAAAAACCAAAATGATTAGTGAAAAAAATTAGTTCTAGATTGGTTGGTGAAGTGGTTAAATATTAGTCCTAGATAGGTTAAAAATCTTGTACTCGTCCTGGTATCGGGTTATGTGAATTCGCAGTCCGTTTCGATACTGGTGGTTGAAATTTCGTAGCGAAAATGTCAAATTAAATTTTTACCGTAAACCCGTCTCCTCAACAAAAACTAGAACCAATACAACAAAAAAAAAAAAACATACGAATGAAATAAGATTCATTAACTAAGAGAAGAATTACACCAACTTATCTTCTATAATATAATAATTTCAATTCGAGCCATCTTCTTAAATCTCTCTCATTTTTTTTTTATCTTTTATAAATTTAGAAGACTTCTCTCTTTTTCTCTCTCACAAGCGCTCGTACACTAAGTGTATGCAATCTATATGGCTTCTTTTAAACTACGATTATCATCAAGAGTCTCATACGTACTCATATATATATATATATATATATATAGGCAGGAATACTATTAATAGTATAAAATTATTGGTGCTATTAAGTTTTTAACCGTTGAATTAAAAGATATATGGTTGAAATGATAGTGGGTTTCTTGGGTTTAATGGGTGGTTGGAGAAATAGTAAAATTTAACGGATGAAAATAATTAAAGCGGTTGATCTAAGAGTAGAAAACTTGATAGTACCAAATGTTTGGTACTATCAATAGTATAATAGCTGGAATATATATATATATATATATATATATATATATATATATATATATATATATATATATATATAGAGAGAGAGAGAGAGAGAGAGAGAGTCAGGCTACTATACTATTAATAGTACCAAGTTATTGGTGCTATTAAGTTTTCTACCCTTACATCAACCCTTTTGATCATTTTCATTCGTTAGATTTTACTATTTTTCCAACCACCTATTAAACCTAAGGGATCCACTATCATCTCAACCACATATTTTTTAATCAAAGTATTAAAAACTTAATAGCACCAAAAACTTGATACTATTAATAGTATTCCAACCTAACTATATATATATATATATATATATATATATATATATATATATATATATATATATATATATATATATATATATATATATATATATAGAGTTGGGCTGGAATGCTATTGATAGCACCAACCCAACTTTGCCACCCATTTTTTACCCTTTAGATCGCATTGAGATTTGTGCATGCTCTTTAATGAAAAAGAGAAAAAAGAAAAAGTAAAAAGAAAAAGTAAAAAGTAAAAAGCTTTTCTTTTTCATTAAAGAGCATGCACAAATCTCAATGCGATCTAAAGGCTAAAAAATGGGTGGCAAAGTTAGGTTGGTGCTATCAATAGCATTCCAGCCCAACTATATATATATATATATATATATATATATATATATATATATATATATATATATATATATATATATATATATATATATATATAGTCCGGCTACTATACTATTAATAGTACCAAGTTATTGGTGTTATCAAGTTTTCTACCCTTAGATCAACTCCTTTGATCATTTTCATCCGTTAGATTTTACTATTTCCCAACCACCTATTAAATCCAAGGGGCCCACTATCATCTCAACCATATAATTTTTAATCCAAGAATTAAAAACTTAATAGTATCAATTATTTGATACTATTAATAGTATATATATATATATATATATATATATATATATATATATATATATATATATATATATATATATATATATATATATATATATATATATATATATATATATATATATATAAAGGCTTCCTAAATAATATTCTCAAATTTATACCTAAAATATATTCAAATCTATTTAAATTAAAATTATATTCTAATTAATATTTAAATTTAAATTAATTTATCTTTAATAAATTTAAATATTAATTCTAATATAATTAAAATTTAACTATAAATCTAATCAAAATTTACAAATATTAATTGTTGCAGGACTAATTAATACAACTCATATTAATTTGATCAACTCAACTAACACATTAACTTTTTGTACCCCATCCTTCGTATCAATCAAAGTCGCGCATTCAAGTCAGTGGGTGCATTATTTCACCATAAATGAGCTGAAATTAATATGAGTTTTCAATATCATATTATCTGATCCTAATAAAAAGGTGGCAAATTGAATTCGCAGTCTCAGAAATACCTAATACGAATATCTAATGCTGTATGAATTACGTAATAATATCTTAAATAATTTGATACATTAAGAATATAAATTAAATTTATAAAAATAAATAATATATTTAAATTTTGAATTAAAAATTTAAAAAATTTAAAAGTCAAATCAAAATCAGTAGTTCAGATAAATTTGGTACGCTTTTATTTTTAAGTTAATTTTCGATTCCAATTGAGCATCAAATGATGATCGTACCTGTGTTAAAGTAGAAACCTGTGCATCTTTGTTCCTTATCACCAACCCTTCGAGCAACTCCAATCTCTCCTTTCTATTACTAAACATCACCTGCACACGTAAAAAAAACACACCAATTTGACAATTATATAAACAAAATTAGTTCTAGATCTAAAAGATGTAATAAACTCAAAAAATTAAACTAGAAACGTATACCTTAAGATAATCGATATATAACCGATCCGGGAGCCACCTCTTCTTGTACGCACCCACTGAGAAAAGCGCTTTTACGCCGTTCACAGATTCTGGGAGCAGCAATTGGGCCAGCGACGCGCACCCGACCCGCTCCAGCACGTCGTCGACGAACGAGTCGGTGATGGCGGTGGCCGAGCCCGACACGACGAGATTACGCACCATGTCGGGCTTCGCCTCGGCCATTTTGAACGCCACCACCCCCCCGTAGCTGAACCCGACCACCGTGCACGCCTCCACGCCAAACCGTTCCAGCGCGGTCAGAAAGCACCGGGCTTGAAATGCGGGGGACCGGTCGGTCGACGTGCTCGTCGACCCCCCGAAAAAGATCAGGTCCGGTATGTACACCTGTCGAACAAAAATTACTAACGCATCGTTCTCTGCTAACTTAAACTTTTTTCAAGAAATATTTGAATAGCTCAAAATAAACTTTTTTCAAGAAATATTTGAATAGCTCAAAATGCGTATAAATTTTACATACGGCGTAGTGTCTCGCCAGCCTGCGGATGTGAAAGTGCCAAGTAACGATGCCGTCGGCAGTGAAGCCGTGCACGAGAAGGACGGCGGGCTTCTCCTTACTATTCTTTTTGCTCTTTTCATTGCTTGCTTTGATGTCACTCTTTTCTTGGAGAACCACGTCCTCGATGATCCCTTTCTTTTTCGGAACTTTCTCTTTTGGGATCCAAAAGTTTATAAATGTGCCGGGCTCGATCTCAACTTTGTGTTGTCGCAGCCCCGCCCTCTTTGCGAGAAAGTGCAGCAACGACTTCACTGCTTCCGCCAAGTTCACCATTTTGCTCAATCTCTCACTCTATATTATCTTTTTTTTTCCATGCTTTGAGGTTATATATAGAGAGAGAGTGTGTCCCGCTACTACATTATTAATGGTAGCAAGTTATTGGTGCATTTAAATTTTTTATTTTTAAATTAATTCATTTGATTATTTTTATCTGGTAGATTTTATTATTCTCCAATCACGTATTAAACTCAAGGAACTTACTATGATCTCAACCACATATTTTTTAATTTAAGAATTAAAAACTTAATAGCACCAATAATTTAGTACTATTAATAGTTTATATATATATATATATATATATATATATATATATATATATATATATATATATAGTCTGAAATACTATAGATAACACAAATTTATTGATATTATTAATTTTTTAGTCATTGGATTAAAAAATGTGTAGTTAGAAAGATAGTGATTCTCTAGAATTTAGTGAGTGATTAGTTGAATAATAAAATTTTTAGAAAACCACTATAATTCCAACCGAATATTTTTTATCCAAAGATTAAAAATTTGATAGTACCATTTTCTTAGTGTTATCGATACTATTTCAGCCTGATTATATATATATATATATATATATATATATATATATATATATATATATATATATATATATATATATATATAATCAGGCTGAAATACTATGGATAGTACCAAATCATTGATGCTATCAAATTTTTAGTTCTTGGATTAAGAGATGTGTGGTTAGAATGATAGTGATCCCTTAGGATTTAGTGAGTGATTGGTTGAATAGTAAAAATTTTAGAAAATTACTATAATCCTAGCCGCACATCCTGTCATCCAAGGACTGAAAATTTGATAGTATCAATTCCTTAATGCTATCGATAGTATTCCAGCCAAACTCACTCACACACACACACACACACACACTCTCTCTCTCTCTCAATATATATATATATATATATATATATATATATATATATATATATATATATATATATATATATATATATATATATATATATATATATATTATTAATAGTATCAAGTTATTGGTACTATTAAGTTTTTAACTCTTTAATTAAAAGATGTATGGTTCAGATGATAATAAGCCCCTTAAATTTAATAGATAATTGAAAAAATAATAAAATATAATGAATAAAAATGATCAAAAGAATTGATCTAAGGATAGAAAACTTGATAGCACAAATAACTTAAACTATTAATAGTATAGTAGCCGAACTCATATATATATATATATATATATATATATATATATATATATATATATATATATATATATTTGTAAATTTTTTATTATTAAATTTGTATTAAAATTTATAATTTTTTTTAGTTGATTTTATAATAACATAAAATTCAATACAAATTTAATAACAAAAAATTTACAAATATAACTTAATTTATATTTTTAAAAGTATATAAACCTATCCTATATATTCTATATATATGTGCAGGAATGGTTTGGGATTTAGTTTAAAGTTGATGAGGAGAGGCGTGCACTCATGCAACTCCTCTCTCTATCCCTTTCGTACGGTCAACGGTCAACGGTCAGCAGTCAACGGTCATCGGTCAACACTCTGACAGCATTTAACTGGGAACAAATTTTAATCCTGCTTTAACTAGATAACTTTTAACGAATGCTAACGTAAAAAAAAATAAGGATTTAAAATTTACGAGCAGAGACGTGCCAGCGCGCAACTCCTCTCTCTCTTTCTCTCACCCTTTCGTACATTCAACGGTCAACGCACCGAAGGCAAGTCTTCTCTCTCGTTCTCTCACCCTTTTCATTTCGTTGTTACTGTTCGTTAAATTATCTTACTTAAATAATTATTTTTAAAATTAAAAAATTAAAAAAAAAAAATTTTATTTGAGAATAAATAAATAAAAAATAATAAAAATATAAAAGTATATTTGAAAACACAAAATAAAAGACAAAAAAATTTGGTACCAACAAAAGAGTAAATTTAAAAAGATAAAAAAAAATTTAAATAGTTCTATATATATTATTTTTAATTTAAGAGAAAATAAGAAAAAATAGGTGAAGGTAAAAAAAAAAAAATATTTAAAAAGTAAACCAGTAATTTCGCATAGATAATAACTATTGTTAATAATTTACTAACAAACGGATATTGATTCGGATATAGATATAAAAAATGAAAATTCGACGGATTTGAATTTGGATATGAATTTTGATGGTACCCGATCCGAATCCGAACCCGACCCCGACCCCGACCCGAACCCGAATTGATTTTTTGTTATATAATATATGTGTAACATGTATATAAATATTTAATTTTATATTTAATTTTATATTTTAAAATTTTAAATTTAATATAATATATTTTGAAATATTGTAAATAGAAAAAAAAAATAATTATTTCAGGTTTGAATTTTCGGATTCGAATTTTGAATTTTGGTCGAATTCGGATTTAGATATGAATTTTTAAAATTCGCCGGATTCAAATTCGGATTCGGATTTGGGTTCGGGTTTGGGTTTGGATTTTTAAAAATCCGTCCCGAATCCGACCCGTTAACATCCCTAGGGGTGAAAAACTATTAATTTTAAAAAATTATTATTTAATTTATAGGAAGTTAATATCTATAATTTATGATTATTGATGCATAGATTTTAAAAAAAAAAGAAATAGTAGAATATATACTAAACTAGATTTTATTTTTGAAACTTTTAAAGATAAATTGCACCATTAACCTCTAACCTTTTTGCTCAGTTTTGTTTGGTCCCCAAACTTTTAATTTATTTGCATATAGTAACATTTTCAAAGATTTCACTTTATTTCTTCATTATATTTTCTTTAAGAACCAAAGTTATTGCCTACATCTAGATTTATTGTCTCTTTTTTTTTTTTTCCTTCTCATATTTCAAAGATACCAACTCTTGAGTTACAACCTTTACTGTATAAAAAAATTAAACTATTAAATTAAAAGTATAAAATATTAGAATTTTTATACATCTGTCTAATTAATCATATTCAAACATAGGTTAATTATAAGTAAAGATCAATCATAACATATTCAAATATAGGTTTAAATTAAATAAAATTTTAATCAGATTTTAATAGAAAGTTAATTTGGACTTTGCATAAAGGGTATCATATGCATTCTGATAAGAATTTTTATTAATTTCACGCCATACGGTATAGTGTCTGAAACAGAAGCAATCGGATTTCATGCTTTCGCAAATTTATCAAAAAAAATTTCTTTATAACACTTTATGAGTTATTTTGTAATTTATTTATGGTCATAAATATTAATGTACATTTAACTTTATTATTATTATCATATCATGTAGATCTATTATGAAATATATGAAAAAAAAGCAAACTAGCCAGTAATTTAAACAACTGAAGTCAGCAAATTTTGTGATATCTGATCAATATGATGAGCGTCACTACAACAAAATTATGATATAACGACATTTTTAAGTGTTTCTAAAATCTAAAAAAAATATCGCTGACAAAAATACCGATACTTATTGTTAGTGTTGCTATATGTGCCGTCGCTAGGGTATATAGCGACACATTTTTGTAATGTGTCTCAAAAATGTGTCCCTATACCCAAGTTTGAATATGAATGGAATATAAATATGACACTTATACAAAAGTGTCACCAATTTTTTTTTTTTTTTTCTCTTTTTTTTTTGTTGGACAACAGGATATTACGTGGATAAATTTAGTTACAAGCTGACACGACTAGATCTGGAAATGCCAAAGCGAACAAAAAAAAAAAAGAGAAAAAAAAAATCAATATGAGCCCTAGTCAAGCAAAGTTGATTCCTCAGTGAAGGAGTAACAATAACTAACTAATTTATATTTTCTCTTTCTCAGTTTAAATGCCAATATATCGAGACAAATACAATGTAATTAGAAACGACAATTGATTTGGATATGTAGTAATAACAAATAATATATCATGAGATTTAATCATTTATGCGATGGTTCGGCGTGGATGTGTGCGAGGTACTCCTTAAGAAGACGGTTGTAAACGCACGGCCGCTCCAGGTGAGCAAGGTGGCCTGCTTTCTTTATGGCTTGCAGTGTGGTGTTCTCTCCCAGTTTCCTGTTTTAAATTAAAGAGGACCAATTTTTTTATTATTTTTTTTTTTAAATAAAACAAGTTAGTGAAAATTAATATTATATACAGTGTGTAGAAGCTGCAGATTCTGGCTGTAGGTGCACGAGGATCACATGCATGTCTTTAATGCTAAATTTTCAAATAAAATTCTCAACTACTTTTCTTCTATTTTGCTATCTAGTCAAAAGCTGATGATTCTTTTGATTATGTTATGATGATTGTAGTGTTAACATAATTATTCAGAATACCTTCTAAGCTAGCTGATAATAGAATCACTATAAAAAAAAAATAAAAATAAAAATAAAAATAAAAAATCAATTTAAGAATGCTTTTTAAACGACGAAGCTTGAGGAATATTTCTGTGTTCTTAAAAAACGTTCGTCAGATATATCAAATTAATTTATTGAAGAATAAATTTTACTATTATTTTTAATTTTTCGACGTTTTAAAGTGGTAGAATTTTAAATAATTTTTATGTTTTAAAATATTATAGTATATTTTACCGATATTTGGTATAAGCATTAATATATATGTGATGATTCTTTATTTATAAATATTTTAACCGTTTCTTTCAAATATGTTAAGTATTGTTAAATATATAAAAAAATATTCTTAAATATTGATTTTGAATATGTGAATATAATTAACTTGAATTGATGACATTTGATGGTGACTAATGCTGCATTAGGGCACATGATATACAAAAATCTTTTTAGTGAGTTTTAGTGGAAGGGGACAAATGCCTAGCTACTGTTTAAGAACACTAAATATTAACTGTGGTAGATCTCAATTTATCTTTTTGTGAAATTGTCTTAATATATTTAACAAAGTCGTTTTTACAGTAATGTTAAGCGCAAGGGAAAAGATTAATCCGAGAGGAATAATATATAGTACCCAACTCCAATTTAGAAAAGAAAAAAAAAAAAAAAATTGGTGGGAGCTAGGTGATGTTAACTTACTCTTTCATGTTCTTCGCGAGTTCAATGTTAAAAATGTTGTCACCCTCTCCCCACAACAACAGTATCCTCTGCAACAAAACGACAAAATAATAATAATAAAAAAAAACTCTGTTCATAATTTCAAGGAATAGAAAAGCGAGTCAACCACGTTGCAACAACTTCTAATGGCAAAATGAAAGAAATCTTTATATATATATATATATATATATATATATATATATATATATATATATATATATATATATACTGGAATATAATTAATAGTATCAAGTCATTAGTGTTATTAAATTTTTAATCGTTAAATTAAAAGATGTGTGATTGAGATGATTGTGGACCTCTTGGATTTAATAAGTCGCTGGAAAAATAGTAAAATCTAACGGGTTGAAATAATCAAATGAATTGATCTAAAAATAGAAAACTTAATAGCACTAAATGCTTGCTATCGATAGCATAGTAGCCGAACTCTCCCTCCCTCTTTCTATATATATGCACACACACTTTTTTTTTTCTTTTTTTTCGAGATCAAGCTGTCTCATCTCTGTTGCTTTAGTTCACTTTTTTAATGAATGAAACGGGTAGCTTGCTATCTATTTTTCAAAAAAAGAAAAAAAATTAATAGATCTAAAACCATGAGTTTAAATTAAATAAGATAAAATTAATTATATTAAAAACTTGAGCGGACTCCCATTCACAATCTTTTATTTTGATACCTGTAATATATATATATATATATATATATATATATATATATATATATATATATATATATATATATATATATATATATATATATATATAAAGAGAGAGAGAGAGTCCGTCTATGGAGCTTATAAAAACACCAAGTATTTGATGCTTATAAGATTTTTACTGTTGAATATATTTATCCCTTTGACTAATTTCATCTCTAAGATTATACTATTTCACCAGTCACCCATGAAATCCAAGAAGCCTACTATCATCATAACCGCACATCTTTTCATCCAATGGTCGAAAATCCACAAGTACCAATAACTTGGTACATTTAAAAGCATAAGAACTCAATTTTATATATATATATATATATATATATATATATATATATATATATATATATATATATATATATATATATATATAGGGTTAATTGCATACGGGTCTCTAAAAACATATCGAATAACAAATATATTCCTATAAAATTAATTTTTCATATTTATTCCTTAAAAAAATCCTAAGTTATTCATATATATTCCTCTGATTTATTACCGTTTATATTTTAACAGAATATAGGTGAAATATTTATTTTGTCTTTATAAATATATCCTTTTAAAAGCCATGATTATAATATAAAAAAGGTAAAAAAATAAATTTATCTTTTTATCTAATCAAGATTAAACATTTAACTTATAATTAACTAAAATTTTCTAACAGAGATAGATGGTAGGGATATTTATGAATAACGTTGAATTTTTGAATGAATAAATATAAAAAGTTAAATTTTATAGAAATATATTTACTATTCGATATATTTTTAAAAACATATATACAATTAATATATATATATATATATATATATATATATATTCAATATCTCAATTGATGATTTGGAGCGCGGTGTACCAAAAACCATGTTGTCATAGTGACATTAGCTATGTGCCAATTTGGCTAAACTGTATAAAGCAGTTTTGTTATAGAAATATATAATTTTACACTATTTAAAAAAATTTATAATTTTATGATATAAGTGCTATTTATAATTGAACGTTATTTGACTAATTAATATTTGTTTGAAAAGTACTATGCAATACTATGAATTGATAAAATATTACTAAAATATTATTATTAACAACCTATTTTATAAATTATATTTAAAATATCTATTGCTCTACAAGCAATAATCATGCACGAGCTAATCAACAAACTGGTATATGAACTTCTAGTACAAAGGAACAAACTTTCTTAAATTAATTTATATTTTAAAATTAAATTTTATCTTTCTCATTATCTTTGATATTATTAGTTTATATAGCATGGGTAATAACTTTTTTGGGCAACAAAAAAAAAAACATGAATCACAATGTTGATGAGGAGGACCACAAGGGGCCATAGTCAATTGTTGCCTGCTAACACATCTCTATAATTTGCCAAACAATTTACTAAAACATTAAAAGCTGAATAATTCACATATCAATGAATTGTCGCATAGATGGCAAAATGTTAGATACATGAATATCTTATTTTGAATATATTTTAGTTTATTCAATATTTGTGTATTTGATTGACGAGAAATATAATCAAACATTTAGAATTGAATAATATATTTTAATTTTTAGTCAATTTTTTAAATAAAATAAATTATTTTATAGATAAAATATGTTATTCCATTAAATCAGCGATGACAGAATTTTTTAAAATAGTAAAGATTAAATTTTTTTTGTCTCTAATTACACAAAAAAAAAAAAAAAAAAAAAAGTTATGGGGCCGAATAAGTTATTTCAGAATAACTAATTCAACATCCACGCAGTATCTAACTTGTTAAAACTCGAATCAATCCAAATCTAAACAAAATTTCAATTGATTTGGAAACACAAAAGATGAAAAAATTGAAATTAAAAGTGATTCAAAATCAAACCCGGCCCCGTATATTAAACCTAAAATATTCCGAAAATTCGATAAAATAAATGGATTAAATTAAGCAGGGAGGAGCCCAGCTCCGTTAGGTCCAACGGGCCTAAACAATTTGGACTCACATGTTCGGATGTTCCTCATGCATAACACTCGTCTTTTTCTTTTTCTTTTTCTTTTTTTCGAAAAAATATAACATTTACTATTCTCAGTAGTTCAACCATCAAAAAAAAAAAAAAAAAAATTGTGTGAGCTCACCCCATATTATTCAACCATAAAAAAAAAATATATGTTTTATCATGAAAAATATAGTTAATTCAATTTTATAGTTTAATGTTAATAATTGTATATTTTTTTAATGTGCAATAACCCGATAATGATATATAGAATTGAACTTCTATATATATTTTTAAAAGTATCAAGTCATCGGTGCTTGTAGTTTTTAACGGGTTCAAACTTAAAACTACTACCCAAGGAGTCTCTTGTTTGAATTCAGCATACTTCAAAAATCTAAGAATTAGAACAAGTTGCCTGCAGGTCTAACTAATTAAAAAAGAAAAGAAAAAAAAAAACTGCTTTAAAAGATATGGTTATATTTTACAATGATTTTTGAATATAAATAGAAAAATGGTATACATATATGTATAACCCAAAGAGGGTTGTAGGATTACAATCTTAATTCTTCTTCTCTAAGATTTAATGAGTGTTTTTTGAATTTTAATATTTTTTAAAAAAATAAGTTTTAATTTAATTTTTTGCTATTTAACTTATTTTTATTTTGTCCTCCCGTAATTCAAAAAATTGCACGGGATTTGAATTGTAGGGTATAATTTAATTTGGGCCGTAAGATTACTAAGAAAGATATGATGGGCCGCTAAGATCACTTGTTGACTTTTCTTAATTTTTCACTCCCTTAGAACAAAACTTAGCCCTTGAATTTTTGTTTTATTACGTGGGTGGACGCATTTATTTCACAATAAATTAATTCCCATGTGTTTATAGTATGATTGTAAATTTCAGATGAAATGGTGAATTATAAATTGTATTCTTATAATCTGATGGTAAATTGCTGATAAGACGGTAAATTATACATTATTTGGAATTAAGTTTAATTATTACTAAACGAATATATTTTATCTTGAATAATTTGAAATATCAAGAGTATAGGTGTCAGCATTTAGTCCCGTAGAGAAAGATTAGTTCGAAATAATGTAAAATTGGATTAGACCAAATCATAAGCTAATTGAGTTAAATCACAAACGAAATAAGCATTTAGTGAATTGATTATGTAACTCGAACTATACATTAACGTAATAATTAATTTATATTCACACAACTTAGCACTAACTTATGCAACAAATGAACGAGTACCTGCGTTAACGCGGGAACTTTTGCATCTTTGTTGCTGATCAGCAACCCTTCAAGCAACTCCGCCCTCTCCTTTCTATTACTAAACATCACCTGCACGTATAAAAGCATACCAATTTTATTCTCTAATTGCAATTATAAACTCGATCAAAAAAATTAAACTAAAACTTAGTACCTTAAGATAATCATTATGAAGCCGATCCGGGAACCACAACTTCCTATACGCAGCCACAGAGAGAAGCGCTTTTAGGCCGTTCACGGATTCCGGGAGAAGCAAATCCGCCGACGACGCGAACCCGAGCCGCTCCAGCGTCTCGTCGGATATCGAGTCGGTCATGGCGATGACCGAGCCCGACACGACGAGATTGCGCACCAGATCAGGCCTCGCCTCAGCCATTTTGAACGCCACCATCCCTCCGTAGCTGAACCCGACCACCGTGCACGTCTCCACGCTTAGCCGCTCCAGCGCCGTCACCAAACACTGGGACTGGAACGCCGGGGACCGGTCGGTCGACGTGCTCGTCGACCCCCCGAAGAAGAGCAGATCAGGCACGTAAACCTGTTCTAATAAAAACTATTAAAAATATCGTTCTATAATAACTTAAAACTATATTTAGACGGAATAATTGTTTCACGTGTCAATTTCACTCACCGAGTACTTCTTCGCCAGTACGCCGATTTGGAACTGCCACGTCACCATGCCCTCTGCCGCGAATCCGTGCACGAGAACTACGGCCGGCTTCTCCTTTCTGCTCTTTCTGCGCTTGTCGGCGCCCGCTTCGAAATCGCTCTTTCCTTCGGGAGCCACTTCGTTGATGGTCCCTTTCTTTTTCGGGACTTTCTCTTTTGGGACCCAGAAGCTCATTACCGTGCCGGGCTCGATCTCGATCACGTGCTGTCGTAGCCCGGCCCTCTTCAGGAGAAAGTGCAGCAACGGCTTCTGCGCTTCCACTATGTTCACCATCGTGCTAAATTTCTCTCCTCTCTCTCTCTTTCTTGTTCTGATATTGTCTGAGTTAGATTACTATAGTGGGTAGGGTTATATATATATATATATATATATATATATATATATATATATATATATATATATATATATATACGAGAATGGTCATGGACATAGAGTGGAGTGGGGGGAAATGGGAAAGAACAAAGTGGTGGGGAAAAGCAATGAATGATAGAGAAGTGGTGGTTGTGAGTTGTTGTCGAATTTTCACCAGAACGGTGTGTCCGAGTTCCAACGTGCCCATATGTTTGCACCAGTGGATTTTATTCTTTTCGAATAGTCCATAAATATATACACTGGAACAAGTATAATATATCTTGAATTCGAAGAGTCGAGTACTATTGACACACAGTAAATAAATTTTGTTGCTATTAATTTAATTTTAATAATAAAATTTTTAAATTTATGATTGATAACATAGAACATAATTTATACTATTTAGATATCTATAAATTAATTTTAATTTTTTTTATTATTCATTTAATAATTAAAAATTATAAATTTTGTAATTTTTATGATTGATAAAGTATTTTTTTTGTTAGAAATTTTTTAAAACTATTTAAAATAAAATTTACACTCTCGATTTTGATTACAAGATTTCTATACAACATCATTTTTTTAAAAAAATATTTATTTTCAACCGTTTCATTTAAATACTTACTTAATAAAAAAATAAAATTTAAAATTTAAAATTTAATTTTAAAATAATTTAAATTATATTTAATAATATCGAATGTCAATTTAAAATTTTTGCCATCAAAAATAAATTATTAATAATAAATTTTATTTGATATTTGATAGTATCCTACGTCGACTACTCTACGTCGACCAAATTATTATTATTATTATTATTATTATTATATATATATATATATATACTTTTTTTTTATCGATGTCAGCAAGTACATAGCTTTTCTTTTTCTTTTGGTGATTGAGTCTGATGCGATTTGTATTGATTTAAGATGTTGCGGAAAATGCCGTTGCGGAGGAGGGTTCGGATGAACCGCTCCGCCAACTTCGAACCAAACGAATTAATTAAGGGGCCACCGTCAATGCTGGGCTAGCTAGCTAATATATCTTTTGCGTGTACTACATTCCTGCAAAGAAACGAAAAGAGAATCTTCTAAAAGTGTATTAATTAAGTATTACACTACAACAAAATTAGATTATAAAAATATATATTTATGATATTTTTGTATAAGTGTGCTATCTATATTCCATCTATATTCAAAATTAAATTATAGGGATATATTTTGAAGACACATTACAAAAATGTGTCGCTATACACCCTAGTGACGGCACATATAGCAACATTTACAACAAATGTCGTTATTTTTGTCAGAAATATTTTTTTTTGATTTTAAAAATACTTAAAATTATCGCTATAGCCTAATTTTATTATAATAAATTATTATTTTAAAATAAATATTATTTATATATTTTCAATAAATATACTTATATATTTTATTTATTTTAAAATAAAATAAATTTTATCGATTGTTTCGAATTAAGAAATATAAAAACAGCATTGTTCTTTTATTCGAAGACAAATGCTAATGTCCTCTTATATTAAAAATAGCTCTTATTCTAAAGATAAATTGCACCTCCGGTCCCCTAACTTTTTAAAATTTCATTTTTGGCCCTCAGCGCTTTCCATATATAATATAATTACTATTAGGGGTAGTTTAGTTTCTCAAGAAAATATAAAAATATAAGTTTTAAAAAATAATTTGTACGAAAATTTTATTTTTTTATTTTTTTATCCGTTTGGCTTGAAAAAAAATTAATTTATTAAAAAAATTAATTTTACTTTTTAAAGAAAGTACAACCCTTTTATAAAATTTTAGAAATAGCTGCTATTTTTTTTACCGCTTATTTCAACTCTATAACTCAGCGAGTTATAATTTTTTACTAATAGAGAAATTAGATTTATAAATTTAAAATATGAGATCGATGATTAAACAATTAGAACGAAATATAAATTTATGGTATACAAACAAGCAAATGAACTACCTACAAATAATAAGTTTTAATCTAAGAAAAAAATTAACCTAAAACACTTTAAATTTTGTAGGGACTATAAACTATATAAAAATCAAACAAAAATTTCATAGACTAGCTACGGTGCAATTTACCCTTATTCCGAAAGTAGGGTAGACAATCAATTTCGGTTCATTAATTAGTTTGCTCATTGGAGTTGAATACGAGTTGAACTTTCCAACTCCCTATCGTAACAAGCCAAGCACGGGTTAAGATCTGCTTTTTGGTATTTAGCTTAATATAGTTTAAATATATATATTTCATATTTATATATTATATATAGAGTTTGGTTAGAATACTACCGATAGCACCAAGTAATTGGTGCTATTAAATTTTCTGTCATTTGATGAAAAGATATGCAGTTGGGATTATAGTGGTTCCTAAGAATTTTACTATTCAACCAACCACCTAGTAAACCCTAGGGGGCCACTATCATCCTAACTACACATTTTTTAATCCAAATACTAAAAACTTGATAGCACCAATGATTTGGTGCTATTGATAGTATTCTAGCCTAATTCTATATAGAGTCCGGCTAGAATACTATCGATAGCACCAAGCAATTGGTGCTATCAAATTTTCTACCATTTGATGAAAAGATATGCGGTTGGGATTATAGTGGTTCCCTAAGATTTTTACTATTCAACCAACCACCTAGTAAACCCTAGGGGACCACTATCATCCTAACCACACATTTTTTAATCCAAAAGCTAAAAACTTGATAGCACCAATGACTTGGTGCTATCGATAGTATTCTAGCATAACTCTATATAGAGTCCGGCTAGAATATTATCGATAGCACCAAGCAATTGGTGCTATCAAATTTTCTGCCATTTGATGAAAAGATATGCGGTTGGAATTATAGTGGTTTTCTAGCCTAATTCTATATATATATAATAAATTCGACTAAAAAATTATTAATAGTATTAAATATTTGGTACTATTAAATTTTCTACTGTTAGATTAATATATCTGACCATTTTTATTTTTTAGATCGTATTATTTCATCAACCACCTATTAAATAATAGATAACCATTTTCATCGATCCTAAGTACTGCATATCCCTTCATTCAAGGGCCGAAAATCTAATAGCATCAATAATTTGGTATTATTAAATAGCATAGTAGCTTAGTTCTATATATTATTATACATAAAAAATTCAAATTTTTACTCTTTAAATTTTCATGCAAAAAAAAAAATCAATACTTTTATATTTTTTTTATTTTTGAATTTCTTTCATTTATTCCTATTCAATGACTCAGATTTAATTTTTATTTGGTTATGACCTACAATAAAAGGTAATTTTGAGTGAGGTACGATTACCCGATACTTTAACAAAATATATTTTTATCTTTTGATTCAGAAATAAATAATTTTGCCCCACTATATTATCTAATTTAACATCTTTTTTCTCTGCTTGTTTTCTTTTTTTTTTATATCTCCATCTTTCCTCCCTTTCCATCCACAAAAGTTTTGACATTTTTTTTTTTTTTTTTTTTTTTCTCTCTTTTCTCTATGTTCAAAAAAGAGAATTTTTTCTAGTGATACAATATTTCACTACAATAAAATTAAATTATAGAAATATATTTTTGTGATACTTTTATACAAGTGTCCTATTTATATTTTATCTATATCCAAAATTAAGTTATAGAAATATATTTTTGTGACACATTATAATAATGTGTGGCTATATACCCTAGCGACTGCACATATAACGACACTAATTATAAGTGTCGGTATTTTTGCTAGTGCCATTTTTTTCAAATTTTAAAAACACTTTTATGCTATAGTATAATTTTGTTATAGTGTTTAGACGCATTAATTTGCAACATTGGCACCGTCTAGCCTTTTAAAAGATACTCTACAAGGGTTTCGATCGGTGGCTCCAAGATCGTTGATTATAGCTACACCAAGGGTGATGGCCTCGACTACAATAGAATTACAAATAAATCAAAAAAAAAAAATCCCAAATATAAGAGTTTTTATTTTTTGAAAAAATTATAAATTATAAATATTTTAATTTAGTTATATATAAATTTTTAGTCAGTATTTGAATAATTTAAATTACAAATTTTAAATATTTTAATTTAGTTATAAATTTTTAGTCAGTTTTAGATTTTTGAAATTCGTTACAGATACAAATTTTAAAATTGATAATCCGAGTTTAGGTTTTTGAAAACTCGATACAAATCTAACTTGACAGCGCTAATCATTGGTCCTAACTATTATTATTTTTTTTTACCAATAATTTTAATACTTTTAATTTTTATGTTTAAAATTATATTTAAAATATTTATTATCTTTTACTTTAAAATATTACTATATTTAAAACGGTTATTATCTCTAAAGGATTAAAATTATTCTTAAAATCTTATTAAGTTCAAATGATTAAATCAAGCCGCTTGATAGTATGATTGGTCGAATTAGCCTATTCAATATAATTTTTAATTCATTGATACTAACTTAATATATTATTTAAATTATTGATACTAACCTAAAACTTCTATATATTATTTAAAATCCGTTGGATTCGAATGTGGATTTTGGGATTGATAGTTGGATTAGAGTTTGAATTTTTTAGAACATGGCCGAATATGATCCGTTGATATTGCTAATCATATGTGACGCTCCAATTTTTCAAGAGTTCATCCATTCAAGAACTACTCGAGGTTTAACACGCTTAACCGTTTTAACCTTTTCGGTCTTGCTTCTATCTCCTCTCAACCTTTTAGATCTTGTTTTCATCCAAAATAGTATAGTCGGGTTATGAGATTTAGTCATATTACATCATTTATATATAGCACTAATCCAAATTCCGGGGGTGCCACATTCTTTCCACCTTTAAGTCCTGACGTCCACGTTAGGCTCAAAAGCACTCACAAGCACCAGGCGATGTGAGACTCGTCTCGCTAGTCTTAGCCGACCTTGTGGGGAGCTGCACTCTACCCACAATGGTCATTAGTCGGGGAGTCTGGCTCTACCTGTTATATAATCCAGATTCAGTTGAGACTCATCTTGCATTTCTGGCTGGTGATTGGCTCTGATACCAACTGTGACGTCCCATCTTCCTAGGGTGTCACCCATCCTAAAACTACTCTAACTTTAGCACGCTTAACCCTCTTAACCTCTTGGGTCTTGCTACTACTCAAAATACTATAATCGAGTTAAGAGATTTAGTCATAGTATACCATTTAGTCATATTATATTATTTATATATAGGACTAATACAAATTTTTAGGGTGTCACACCATTTGTCCTTAACCATTATTTTTTTATTTACCACTAATCTCAACCTTTTAAATTTTTACATTTAAGATATTTATTATCTCTGATGATTAAAATGTCATTATGTTTTAAAATATTTATTATCTCTAATGGTTCAAAAATATTTTTGACCTTATTCAATTCAAAAGATTGAACCTACTCGCTTAATAAACTGGATTACGATCTGACCGGTTGACCGAGTGGGTTTAATCTGATTTTTAAATTATTGATACTAAATTAAAATGAATAATAATAATTAGCAAACTAATTGCAAACTAAAAAATAAGGAACTAAAATTTTAAAAATCAACTAAAAACAAAAAAAAAAATAAAGGTAAAAATCAAAACAAACTTAATTAATCAAATCTATTAGACAAAGAAAATTAATATAATATACAAATAGTTTAGATTTATTCCATAAAGATTTATATAATTTATCTACCGTTCTAATTGTCACGCTCCGAGCCCACATCGAAAGCTCTCGGACACGCAACAGATCCGTTACGTGTGCAAGAATGCACCCCAGACACGTGAAGTGTTCAAAACTTGTCACGCCCCGGCGTCGAAACTGCGACCCGGGCTCGCCAACAGATCCGCCGCCCATACGGCGAACCCCGTATAGACGAAGCGTCTAACCTGCAAAAGATAGATACTAAACTAACCAGATATCAGAGCTGAAAATAAACTGCTAGAAATAAAATAAATTAATACAAAGTCCTCACCAAAGTACAAGTCACTCAACTCAGAAAGAAAAGTATAACTCTATACCTCACTACAAAGTCTCTCAACAAGAACTCTCAAAAAAATAAGGGTACATCTACTCTCTGGACGACGACTGGTAGGGATCTAGCTCGCGACTCCCTCACCTCGATCAGAAGAAGCAGCAACAGGAGCAACAGGAACAGGAGTAGAAGTCTCTGTGGGAAAATACACCACGACGGGTGTAAGAACTACGTCCCAAGTAGTTCTCAGTGGGTGCCACCAACAAGCCCAACGGTCTGCCCACTAAGTCTACTAGAGGCATAAAGTAACCAATGCATGGCTGTAAGGAAAAGCTGGTAAGAAGTAACTCTACAGCTACTATGCCTCTATCTAGATGCTCAAAGAGTGGAACAGATGATAACATGGTGCAACAACTAACTCTCATCTCTGATCACCCAATTTAAACTGACTGCCTCCTCGGGTCCAGTCAAACCTGCGCCAACCTACTGCCGTTACGTCCCGGAGGAACGGACTTACGTAGGACGTCCATGACTGCCAACACCAGCACAGCCAGAGGGACAAATGCAACGACAAGTCGCGATAGAAAAGCTCAGTCTCACGCCGGCACAACAACCCGGTCTCGCCTACTCCGGAGTGGCACTCGAGGGGAGCGACTCACACGAGTAAAGTATCTCAGTAACAAGTATCTCTGTCAAGTGTCTCAAATGTGGCTCATGCAGGCTATGATCCAAATCCTCGATCAACAAGATCGGCTAACCAACAAAACACTGTCTCACTCAGACGGCTCCATAGGAACCCAGATCTACAACCACTGCCTCAACAGGCCAAACAGGCCGAACATCGCATCCACTGCGAACAACTGCCTCAACAGGCCAAACAGGCCGAACATCGCATCCACTGCGAACAACTGCCTCAACAGGCCAAACAGGCCGAACATCGCATCCAATGCGAACAACTGTCTCAATAGGCCAAACAGGCCGAACATCGCATCCACTGCGAACAACTGTCTCAACAGGCCAAACAGGCCAAACATCGCATCCACTGCGAACAACTGTCTCAACAGGCCAAACAGGCCAAACATCGCATCCACAGCGAACAACTGCCTCAACAGGCCAAACACACAGGCTGGAGATACCCCACAGCCGGGACCCACTGTCACTCTCCCAAAGAAACCTGATCTACAGACTGCTATCAACTCCACTCGGTCCCCCGACACGAGTGTAAAAGCATCCCACAACCACCCGACCTCTCGGCCCACAACTCGGGCGAGGAAAAGCTAAGTCCAGAACGACTAGTAATAAGGTGATGCGGGAATGTCTAGAACAATAAAGAAACCTAGCCCAAGTAGGAGTCTTCTACAGTCTGGCTGAACATGATACATATGACAGGGGTGCTAGGTCAAATTCCAAGATAACAATAATCAACAGCTTGTAGGGAAAGAAATAAACACATGATGATCTATCAACATCAGGAACATCAATTCCTATAATCTAGTATGCTATACAGAACACATCTACAACATGCAAGTCCCTACACAGATAGAATTAATGCACAGTCCATAGGTCATGAAGACAAGGCCACCCACCTGAAGAGCTGACTATCAAAGTCCCACAGCTGAAAATACCAGGAAGTCCAAAACTCCAACTCTAATGGGTCCAGCAATACTCGCAACTCTCCTGGGTACAGCACAAGGTTCACATTTACACTTAATTCCACAAATTAATCAAATAAACACACCCTGAAATTCAGCCTCAAAGATGCTAATTTTTCACCTGCAGAAAGTGCCCTGAAAATTCCAATAAAAATATCACTGCGATCATCGCGTCGAGACCTTCGAAACGGGTACCTGCACGTCCAAATCCGAGCCCCGTAGGCCGAGTTACAAATTCCACAGTACAGGTGCGCAAACACTCACAACCACACAACTGAAAAACTCTGCACAGTAAAAGGGGAAACAGTATACCTTCGGCCAAGCCTCAGAAAAATCCCGAAAAAATACGATGATAATCCTCGCGACGAGTAGATCCAAAAAGTGTAATGGCTCATCTCGATCCGATGTCCGGTTGAGGAGATAAAATTCCGGCAAGGGGCCGCTGTCCAAAAACTCCACCAGAAAACAGCAGCTTAGAAATGCCTCGAAAACCATGTCATAAACTCTGAATCCAGCAAGATGATCAACACGAAAGTCGAAGACGTACCTCTCGTGAATCCACTGCCATAAGAATCGTCCAAAAACACTGTCGGGGTAGCTCAGTAGACCTTTCAGACTGAAGTGCGACGGAAACGGGCCTCCAACTGAAAATCGTCACACTGCGCTCCGATGCCGAAGTCGTCGACGTCGCGGCTTCCAAAAATTCCGGGCCTCTGCCAGAAGATGCGCAACACAAAAATCTACAACTTTGCTAAAGGGGCCATGGGCAGGGGAGCTCGGGAAAGGGGGCAAAAAGCTCCAGCAAAGTGCCTATTTATAGGCCCAGCCCGAAAATCCAACAGTTTTGGAATTTTGGCCCAAAACCGAGCGCCCGAATCTTCCGGGCTGCTACAGTAACGGGCCCAGCCCGTTACTGTTCACGCCCGGAAATCCCCCAGGCTGCCACGTAGCCTCCCAAACAGCAAACAGCTGTTTGGGCCAACCGCGCTGCGCCACGCAGCCGAAGCGGGTGCCGACACGTGGCGCCCCCGAGCGGGAAGCGCGGGTCAGCGCGCCCACGTCGCGCCCCACGTGCGCCCACACGCGCCTGCCGGGCACGCTTCCCGAGGTACCCACTCTCCACACCGTGGACCGCGCGCACAACACCACCCAACCCCGTGATGCCACGTGTCCACCCCTGGTCCACCGTGCACCCGCGCCACTGCGTGGACCGCGCCTGCTGCGCCGGCCAACCGGAGCACGCCACGTGGCCCGCGCCCGGTGCACGTCTCCCGCGGTGGACCGCGCGCCTGTGCCGCCGTGCTCCGCCGCGCTCCGCCGCCCGCCGCCGCCGCCGGCGCTTCTCCGGCTGCCGGAACAGTACCCAAGACCTCGAAATCCGTGCTGGGTCATCCGAGCCCCGAAAAATCAAAGTAAATAGCCCATTTCGATCGTTTTCGCGCGCTGAATCCAAATCCGATGTCCGATTTGCCAAATTCCACTTCTAAAATTTCTCAAAAATTCCCGGAAAAGCAAACTTGATCCGTTTTCGTGCCGGGTCCAAATCTTGGGTCCAAAATGCGCGCAAACACCTCTAACACTCATCCTGGTTCTCCAGAAGTCACAGATCCAACAGTAATCCAAATGTGGGAATTTTCGGGTCCTCACAAAACTAATCTGCAAAAGTATTATAATCTACATCTAAACAGGTATCACAATATAAATAAAAACTAAAATAACATTTATCACTGTACAGAAAACATACAGATCCACCTCGCAAAATAAATACAAGAAAATGACCCAGATCTGGTCAGTCCCGGATGCAGTGTAACTAAGCAAAACCACAAACGGTGGTCACCTCTACCAAAATACTGGATAGGGGTTACTATCTACGGTGCAATCCTCTTATCTCGATCCGGAACTCACTTTGAATGCCCTGAAAAATAGATCACAAGCGGGTGTGAGAACTATAAACAGTAGTTCTTGGTGCGTACAGCTGACGACAATCACAACCTACCCACTAGGTCTACCAGAGAAAATATAGAAGAACAATAAAATAAGCAAGTAATAAAGCATAACAAAACATAACAAAACAAAAACACCACACTATGCTATCTTGCCTATACATCAAGACCAAAGCAACTCTACCCAAACTTGATCACAATAGAGAATCGAATTCGCACAACACTAGCTAACTCAACGGTATAATGAACCCAATCCTGAATTGACCGACTAAACAGCTTGGTCAAGCCTACGCCGCCTCTAAATAGGCCACTGTCAACCTTTCCCTATAGTCCAAGTTGCACCCCTTTAGTGGCTCGTCAACAGTAGACACCGACCTATCTCTTAACTCCCACCATTTGACCCATGTGCCCATAAACCTCAGAAAAACTCAGGCATGCATGCTATGATCAAACGGTAATCAATCAAATCACCAACGACATAAAACAAAAACCCCAAGGCCAACTCACGAGTCCCCAACGCGAAATTACCACACGTCTCGAACACAGTCCCCAGGCACACACACTCTTACACACACTGGCCTACAGCTCACGAAATCTCAAGACAATGCAACCTCTACGTCTGCATAACGTAGCACAAATATCAATATCTAGGTACCACCCATCTCTGATAACCAACAACTCAAAACGAAAGGTCAATCCGGGTCGACAACGTGGATCCCTTGTGTCACGCCCCGAGTTTTAAAAATCATGTCTGAAATTTTTTTTTTTGAAATCAGAGTTTGCAAAATGGGCGCAACAGACCGCCACACGTATAGAAGACTCTCTATCCCAAGGACAAAGACTCCCCTATACATGCACGGCTAAAAATCATCATCAGAGACCAACAGATATATCAGTAACTAATCTAATCTACTCAGCAGGAATAATCAAAATTAAGTTATTACATCATCAGCTTTAAATGTCTAAATCAAGATAAACTGGAATGAAATGCGGAAAGTAAATGTCTGCAGAAGTCATCGATATATAATGCTCATGGGGACAGCTCTATCGTAATCGGCTCACTGGATCGTCCCGACATCTCACCACCCGACGGACCTACAACAGTCACCCGAGGGTGTGAGATACACCGGAGTGTATCCCAGTGGGCACGACGAGCCGAGGATCAGCTAATCGTACCTACTGGGTACTAAAATCTGCGGATAGTAAAGATCTGTAGGAAAAGCTGGAAACATAGATGTCTACTAATAATTAGAAATAAAACTGCAGGTAAGTATGCTGAATAATCAGGGTATCTCAGAGATAACTATCATGAAAACTGTAGAGCATGCAGGCCGGAAATCAAAGTCAACTACAAGGATCATGTATAAAGAACTACGAATGATACAAGCATGTCTACAGATAATAGTGCTGGAAACAACCGAGCAACAGTACGAGTAAAAGTAATGCGTCAAAGGTAGAAAACCAAATATCCAATCATGTGCCAATATTGGTCTCAGAGAACCTCAGGCAATGCCACTGTTCGGCACCTTTTCGGCTGACATAACCTTGTCGAGGGCTCACGGGTCTATCATCAGACCACTTTACCGGTAAAGAACAATCTCCACGGGGAGCTACCCCGGCCATGTTCGTGAAGTACAGCAGTGCATGGCAAATCATAATGATCAATCTCACGGTCTAGTGACCGGGTAGTCGGCAACATGCCGAGATCCCAACAGGGAATCATCTGTCTATATCTATCCATCGGAATCAATCAATCATGCATATCGAGTAGTGTCTATCAATCAGGATCAATCAATCATGCATATCGAGTGGTATCTATCAATCAGGATCAATCAATCATGCATATCAATAATATCTCGAATAACATCTCAATGACAGGAATCAACAGGTGTCATCTAATCATGCAAATCTATATATATCAATCAATCAGGATCAGTCAGGAATAATCAGGGATCATGTAGATAATAATCGGCTGACCGTGAACAAACAATCACATGTATAAGTCTAATCGAGTCGATGTCAAACAGGAGAATCATGACGTGTCAAACGAGATTAACATATATCAAGATAAGTCCTATAGGTATAATCATCAGGGCAAATCAAAAATAGGTGTCCGACTGGACTAAAGCAACCAGAGGGCCGAATAGATCAAGCCCGGACCGAAGCTAACCCACCTGGATGAAGGCAGTCCAACGACTCCAACAGAAGGCTCGGGGGCCGGAGTCAAACTGCAAGGACCTTTCGCTCGCTGGAAAAATGGTCGGGAAGTTGGCCGGAGCGACACCCTCAAGGACACCAACTCGGGTTCAAGGCAAACTTGGGAACAAACTTGTCCAACTCTGGAACAAAGTTGAGCACAGGTTAGAGCAACCTCCCAGAGGGACCCTGGGCCAAGTCCGACCCATTGCCGGCAGCCAGAAATGGCGGCGGCCGGAGCAAGGCCCAATTATTGCTTAATTAACAAAGGTTGGAACAACTTAATCTTACAGAGCTCTTAGGCTAAACCATCATGACCCAAGTGCTTAGAAAGGTTCTTCAGACTTACCCGAGTCGGTGGCCGGCAACCAGGAGGCGTCGGCGGCGGCGGAGCTCAAACCCGAGTTGCTTAAATGGTGCAACTGCGGAAGATGGAGAACCAACGTAAATACTCCCATGCAAATGCACATTACATCACTAGACAACCTAATTGACTCACCTGAGTCACTGCCCAGCGGAGGAAAACGCCGGCAATCGCCGGAGCACGAAGCCAACCCAAGCTCGGTGAAGACGACCACCTCTAATGGCGGATTCCGGCCGGCGACTCCCGGGCCGGCGCAAGATGGACCAAAAGATTCCTCTCGGTCCTCTGGTGCTTGCTGGGTGGTTGGCCAGCGGCTCGGGTGCACGGCGGCGCCGGACGGCGAGGAACGGCCGCGGTTCAAGGTTGGCCGGTTCTAGGGCATGTTGGATTTCCACCGATCTTCATCCGATCCACACCAATCTTCGGGAGCAGCTTGCAGTCACCAAGAGGAGCAAGATCAACGGTCTTGATCTGGATTTAGTCGATCGGATGAAGCTCGTGGTGATTCTCGGCCGAAATAAGAATTTCCGGCAAAACCCGCTCCCGCCGGCGGCCGGGACGACGGCGACGACTCAGGCTTCACAGGTAAGGTCTATTCATGGTTAAGAACACAATGATACACTCCTAGGGCCTTTTAAAAACGACCAAATCTAAAACCTTACCTCGCCGGAAAACGGAGAAGAAGGAGTTGCTCCCGCGGCGGCGCACGGCGGCGCACGGTCTCGGCTCGGGTTTCAACCCCACAGGGACACCCTCAGAAGAGGTCTGGTGCATTCACTCCTCCTCTGGGTGCTTCCTTCTCCAACAACACCCGAGATCAAGAGATGTTCTTGATCTTCTTCCTTCTCCGGTGGTGGGGAGGCGGCGGCCGGTGCGGGCTCCCGCCTATGGGCGCGGCTAAGGGAGGGGAGTCTGTTGGGCAGGCGGCTAGGGCAAGGCTTCTCTGGGTTTAGGGTTTGTGGAACCCGAGTTCAATATACCCTATATATAGCATAATGCAAAAGTGCATTTACCCCCCTCAGCCTTTGCATCCTAGAAGCTAAGTCCCTCACAGTAGTTTAGTTTCACACTTAGGTCCCTCACTAGGGAGTGGCACGCAAATCGATACATAAAATGTAGGGTTTTATGTGCAAAAAGCCACTTTTTCCCCGTATTTCATGCTTTTCGAGGCGATCCGGTCGCCGAAACGGAAAATGGACTGCGCCATGACGTCCGGCTCGACGAGACCTATCAGGTAGCGATCTCTGATTTTCGCGAAACTGCCCGGATAAAATCTCGGTCCATAATAACTGTGTCAAAATACAGTTTTTGCGCTTTTCGAGATTCCAGAGTCGTCAAACAGAATTTTCGACTGCGCCATTGCGTTCAGAACATCGAAAATAGTTAGAATTGACTACTCGAATCACTATATTAGGAGTCCAGATAGTAGATTGGCCAACGTTGGCGCGAAGGGGACTCGAAAAAAAGGTTTACTGTTCACTTGTACCCGCGACTTAAGTCGCGGGTCCCGCCGGCTTCAACGCCGATTTCTGGGAGATCCGACCGTCAGATCTGAATAAGTTCAATATGATTTTCACTCAGTTCGACGAGACGGTCTCACTCGTGGTCTCGGATCTTCGAGATCAGGCTCGGATTGAAAGGTGATATTTCTGGCCCATTAATTGTGCATATTACACTGCAGAAAAGGGGCACTGTCGCTATCTGAGCCATTTATGATCCAAATTCAACCTGACTTCAATCAATTTCATTTATTTATATATTTTCAAAATTCAAGTTCTTACACCTTGATAATCAGATAAATTCAATTATGCTATAAATAGCACCTATCCCGGTATCTGTGCAATCAAATGGCCCACATAAGCCCCCTAGTAATAAAATAATAATATTTCTAACCCCTAACCCGGACAGTCCAAACACAGACAAAACATTAACCAAAACACTAGCATGCAATATTTACATCTAATAAATAATAACAAAAGTAGTAAAAATTTCTACATCTAGAAAGTAGACATAATCAGTACCCCACCATTTTCGGCGACACGAAACTCACCTGGATCACAAATCCTGGCAGAACATGGATGGTGGTAAGACTACACTCTCGATCGTGGTCACCACACGCGAACGGCTCCACCCCGAAAAATTCGGTAGCACCCCTCTTCAACCGCGCGACACTAAAAACCCCGGTCCTAGCAATCAAACACAAAAAGGGCACAAAATTTAAATCCGGAAACACTAACGAGCTAAATCTATAACAAGCAAAAACCAGCTCAAAAAGCCCAAACAAATCATATAATACCAGAGAAACCTATCCCAAAGTCAATGCGCCGTCAAATCTCACACCCACACGCCCATACTCGAGTTCTCGGATTGAACCGTGCGCTCCAAGACACACTTTATGCGCTCACGATCTCCCTCTCCTCTCACTTGCTATCTGTTTCTCTCTCTATAACTCATGAATGCGAGCAGACGAAGAAAATAGAAGAAAAAAGGGTCTCCGCGCGTTAAATAGCCTAAAAAAGATGATTCAGGTGCCCGAAACCTACATTCAGAAACTCGAATAGCCCAATTCGGGTGGCACAAGCAACAAAAGGGCGGCCTAAAGAATTCGGGCCGCTACAAGGCCCTTTTAGGTGCCCGAAACCGCCGCCCGCACCACGTGCGCGTCACATCGCGATCCATATGCGCCCGTGCCCAACCACGCTACGCTACGTGGCCGTCAGCCCAGTTGCCCTGCATCACGCACGTCGCGTCTCTGCCGTTCCCCCCGCGCCCGCTGCCATGCCTCAAACACCAAGCCGCCTCACGACGCTTGCCACCCGCCACGCCTCTTACTCCCATTGATGCGACTACAAGGCAAATGCAGACGCCCGAATTCGTGCCCAAAAATCGCAGCCCGCACCACGTGCGCGTCACATCACGGTCCTTGTGCGCCCGTGCCCAACCACGCTACGCTACGTGGCCCCCAGCCCAGTTGCCCCGCATCGCGCACGTCGCGTCTCTACCGTTCCCTACGCGCCCGCTGCCATGCCTCAAACACCAAGCCGCCTCACGACGCATGCCACCCGCCACGCCTCTTACTCCCATTGATGCGACTATAAGGCGAATGCGGGCGCTCGGATTCACGCTCGAAAACTCTAAAAACTCTCCAGGGCTCTGTTTTTTGTGCCGATTTACGCTAAAACGGTCCCAACTCAGCCCAGCACTCTCAAAACGTGCTAATCGATCCACCATACTGTAACTTTGTTATTTGTAAAAGTCTAGTATCTCACACTAATTTTGTTTATTTTATTAAAACACTATGATGAAAATTTATTATATGTTTAAAATGTAAATCGTATAGTCTAGATTTATTAGGTTGTAAGTTTAAATTGCATTATATTGTTTAAATTTATAAGAGATTTTTATATACTTATTATGTTCTAAACTTAAATTTTATATTCAGTTCATATTTTAAATTATAATATATGATCTTATTATTTTAAAACATTAATTTTTATTATTAAAATTTTAATTAATTTATTATATGAAAATTTATTATATGTTTAAAATGTAAATCGTATAGTCTAGATTTATTAGGTTGTAAGTTTAAATTGCATTATATTGTTTAAATTTATAGGAGATTTTTATATACTGATTAGGTTCTAAACTTACATTTTATATTCAGTTTATATTTTAAATTATAATATATGATCTTATTATTTTAAAACATTAATTTTTACTATTAAAATTTTAATTAATTTAACTCGTACACTACAACAAAATTATGGTATGGCGACACTTTTAAGTGTTTCTAAAATCTAAAAAACGTGTCACTGGCAAAAATACTAACACTTGTTGTTAGTGATGCTATATGTGGCGTTGTTAGGGTGTAAAGATGTAATGTGTCCCAAAAAAGTGTCCCTATAATCTAATTTTGGATATAGATGGAATATAGATAGGACACTTATACAAAAGTGTCACAAATATGTGTCCCTATAATCTAATTTTGTTGTAGTTGTACAATACTTTTCTAAGAATAAATTTAAATTATATATACCCTATATTTCTATTAAATTAAATATTTAACGATATTCAAATTTTTTAAATAGTGATACAAAATTAGAAAATTTTTAAAATTTCTTAATCATATAAAATATATTGAATTTAAATATTTATCCACTTTTAAATTTTTTTAAATAGTAATGTAAAATTAATTTCTAAATTAGAGGTATTCAATTTTTTTTAAAACATTAAATAATGTCTAAATTAGAGTAATTCTAAAATTTCTAAAACATATTTAATATGCTGAATGTAAATATTCACCCACATTCAAATCTTTTTTAATATTGATATAAATTAATACTTAAATTATAATTTTAAAATATTTATTGTAACATTTCAATAATTTCATATCGGATGAGATTGGATTTGTCATTGGGTATATAAGAGATATAGATACTAGTAATAATAACTTCGCTTAAGTATTTTAGACTATAGTTTGGACCCAACAAATTATTATTGTTAGTGGGCCGGACCATTATATTTATTAATATTTAAATTTTTAAAAAATTAATGTCTAAATTTGTAGAAAAGATATCAATAATTTTTTAATTTTTTTTTATGATATTAAATTACTAAAAAAACTCTCAACATGAAGTTTTCTTTTAACCGTTGCAAAGTAAAGTAACACTTTTACTCTTTACCGATAAACGATTAAAATTTATTTTTATTATTTATAAAATTATGAATCAAATTATTTCTCAAAATTAATAATTTTTAAATTAATTAATTTAAAATTTAATTTTTTAGTTATAAATAATTCAAGCTATATACGAGCTAGCTTTGACCTAACAAGTCGGGCACTAGCTAGCTCGTGAAACTACAATCTGATTAGGAACTTGACTTTCTAGCTTGTCACGAGCTGGACCGGAACAGGAATTAAGATATGTATTCTTGTCGTTTAAGGTTACAATAATAATTAAACAATAATTATTTTGTATTATTTACCGATTATAAATTATGTGGGCGAACTATGTATTCTTGTCGTTTAAGGTTACAATAATAATTAAACAATAATTATTTTGTATTATTTACCGATTATAAATTATGTGGGCGAACTATTAAACTCTGCATGATTAAGATGGCATATAAATTTGAAATAGATTTTGGTACCAAATTTATTTTAGTATGAACATGCTTATAAAAGGTACAACATGTGCATTCTATATAAATATAAGTTTTACCGTTATAATAAAATTAGGAAAATACTAGATATACACTTCACATAAGGTGTACATCTTATACCCATCCCATTCTGAGGTGGGGTGAATTTTACTCGTCACATCAATGTGACGAGTGAATGAATACCCTTCCCATAATAGGGTGGGTGTAGGATGTACACCCCATTTGGGGTGTACACCTAGTATTGCTCATAAAATTATAGTATAACATTATTTTTAAAATCTGAAAAAAAATGTCACAGATAAAACTATCGACGTTTATTATTATTGTCGCTATATGTGCAGTCATTAGGATATTGTTGTGGCCGAAAATAGCGATCAGGGATCGGTCCCGGTTGTCGATTGACCCTTTTGATGTGAATGCGCCGCGTGCCAAAAGATCAAGCGATCGGGGCGAGAAGGATCCGCTCGGTCAGATTCTTCTCTGATAACTCTCGCGACCGATCGGCTTAGAATAGCCGAACGGGATGTGGAGGTAGAGAGTGAAAGGTTGGGGTCTACCTGGAGTAGTCCAATCGAGGAACAAAGACAATAAATTGACACAGCTAAGGAGTCGATTGGGAATTATATTGCATTGAAAGAGAATACAATCAGGAGAAAAGGGATAAAAATTATAAGTAATCTACTTCTGAGAAAAGCGGTAAATATTAAGTTAACCTACTCCTAGAAAAACAGTAAAGATATGAAAAAGTAGGGGGTGATCATGGGCTAACGAGATTGCCGGACCTCCTTCTCATCGATAGTTCGGATATTTATACACTCTTCAAACCATGTTTACAGGTGCCGATTTGAATTATCGGCGCGATATAGAAAAAATCCTCATGAAATCATCAATAATTTTCTTTTGAGTCGAAACCTTTTTAAATAGGATAATAGCCGCTTTCCCGTCCACGTATATCCCCTTATTAGCGCGTCGGAGCGTGATTTTCGACGCTTTCCAATATTGCTGGATGCCGCTCGCCATTCCGGAGTCAGTTACGAGATTCGCGTCTCAATCTCGTACTCCTTCCTTTCAGAGTCTTTCTCTTTTTGGCCTGGGCAATCGAAGGTTGACTCTAACTCCGCCTTCTTCGTCGTTTGACCGGGAAGATTTGATATCTCTCTTTAGCCAAAATCGATGATGTGATAATCTTTTTTATCGACTGCGTCTTTTATCGGCCGATACTTTCAGCCGGTCGCATTTATCGCGTGTCGCATCCTCACGCGACCAATCGCGGTCCGGATCGGAACGCGGATCCATCTTCGGCTGACTCTTCCTTTCGTCGGCTAATATTTTTAGCCGATGGTGAATACCACGTGTCGCTTTCTTGAGTAACGAGAATTCTGGTCTCCACAAATGTATAACGACAAATTATTATAATGTGTTCTAAAGATATATTCTTATAATATAATTTTGAATATAGATGAAATATAGATAGAACGTACAAAAGTGTCACAAAAATATATCTCTATAACCTAATATTGTAGCGGATATTTTAAAATCTGCAAAACTCTTCTACATTTTAATATTAAAAAAAATTAATAAGACCAGTAAAAAAAATAATAGCTCCTTAGATCAGTGGAGCATATATATATATATATATATATATATATATATATATATATATATATATATATATATATATATATATATATTACAAAAATATATTTCTATAACCTAATATTGTAGCGGATATTTTAAAATTTGCAAAACTCTTCTACATATTAATATTAAAAAAAATTAATAAGACTAGTAAAGAAAATAATAGCTCCTTAGATCAGTGGAGCATATATATATATATATATATATATGAGCAATGCTACATGTACACCCCGAAGGGGTGTACATCATACACCTCCATCATTTTAATGGTGCCGATATTTTTTACGGGTCACATCAAGTGACCCATCATCACACCCCCACCCTTAGATGGGTGGGGTGTATGATGTACACCCCGAAAGGGGTGTACACATAGCATTTTCCTATATATATATATATATATATATATATATATATATATATATATATATATATATATTATCGAATCTATAGTTACGTACATCTAGCATTTTTAAAAGATAACTTGAATTTAATGAAATCTCTAATATATCTTCTCAGTTTTTTTTTTTTTTGTAAATTATGCATTATAATCAAGTAAAATTTATTAATTTATCACAATTCATAAGTAAAACAATTTTTCTTAAATCTTAACTTCTTTTTTTTTCTTTTTGTTCGAATTAAATATACAATGAAAATTTCTAACGTTTTCACTAGTTAAAGAAAATGACACAAAAATTTCTAACATGATTCACGATGGAGATTAACAATAAAAATTGCATTTAACCATGAATTAGCATTAATTAACCTACTCTATAGTGTAATAGAGTAGTATTAAGTATTAATTAAAGAGCATTAAATAAACAGTTACAGAAGAAATGTTTTTTTTTTGCCTGTATTTAATGATCGGTATTTTAATATTAAAACTTAATTTGGATTGTACTTTGCAATATCTAAACAATTTATGTATAGAGAATTATATATTTTAGAAAATTTATTACCTAGTTACCCAATTGTCTTAAGAATTAATAATATAAAAATTTATTATTTAATTTGTAAGAAATTAATATCTAAAGTTTCTGATTATTGATATATAGATTTCCTACTTATTAGAGAATATATAGATTTTCTACGTATATAGAATATATCTAAATTTCAAATTTCAAATTTAAATTTTTAAATTTAAAATTTAAAATTTAAAATTTGAAATTTTATTATATTGATTTTAAATTTTAAACATTAAAATTTATTATTTTAAAATAATAAATTTAATTTGAAAATAATAAATTTTAATTTTAGAATTTTAAATTTTAAATTTTAAAATTTAAATTTTAAAATTTAAATTTAGATTTTATTTTTCAAATTTTCAGTTTGAAATTTTAAAATTTCAAATTTTTAACTTTTAATTTCAAATTATGAAATTTTTAATTTTAAAATTTTAAAATATAAAATTAATAATTTTTTTATTTTAAAAATTTTAAATTGAAAGAAATTTTGTGAAATTGTATAATATGCATCAAAACTGTTTAAAATTTGAAATCGTGAAATTTTTTAGAATTACAGAATTTCCTATTTTATTTGGTCCAAAATCACAGTTTATAAATTTCATGTCAATTTTTTACTGTGCATCCCAGCATGTCCTTATTTGTTGAAACGGGTTAAACCATTCTTAAGGCGATTTTGTATAGAGGCCATTTAAATCAATTCTATAAATAACACCGGTAAAGAAAATTTGAACCGTCTCTATAATATTTCATTCGTAGATACAATTATGTTATTATGAAATTAAGAAATAATTATAAAAAAATAAATAAAAAATTTTAGTGTGGCTGTCGAAATCGTCCCTACGTGACTGCCTCTAGTGTTTCTCGGCGGTCGTTCAAATTGCCTCTACTGTCTACGCCAGTGATTTAGAGGCAGCCGTTATAACCGTCTCTACAATAACTAAAAATCGTCGTGCCAAATGCTAGAATTGGCCAAATCACAATTAAGACCTATCAACGATGTGTCTATGCTACATGTACACCCCATTTGGGGTGTACATCCTACACCTAGCCCATTCTAAGATGGGCATTCATTCACTCGTCACTTCGAAGTGACGAGTGAAATTCACCCCATCCTAGGATGGGCGGGGTGTAAGATATACATCTCAAATGAGGTGTACACTTAACTTTTTTTTTCATATTTTTATATATTTTAAGTGAATTGACTGTCTTATTTTAAACATTTTGAGCTTTTAGGTATCGTTTGGTAACGGAATAACCAGAACTAGCTATTCTGAGGATAGATATAAAGTACGGAATAAGAGCGAAAAAGCGTTTGGTTCGGTTTCAGGGATAAGAGATTTTGTGTTTGGTATGAGAATGAGGATTAAGAAGAATAAAGAGGTTGTGATGATGAGAGTGTATTGAGAAGGAAAAAAAAGAAAGGAGAGAGAGGAATTTGTGATGATGAGAGTGTATTGGAAAAAGAGAAAGGAGGGAAGGAGGGATAGTTTAATAAAAAAAAATATATATATAAAATAATAGATAAGAACTGTTGTTCCAGCTTATTCTGCTTGTACTAGAACTACTGTACCGAATAATTTTTAGTGCGTTTGGTAGAATAAGGAGGATAAACCTTTTATTCCCGGTTCTAGCCCCGAAACAAACGATACCTTAGGATATATAGTTAACACCCATCATTCAACACATATATAGTATCATATGCTGCAATGTTACTGAAAGAAGATTTTTTTTTTCGAAAAATACTTATTGTGCATTTCAAATGGATAAATTTTATTCGTTACTTCGAAGTGACGACTGAAAGAATTTCTATTTTAAGATGGACAGAATGTATACCATACACTCTAAATAAAATATACTAATAATATTGTTTTTTTTTTTTTTTTTTTTTTTTTTTTGGCAAGTAGCTCAATATCCTGCCTACACAGTAGATGTCAAGACGTGTAAGTTACAAACGAGACCTACTGTAAAAAGTTCATATATTAATTAATAACATATGAGCATATAGATGAACTGCAAGCCATGATTTTTATTTCCAAAGTAAGGATTCAAATAAGATGAAGTTAAATATTTAAAAATTAAATTAAAATTTTAGTCAAAGTTTTAATTTTAAAATTTTAAAATTAAAAATATGGGGACCAAAAATAAACCTCACTAAAAAGTTCACCAACTAAATAAGAGTACAACTGACCAAAATGCATGAAATGTCCATATACACCTAGTGGAGGCAATAATTTTTCTTGTCCAATTAGTTGGTCAACACCATAAGTCAACAATTTTTAATATGATAACGTACGGGTGTTTGAACTTTGAACTAAGAGAAATGCTTTAGATTCGCCCTTTGTGGTATCGTAATATGTGGTTTTATTATATACATGTAGAGAAATTAAAATTTAAAATTTAAAGTTTAATGATGTTGTTTAAAATTTCGTATTAATATTTAGAATTTAGTATACAATAATAATAATATTATGTCATAAATAATATTATAGTATATTTTTTTAGAATGGGTCAACTCTGAAAGAATAGTCGTCCAACCACCTCAGACAACGTCGTCGTCGGCAAAATTAATAGCTTTTATAGCTTTTAGTTAAAAGGCACATAAATCAATAAAATTGGATTCAATCACAACAAGAACATTTTATTATAAAAATATTTTTTTGAATGACATTTAAAAGGAGTGTTTTCAACCATCCTTTAATAAATGTTGACGCTTTGAAAAGTATGTTAATATATGGGCAATAATATATATACAGCCTTCGAAAAGGGTGTACCGTGTACAATATATATTTCATCCGTTTAATGAGTGGAATAATTTTAGGGGTCATTTGAAATAATTTTTTATTACACCTCATCCATTCAATATTAACGTTTTGAAAATTATGTTAATATATTGGCAATGCTACATGTAGGGGTGGCAATCCAGCTCGCTGTTCGAGAGCTAGTTCGTGTTCGATTCGAAATGAGCTCGAGATCGAATCGCTCGTTTAGTAAACGAGCCGAACCCGAGCCAAATTTTTCAGCTCGTTTAATAAACGAGCCGAACACGAGCTGAGGTCAGCTCGCTCGTGTTCGGCTCGATAACAACTCGAATATATATATATATATAAATTTTACTATTTAAATTTAAAGCTATCAATTTTTTGTAAATTTTAATTATTAGATTAAAATTTTAATTTTTTAATTTTTTTTTAACTATACATCTAATAGTAGGAATGAAAATCAAACTTGTTATTCGCGAGCCAGCTCGTGTTCGGCTCGTCAATAAACGAGCCGAACACGAGCCGAATTTTTCAGCTCGATATTTAAACGAGCCAGCTCGTGTTCGGCTCGTTTATTAAACGAGTCGAACACGAGCCGACCCCAGCTCACTCGTGTTTAGCTCGTTGACACCCCTAGCTACATGTACAACCCCCCCCCCCCCCCCCCCGAAAGGGTCATGCATCCTACTCATTTAATGAATGGAATAATTTTAAAGATCACTTGAAATGATCTCTTACCACACCCTCACCCATTAAATAGGTGGGGGTGTAGGATGTAACGTGACCCCTAAAATTTCAAGTGATCCCTTACCACTTATTTAGTTCAATGACCCCTCACCAACTATTTTAGGGGTACACTTAGCAAGTGACCCTTTGACAAACTCCCACCCATGTCAATTGCCAATAATTTTAAATATGACATTCTATTATTTTGAAATATTTTTAAATATTATTACATATATAAATAATATTTTTATATATTATTTTTACTTATATTGATTTTATCAAAATATTTAACCCTAAGATCTTATTTGACATTACAACTACTTAGGCGATAAAGAGGATAAACAGTTTTTACAAAAAGCTTACCGGGTTATCCCACCCTTTGGGGTGACCCGGGTGGGATAACCCCGCATGGGTGTCTTTTTCCTGCACTGTCCTCGAAAGCTTCCATCGTCGCCCTCCACCTAGGAACAAGGTTAGGTTTGAAGGTTTTCAAATCCAACCTTCTTCCCACCTCTTTTATTTTATTTTTTTAATTTAAATTAATTTTTTTTATATATTATGATATTTAAATGTATAAAATTTAATTTTTTAAAATTTTATAAAATTTAAAATTTTTAATTTTACTTTTTAATAAATCTAAAATTTAATTTTTTTAAAAAAATTATTAATTTTAAAATTTATATAAATTTTTTATAGAAATTTTTAAATTTAGAGAATTTTTAAATTTTATAACTTTTAAAATTCTTAACTTTAATTTTTAATAAATTTATAAAATTTTAACTATAATTATTAAAAAATTTAATATTTTAAAATTTTAAAATTTATACCAATTTTTATATACAAAATTTTAAATTTTTAAAAATTTATAAATTTTCAAAATTTTATAATTTTTTTTATATACTAGTAAAATATAAATTTTAATAAATATCTTAAGTCAAATATTTAAAATCAATAAAGTGAAATTTTAAGTTGTTTTAAAAAAATCATTATAGTTGAGGACAATTTTTTAAAAAATTATATATTTTTATTTGATTTTAATTTTATCTAATTTTTAAATTTCTTCAATCAACTATTTAAAATAATCAAATTAAAATTTTAATTTATTTTAATACATCATAAAGGCTGAGGACAAAAACGGTATTTTAACCAAATACTATTCTCTATTCCTTTTATTCTCAATTATCATACCAAATATTTTTTTATTTTTTTACACTAGTTCCAACTAATTTACAACTTTATACTTATTTCTGGAACAGTTAATTTTTTCTTATCCACTACCAAATGCAGCCTAGGAGGCACCATATAAAATTTTAATTTATATATATAGAACATTGTATGTAACTTTTTTTAAGTTCCAAATATTTCTGTATATCTGTTAAATCGAAACGGCGAAAAATAGATCTAAGAATAAAAATAATGTAAAAAAAGAAAAGTGCACACCAAGTTTTACATGGTTCGGTCACCACGGGCGAAGATGGAGCAAAGACTTTTATTAAAGTCAAAAGTAGAATACAAAAATTATATCTCTCAAGAAAACCGAAACTTCAAATAAAACCGAAATATCAAAATTTGCGTCGACCCTAACGATTCCTAAGAATCCAATCGTATGGACGCTCTCACCTTAGAGCTTCAATTTCTTAATTAATTGTCGGCTTCATTAGCAACATATGGCTCCTCCAATACCGCATCTCTCCTCTTGGGTTTCTAAATTAATTAGAGCATGACCTCTAATTAAAATTTCGGCTTCATTAATATGGCCGTATTTACCAACACCAACAATACGTATCTTCCTTGGTTGGCCTAAATTAATTAGCGCTTCGGCTAATTAAAAGTTGCGGCGTTATTAAAGTGGTCGGGTATGCTATCTATAATATATGCCTCCAAAATAGAATCTAATTAGGATCTGTAGTCTAATTAAACTCCTAATTAAATTCTAGTTTTACCCAACAATCTAAATCTCATATTATCCTAATTAGATTAGGATTTAACTTCAATTTAAATAAATACAAATCTAAACCAAATTATAACAATCTCCACCTTGGTTTGATTTGTAGTCTTTAGCCGCTGTGTTGAGGTTGCCACAAAACTCCACCTTGACTTGAATTCTTCTCAATACTTCTTAACGTTCTTAGTGTTCCGTCTGCTCCAATCGCCCCGTAGGGCCTCAAGTGCTGCCAACCGACACCAAGTCCAAACAATGCTTGAATTTGGTAATAGTAAGAGGCTTAGTAAGTATATCCGCCGGATTGTCTTCAGTATCAATCTTCTTAACAGTCACTGTGCGCTTTCAGATCACATCCCGAACAAAGTGAAACTTTACATCGATGTGCTTTGTCCTCTCATGAAACATTTGATCTTTAGACAAATGAATGGCACTTTGACTATCTGAATAAACAACAGTCGGATCCCAACAAGAAGTAAGTTCTCCAAATAAGCCTCGTAGCCACATAGCTTCCTTCACACCCTCTGTCATAGCAATATACTCCGCCTCGGTCGTGGACAAGGCGACAATGGGTTGTAATGAAGCTTTCCAACTAACTGCACATACTCCAATAGAGAAAATATACCCTGAAAGTGATCTCCTCCTATCCAAATCACCTGCGAAATCCGAATCAACATATCCAACCACACCATCCTTACACCTCCCAAACTCCAAACAAGTGCTAGTGGTACCTCGTAAGTATCTCAGAATCCACTTAACAGCTTGCCAATGAGCCTTACCAGGATTGGTCATATATCTGCTAACCATGCTCACTGCGTAAGGGATGTCCGGTCGTGTGCAAACCATGGCGTACATGATGCTCCCGACAGTGCTAGAATATGAAACATGTGACATGTACTCCCTATCATCATCGGACTGTGGTGATAACTCGGCCGAAAGTTTGAAATGCGCCGCAAAAGGAGTGCTCACCGGTTTTGCGTCTGCCATACCGAAACGTTTTAGAATTTTCTCTATATATTTTTCTTGTGATAAATGCAGAAGTCCTGAATTCTTGTCTCTCTTAATTTCCATACCAAGAATTTTCTTAGCAGCACCCAGATCTTTCATCTCAAACTCACCCTTTAAAGAAGCCCTCAACCTATTAATCTCAACTATGTCGTCGGAAGCAATCAACATATCATCGACATAGAGCAACAAATATATGAAAGATTCCTGATCAAGCTTCCTAAAATATACGCAACTGTCACGCTTGCTTCTTGAATATCCGTGACCTGTCATAAAGGAGTCAAACCGCTTGTACCATTGTCGAAGAGACTGCTTCAAGCCATAAAGCGATTTTCTTAACAGGCAAACATGGTCCTCCTTCCCTTCAATAATGAATCTCTCTGGCTGTTTCATATAAATTTGCTCCTCAAGTTCTCCATGGAGAAAAGCTGTCTTAACATCAAGCTGCTCAAGATACAAGTCATTTATGGCTACTAACGATAAAAGAACACGAATAGAAGTATGCTTCACGACGGGTGAGAAAATATCATTAAAATCAACACCTTCTACCTGACTGTAGCCCTTAGCAACTAAACGAGCTTTATACCTTGTATCTTCCACGCTAGGGATTCATTCATTTTTCTTGAAGACCCACTTGTAGCCAACAATTTTCTTGCCTGTAGGCGGTTTTACTAACTCCCATGTGCGATTCTTGTGGAGCGATTCTATTTCTTCATTCATCGCCAACAACCACTTCGCAGAATTGGCACTAGAAATAGCTTGATTATATGTGGAAGGTTCTCCTTCTTCTTCTGTATCTTGTGCCACTGAAAGAGCATAGGCAACCATATCTTCATAACCATATCTCTGCGATGGTTTTATCTGTCTCCTCGTTCTACTTGTAGCAATGCTCTGCCTCTTATCTTGTGGGGTTTCAGTAACTGAGGTGTCTAGCGACTGAACTTCCTTTGACTGAGAATAATTCTGTAACTGAACTATACCATCGGTCTCTACCTCCACCTGCTTGCTAGCACTCAGGGTCTCATCAGAAGAATTTCGGTTAGGATATAGCATAATAGACTCATCAAACGTGACATCTCTACTAATAATTAATTTAGACGATTCAGGACACCACAATCTATATCCCTTAACCCCCGTCGCATAACCAATAAAGATGCACTTTTTAGCCCTAGGTTCTAACTTGCCTTCATTTACATGAAAATAAACAGGACAACCAAATATGCGCAAATTAGAATAATCGGAAGGGCTACCAGACCATACCTCCTCAGGAGTTTTGCAATCAAGTGCCGAATGTGGAGAACAATTTACCAGATAGCATGCCGTAGAGATCGCCTCTGCCCAGAAACTCTTTGCTAAGCCAGCATTAGAGAGCATGCAACGTGCTCTCTCTAAAAGAGTTCTATTCATCCGTTCGGCCACCCCATTCTGCTGTGGAGTATGCCTAACGGTCTTGTGTCGAACGATCCCTTCATTCTTGCAGAATTTTTCAAACTCTGATGAACAGAATTCCAAACCATTATCAGTCCTTAATCTTTTGATATTCTTTTCAGTTTGCTTCTCGATCATAACCTTCCACTGCTTAAAATAACTGAACACCTCGTTCTTACTTTTCGGAAAGAATACCCACACCTTACGAGAATAGTCATCAATAAAAGTCAACATATATTTAGCACCACCATGAGTAGGAGTACGAGATGGTCCCCAAAGATCAGAATGAATATAATCTAGAGTACCTTTTGTTCGATGAACTGCGGCCTTAAAGCTGACTCTCTTTTGTTTGCCAAGAACACAATGCTCGCAGAAATCCAATTTTTCTAAACTCTGATTACCAAGTAACCCTCTCTCGTTCAACTTCATCATACCATACTCGCTCATATGGCCCAGTCGCATATGCCATAATTTGGTGCTATCTGAATCTAACATAGAGGAAGAAATCACCGCTGCTGAACCTGTCACAGTGGAATCCTGCAGAACATATAACATGTCGGTCAACTTGGCCTTCATCACTACAAGATTCCCTTTAGCGACCTTCATTAATCCATCAGCCGAAGAATACTTAAAACTTTTAGCATCAAGTGTGCCTAATGAAATCAGATTTTTTTCTCATATCCGGAACATGCCGAACCTCAGATATAGTTCTCACTACTCCATCGTACATCCGTACCTGAACAGTGCCAACACCAATAACTGTACACTTAGAGTGATTTCCCATCAATACATCTCCAGCATCAATAGGCTTGTACGTCGAGAACCAATCTCTATGTGAACAGATATGGAAGGAACATGCGGAGTCCATAAGCCACTCATCCTGCCTACGTGTCTTATCCGTAACTGTGAAGACAATATCGCCGCCATCTGATTCTCCTGCTGCACCACTTGCTTCTGGTTTAGCATTGGTGTTTTTCTGATCTTGATTCTTATCACCGTTATTCTTCCGCTGCTCTTTATTTTTCAACTTTAAACAATCAGCTTTTATGTGACCCTTCTTCTTGCAATAACCGCAAATCAGATTCCTATATTTTGACTTTGATCTCGATGTACCTCTATTACCGGAACCCCTTTCCCGAGACCTCCTTCTAGTAACTAAACCTTCTCCTGAAACTCCGCCTGTCTCATTACTTATCTGCATATCAATCCTCTCCTTTGATAATAAAGAAGATTTGACATCATCGAGACATAGAGTATCTCGACCAAATAAGAAGGTTTCACGAAAATTCTTATAAGAGGGTGGTAGAGAACATAATAATAAAAGGGCTTCATCTTCCTCATCGATCTTAACATCTATCGAGCGAAGATCCATAATAATAGAATTAAATTCATCTAAATGTGATTTAATAGAGGTACCTTCCGCCATGCGCAACATGAAGAGACGTTGCTTCAAATATAACTTGTTGGTGAGAGACTTCGTCATGTAGAGAGATTCCAATTTAAGCCAAAGCCCTGCAGCAGTTTTTTCATCCAATACCTCTCGCAATACCTCATCGGATAAACATAATAGTATTGCCGTAAGAGCTTTGTCATCAATCTCCTCCTTCTGCTCAGGCGTCAATGAATCGGCCATCTTTTCTTTTCCCAACAGTGCCTTCTGCAGTCCTTGTTGCGTTAATATAGCACGCATCTTGACTTGCCGTAATGCAAAACTGTTGGTCCTGTCAAATTTCTAGATCTCGAACTTCGTCGTCATAATTCTTAATCCTCAAGGGAATAGAAGGCTCTGATACCAGTTTGTTAAATCGAAACGGCGAAAATAGATCCAACAATAACAATAATGTAAGAAAAGAAAAGTGCACACCAAGTTTTACGTGGTTCGGCTACCGGCCTACATCCACGGGCGAAAACGGAGCAAAAACTTTTATTAAAGCCAAAAGTAGAGTACGAAAATTATATCTCTCAAGAAAACCGAAACTCCAAATAAAACCGAAATATCAAAATTTGCGTCCACCCTAACGATTCCTAAGAATCCAATCGTATGGGCGCCCTCACCTTAGAGTTTCAATTTCTTAATTAATTGCCGGCTTCATTAGCGACATATGGCTCCTCCAATACGACCTCTCTTCTCTTGGATTGCTAAATTAATTAGAGCATAGCCTCTAATTAAAATCCCGACTTCATTAATATGCCGTATGTACCAACACCAACAACACGTATCTTCCTTGGTTGGCCTAAATTAATTAGGGATTCGGCTAATTAAAAGTTGCGGCGTTATTAAAGTGACCGAGTATGCTATATATAATATATATGCCTCCAAACTAGAATCTAATTAGAATTTGTAGTCTAATTAAACTCCTAATTAAATTCTAATTTTATCCAACAATCTAAATCTCATATTATCCTAATTAGATTAGGATTTAACTTCAATTTAGATAAATACAAATCTAAACCAAGTTCAGAAGTGATATGGTAGTGTCCATATTAGGTAAATTATATCACAATAATTATATTTGTTATGCATTGTTATCCTCGTACATTTATTATCCGAAGATGATAATATTATTATAACAATCTCTGCAATTAATTATATATCCAGAGGATATTATATTAAAAAAAAAAAAAAAAAAAAAAAAAAAGCGTTCACTCATGTAGGAGAGAAAAAACAAAAATGTTCCTCCTCCTCTCCCGTAGAAAATACTTCTCTCACATCCTTCCGGAATTCTCACCTACGTTCCTGAGTTTTCAAGGGTGAATTAGTTTAGAGGACTCCGATACGTGTGTTAGAGGCGCGTAGCAGAAGATTCAAAAGTCAGATCAAAGCAACAAAATAATCCCTAATGCTTGTAAAATTTATATACAACGAATATTTTTATAAATCTCGCGTGTCTGTGCCGAACACTCACGTATTCATATCGTAATCATATTCGATATGAATATTTTTTGAATGCGCATTTAATACCGTTCCATAATGCATACAATTTAAAAAGTATATATATATATATATATATATATATATATATATAAAATGTAAGATAATATATATTTAAATTTTTTAATAAGTACATATAATATTTTTTTTACAATATAAATAAATTATGTATGGTAGAATTATTTTTTAGAAAAATTATATGAACTAATAGTGAAAAATTTTATAAACTTTTATTTATTATGAAAAATATAATAAAATTTTACCAAAATTTATATTTTATATATAATAAATATATATTATAATATTAATAATATCATATTTTGTTATTTGTATTCATATCGTGCTCGTATTCTAATTTTTTGAAAGTTGCTGAGTCGCCGTATCTGAATCTTGTCCTGTTTCATGTCTCATGTCAATGTTCATGACACTTAATGTAAAACTAAAGTCATATCCTGATATTGTAGAAATACACGATATTTATACAATAATTTTTTCTTTTACTTCTAAGGTATCAATGTCTTTATGCTTATTTTCCAACGATTTTATTTTATTTTATTTTTTTTTGTGTGAAAATCAAACTTGTAGTTTCCGAAAAAATATATTTGAGAATACCACTATGTGCAGTTTAACAAACACACAACACACAAACTGCTAACACGTGGGCATATGGGCCGGCCCATGCACGGGCCCAGATCTGCGTTGGCGCGAGGCAGTGCGCCACACCCGAGTGCGGGCCTGTGGGCCGCGCCCGAGCATGTACAAGTTTGAATTAAAATAAAAAGGTTTTTTTTTTTTTTTTTTTTTTTTTTTTTTTTTTTTTTTTTTATAGCTGTATATATGTTACATTTATAGTTTAAATTATTTTTGACAAGTTTTAAATTTAATCAATTATCTTTTATTTTTTTTATAAAAACCAATTAATTAGTTTAATTTACTGTTTTATTGCACTATTATAATGCTTGTTGTATCATATTTGGAAAATGCTATGTGTACACTCCTTTCGGGGTGTACATCATACATCCCACCCATCCAAGGGTGGGGGTGTGATGATGGGTCACTTGATGTGACCCGTAAAAAATATCGCCACCATTAAAATGATGGAGGTGTATGATGTACACCGCTTCGGGGTGTACATGTAGCATTGCTCATCATATTTTATATACGAAATAGGCTGTAGTAATTTAGCATTAAAAATTTAAATTACTGAATCTAGATTGACGATCAACTCAGTGGTACTTGATAGTTGATAGTGGCTCAATTCAGTGCGGGATCAAAATAAAAGATTCTAACCGTGTAAAATTTCAAATTCTAAAAATTTAAAATTTGAAAGATTAATTGGTTTTTAAGTTTAACTAGAATATACGTACGGGCCTCGAGATTACATAAATCTAACATGTTATTAGTGCTAAAGTGAGTGCTGGGTCTATGATGCGCAAATAGTACCTACTACCCCTCAATTAAGGAGCACTTTAGAAATAGAAAATGAAACATCTGAGTTGTTCCACTTTGGGACATTGCGAAAATTAATCATGGTAACGCTAGAACAAGTACATTGCAGATAATTTTTTTTTTTTTTTTTTTTTTTTTTTTCGTTCCGGTTAATATCAGAAACGATTCTAGCAACTTTTCAGTAGGCTATTTATTTTAAAACTATTATAGTTTTAATATACTTCATTTTTCTTAAGTTTTTGATCTATCCATTGTTTATTCTAAAATTATTTGAATTATTCATTTCAGAACTAGTCTAGTCTTAATATACTAAATCCTCTTAACTTTTTTAATCTACTCACCGTCCAAAATACTAAAACTAAATTAAAAGACTTAGTCTTTTATATTTTATATATATATATATATATATATATATATATATATATATATATATAATTACAAGCTCCTTAATGCTTGTAAATGTTTTATAATAAAATTTATATGAGATTTATATAACTATGCTTTCTCTCTCTTTTTTTAATTATCTTTACAATAATACGAATTTCAATATAAATTTAATAATAAAAAATTCACAAGTATAGTTGGACTTATACTTTTGAAAATATATATACTTTACTCTATAGAGTCGGGCTACTATACTTGTACGAGCACCAAGTAATTGGTGTTTATAAATTTTCTATCGTTATATCTACTATTTTGATTAATTTTATCCTTAAATCATTTTATTCCAACCAACCACTCTCTTAATCCAAGAAGCCCACTATCATCCTAACCACACATCTTTTTATCTAATAGTTAAAAATTTATAAGCACCAATAGTTTGATACTTTTAAAAATATAAAAAATTAATTATATATATATAACTAATTCAAGTTGTAAATTGTGGGAGTGATATAGTTTAAGAATTTAAAAATATTTTCTAAACACAAATAATCATCTATGAGTGCAAACGTGGCGAGACCCTAGTGATCACGAATGAGATGCGTGTTCACTATAACAAAATTATGTTATAATAATAGTTTTAAATATTTTTAAAATTTTTAAAAAATACTATTAGAAAAAATACAGATAATTATTATAGTGTCACTATATGTGCAGTTATTAGAGTGTATAGCGATACGTTACTGTAATGTGTCAAAAAAATATATCCTTATAACTTAATTTTGAATATAAATTGGATACTTATAAAAAATATTATAAAAATATATCGTTATAATTTAATTTTGCTGTAGCATGTATATGTGGGGGGGGGGGGGGGGGGGGGGGTTGGGGGAGCACTTGGACCACTTCTGGTTCGGCCCTGCTGCAAATGGAATGATGTCGGCTCCGCCACCTTTCGCTTTCTCTCGGATCCATTCTGCTTTTGACTTTGGAAAGAGACGTATTTCAACACAGCAGCTGCTACCTTAATTAGCTATTGCTATCCATCGAGCTCAGGTGAAACAAAAGTGCTTCATCTGCCGGTAGAGACGAAAGCAAGAACAGCTTGTGCAAAAAGCGCTTCTTGTGATGCATGCATGATTTAATTTGCTCAACCGTGATCTAATTAAGATGCATAGAGAGTGATGATACGTTGATATATATATAAGGAGACAATTCAAGTTGATTATTATTTGATCACTAGTTCACTTTTTCTTTTCTTTTTTTTCTTTCTTAACACACACACACTCTCTCTCTCTCTCTCTCTCTCTCTCTCTCTCTCTCTCTCTCTCTCTCTCTCTCTCTCTCTCTCTCTTTGAACTCAAAAGACGAGATCTTGTAAGGCTGATAGATTGGCCCTTAGACCGGATGATGATTCTTTTGAAGCGCTTCTAATCATTACAAAAGCCAATTCCATGCTGTAGATTTTTCCAACCTGCTTGTTTTCTCTTTCCCATTTGTTTCCCTTTTTTTTTTTTTTCAAATTAATCTTATCAATTTGTTAGATAAACATCTTATTGACCAGTATTTATAATGGAATTAATGGTGGGAATTTTTTTTTGCAACCTCTCTAGTAGATGTTTTGAGTTTTGCTTTTAGAAGATTTAACATTTATAATTTGGTAAATATATTATATCATGTTGAAAATATAAAGTATAAACAACCTCTACATGCATCTACATTAAATTAAATAATGTAAAATTCTTGAGTAAATAAAAAAAAAATGTGTTAATAATAATATTTGTGTATCTAACCAAGCCCTAAAAGCTAATTAATTTGTAATATTCATCCAATGTGGATACTCGCATAATGAGAGTCAGGTCCAACATTTTAAATCTGACATTAAATTCTGAAATTTGTTTTGTGCAAACGGCGGGATAGCCGAGCCCCCAAACCTGATTTGATGTTTTTTTTTAAAAAAATATTATTATATTTGACAATTAATGCACAAATTTTTTAAAGTGTAAGTATAATTCAATTGAATCATATTGGAAATAGTGTGATGTTAGATTAAACCAAATTATGTTTGAAATGGTAAAAAATTGATTAGATCAAATCACTATTAAAATTTATAAATATTATATTTATAAACTTTAATCCTCCGTTTGGTTCGGAGATAAAAGGGTTGGAGAGGGGGGGACGAAAGATAAGGGGGTTATCCTTCGCTTTATTGCCAAACACAAAAATAAAAAAGAAGGATATTATTATTCCCTTTCTTAACGAGTTATTCGAGAATAACCTGTTAAGGAGGGGAGATAGCAATTCTCCCTTGGGTGGAAATAAGATTGTTCCCACCCGAGAACAACCTTATTCTCATTATTTTAATTTTTAAAACATTTAAATTTAAATTTTTAAATTTATAAAATTATAAATTTTAATTTTTTTTATTTTATAAATTTTAAAATTTTTAACTTTAATTTTTTATAAATCTAGAATTTTTTAAAATTTTAAAATTTATACAAATTTTTTATATACAAATTTTTAATTTTTTTATAGAATTTTTTAATTTATATAAATTTAAAAATTAAAATTTGTGCATCCTCTTTTGCTCATTAATTTTTTGAGACAATGAAAATTTAAATTTTTAAAATTTATAAATTTATAAATTTTAAAAAATTTTAAAATTTTAAATTAAAAAAAATAAATTTTTAAAAAAATAAAATTTTGAGAAATTTTAAATTTTGTAACTTTTTAAATTTATAATTTTAATTTTTAATAAATTTAAAAATTTAAACACTATTATTTAAATACTAAAATTTAAACTTTAATTTATATAAATATTAATTTTTATTTAATTAATATTTTATATTAATTAATTAAATAAAATATTATTATTTTATAATTATAATTACTCTTATTTTTATTATTTCAATCTAACTATCCAAACGTTATCTTTCTTATTTTCAAGAACAACACAATTTTCATCCAAATACACAATTAATCTTATTCCTGCTTATTACTAAACTTATATCTATCTCTGGAATAATACAATTCTAACTTATCTTTAAACCAAACGCAGTCTTCAATGAATTAATTATATTTTTATAATAATTTAAATTTTTAAAATTAATAATTAGCGTCAACATTCAACACTTTACACACCTGATGGAACGCAACCAACTTTAGTGCGAACCAAATAAAACTCAAATTTTGAAGAGTTGCGCTAGCCCTACAACTTAAAAAAGAATTGTAATCCTACTGTTTCATCATCCCAAGATCAATTTTTCTTTAGTACTCTGCCTTTATACATTTTTTTAAAAAAATATTTAAATTTAAAAAGAAATTATCTAATCTCTAAAGCGGGGATTTAAACATTTGGATGCGGAATAATAATTCTACAACCATTTTTTGACTTGTAGAGAAAACATTTTTGAATGGAAAATCTACCACTGGAGATGCTACAAGTCACTTGTGCTAATTAAGCAGTGCTAGTCATATTTATACACATGTTGGTATGTATTATTTCAAGCAAAACAATAAATGACCTATCAAGCTGTTAATATATTTTTTTGTAAACATGTAGTTGTTATAAGTGGGGACATGGTTTAGGGCAAATTTGTTTGCCTACAAGTTATTTTTACTTTGAAAATACTTTTCAATTGAATTGAAATTTATTTATTTTTTATAATTATTTAGTAACTCAATGACTTTGAAACTGTATTTATTCTATTTTTTGGTTATTTTAATTCATATTTCACACTAGCATACATTATATAAAAAAACCCCATGATAAAGATGCTTTGTACATAATGCTGGAAGAAAGCGTCCCAAAATATCTCTACTATATAACTAATACCCATTTATTATATTGATCAAATTAATTTATTAAATAATAAATTTTATTATTATTTTAAATTTTTTTTATAATTTAAAGTATTAGAATATAAAAAAATTCTCGTTAAAGCATCGAAATATATTTTATCAATATTTGGCAAAATCTTCGATACATATATAGTAAATCTTTATTTGTTGATACTTTCAAATATGACGGTTGACTATTTAAAATTTTTTTTTTATATCATTAAATACCAAAATAAATATTTTTAAATATTATTATTATTAATATATATAAATAATTTTAATTTATGATAAAAAATAAATATTTACAAGCTAAAATAATTTTATCCCTCTTCATTTTAGATGAAATAAATATGCACACAGAAACAAATAAATATGCACATAGAAACAGTTACTGAAAGCTATGGTAAAATATTATTTAAATTACTTAACTTAGCATGGCACTTAAATTTTTAACTTTTTTATTTTTAATTAACATTATTAATTCTACCCTTTTTTTTATGAGCAATACTACATGTACACCCCGAAGGGGTGTACATCATACACCTCTACCATTTTAATGGTGGCGATATTTTTTACGGGTCACATCAAATGGCCCATCATCACACCCCCACCCTTAGATGGGTGGGGTGTATGATGTACACCCCGAAAGGGGTGTACACATAGCATTTTCCTTTTTTTATTGGCCCGGTCTACTGGACCAAGCCCACGCAGTTAATTAGTCCGGGGTTAATGACGTAAGGGTGGGCGCGAGCTGGTTCGGATTCGGTGCACGTCATCGTATTCGGTCTCACCTCGTATCTAGTTATATTCTTTTTTTTCTTTTTTTTTCTCTCTCTCTCTCTCTCTCTCTAAAAAAAATTAATTTATCCTATAAAATTGTACAAATATATGTACATGTATATATATAGAAAAATGCTAGATATACATTCTAAATAGGGTATACATCTTATATACATCTTACACCCATCCTATTTTAGAGTGGGTGAATTTCACTCTTCATATCGATATGACGAGTGGATGAATATCCATCCCAAAAATAGGATGGATGTAGGATGTACACTCCATTTGGGATGTACACCTAGCACTTCTCTTTCCTATATATATATATATATATATGAGCAATGCTACATGTACACCCCGAAGTGGTGTACATCATACATCTCCACCATTTTAATGGTGGCGATACTTTTTACGGGTCACATCAAGTGACCTATCATCACACCCCCACCCTTAGATAGGTGGGATGTATGATGTACACCCCGAAAGGGGTGTACACATAGCATTTTTCTATATATATATATATATATATATATATATATATATATATATATATATATATATATATTCGCGTGCCTCGTGATCCGAGAAATGTGTTAGATAGATTTTGTATGGGAGACTGTTCCAGGAGTCACGTGGGTGCTTTTGACCGCTCGATGACCCAAGCCCACCTGTCCCCCTGACCCTTCATTGCTTCTTGTGCCTCCTCCCTCCAATCCATCGATCCTTGTAGAGCTATGTATATGTACACACTTCCTCTCTCACTCTACTAACTGTGAGCTTAACTATAGCATGCAGCAGGTGCATAAATAGGGCTGACAATTCAGTGCGCTGTTTGGAACTATATTGTGTTCATCAGCTGTAAATGGATTCCAAATTTATCGTTTATTTAATAAATAAGTTGAATAAGAGTCAGTCAATTTACTTATTTTTCGTTCGCTATCGATCGTATGTAGCATGCAACTAGTGCATAAGTAGGGCTGACGATCTAGCTCGCTTTCACGAGCTAGCTTGTATTTGACTTAAAATAAATTAATTTAAAATTTATTACTGGTTTAATAAACAAGTCGAATAAAAAATAGAATCAGCTTATTCATTTTCGGCTCAATATAGTTTGTGTTTGTACAAACACAAAATCCAACTCTCTTCTTGCGAGCTAACTCATAATAGGCTCGAAATAAACTTGAGATCGATTCCTCATTCATTTAATTAATAAACGGGTGGAATAAGTGCTGGATAGGCTTACACGTTTTCGGCTCAATGTAGCTCGTTTGCCCTTGTGTGTATACTATTTAAATTTTAGGCTAATATATCCGAATGTAAATTAAGAGATGCATGCACTATTTGGATTTTAGGACATGCAATTCAAATGTAAAAAGGCATAAATTTTGTAAATTTAATTATTAGTTTAAAATTTTAATTGGCTAATGCTCTTTCAATTATACATATAGTAGTAAAGCTGACATTCTAATTTGCTATTCGTGAGTCAACTCACATTTAGCTCGTTGATAAATAAGTCAAATACAAACTGAATTTTTTAATTTAATATTTTAATAAGCCAACTTAAATTTAGCTTGTTTAATAAACGAGTAAACACGAGTCGGTGTTCAGCTTGTTGACATATGTATCAGTACCGTATCGACGAAATATTTTAATTCTGATTGGGTGCATGAATACGTTATTCGGCTATATCTCTTTAACTTGGTAGATGAGTATTATAACCAAATATCTAACATGGATACATACTCAATTTTTAAGTTAATGTTTTGAAATAAAATAAGTTACTCCAAGGTGAAATAGATTGGTCTAGTATATATCATGAGTTCTAAAACTTTTCAACAAAATTAAACTTTTAATTTTTAATTATATTTAAAAAAATTTATACCAAATAAGTTATGATTGAATTTTTTTTCTCTTTTTTTAGGATATTGAAGTAATGCTTTCTGCATGCTCATACTTTAATCTCCATCATTTTCTTTCTAACAGCTATTTTGGAGCATAGGGCATTTTTTTTTTCTTTTCAAGAAAAAAACATGGTTCAACTTGATATGAAAGGAAATGCTTTGAGTTTGCCATAATGTTGAAAATATTTGTATATTTAATTCAGTTGCCTACATCAAACCGATATGAGGGCTCGACATTACTGAGCTGATTTTAATAGTACTCTGTAATAAAGTACTATCTAAGCAGAAAAAAATTTGGTAGGAAACTCTCCAACAACAATATGATAAAAAACTTGCTGACATATATTAGTTTTAATTACTAAGAACTGTGCTTTTGGATAAGCATTAAATTAATTAGCATTTCCACCTATTCTTTCAACTGCCAAATTACATGCATTAAATTAAAGTTTTTACTTTCAAGACTTAAAATCTTATTTTTACTTCAACTAAAGCAAAATACATACTTTCTTACTTAATTTACCATACTGTATATACTGATCACTGTAGTTAGAATCAAATATAAAAACGGAGCCAAATGTTAACATAAATTCTAACGATTTTTTATTACGTCAATATTTGTGGCATTCCAATAATCTCATGTCCGATGAGAATAAAATTATAATTAAATATTTAAAAAATAATGGACACTAGTAATAATAACTGGACTTATGTATTTTGGACAGTGGTTTAGATCCAACGAGTTATTATAGTTAGTGGTCCGGATCGTTATATTTGGTATTAGAGCCAATCATCAGTCGTAAGTGTGTGATAAATCTTGGCTGAGTTTGGATCTAGATAAGTTATTATTACTTAAGTTGTGTGTGTGTTTGGACTGACGAGAACGTCAGATTTAAACAGAAAGAATTTGTGACATTATTAAATAAGAATAAAATTATGATTGGATATATAAAAAATATAAATATTAAAAAAATATTATAATTTGAATTCAACAAATTATTATTACTAGTGGAATGGCTCGTTACAATATTTGAAATAACATGGTATCGAACCAGCCATAAACCCTTTACATTTTAAAAGATGACCCTTTACATTTTAAAAGATGTTATATACAATTCTCACATTTGACGTAAGTTGAGAATATATATATACTGCTAAGACCACAACTCTTGAATTATTCACTACAAAAAAAATAATTAATATTTAAAAATATTATTTTTAATATATAATACGTTTTAATATAATCTAGCATCGTATTTAAAATCGTCGGTTAAGACTTCGGTAATTAATGAAGAGTTGTTATGTATATACTGACGCTTATACCAAATATCGATAAAATATAATTTAATATTTTAAAATATCAAAATTTTAAATAATAATAAAATTTATTATTTAATAAAATAATTTGATATAATAAAAAATTTATAGAATAATGTTTTTCAAAGTATCGATTTTTGCTATATTATAGAAATATTTTTGTTCAAACATCGTCTAAAATTTTTTTTATATTAAACAAATTTTATATAGTAATTTCATATTATATAACTAGATCTTTTGAATGATACCAAACAAATTCTTGCTGTACAAATCAAACTGAGTTTATCTATATATAGTTTCAAATCGGATCACGTAGATTGAAATGCAAAATAAAAACTGAGCGGTTGTTTGGATGGACATTTTAACGAGGGACAAGAACAAAACAACAATCTCGATCACGAACCTCGATAGCCAATTCCAAAGACTTCGCTAGTCGAGCTTAGAGCCTAGAGAGAGAGAGAGAGAGAGAGGGAGAGGGAGAGGGAGAGCTACATGCATATACAAAGAGGTAGCTTAGTGATCAGAGAGCGAGAAGAGTACCACCACACAAGCACAAAATGTTCATGCATGCACATCACCCGGGAAAAACCACTCACTGTGTAAAAAGTGTAATAAAACTTAAATTGGCGAGATCGAGATCGATGGAGACTGTGCAATGATCCCACTGAGTACTCCATTTCACCCAGTACGTACGATCCTGCCGCCCCCACTGCATCGCACCTATACCGGAGGATCCACTCTCTCTCTCTCTCTCTCTCTCTCTCTCGAATCTATCTAGAGAAATTGTCGCCTAGCTACACCCGGTGTATGCGCACATATAACTCAAATCAATAAATGTACTTTATATATATATAATTGAAAAGCTTTTTTTCATAAATTTTCAAGAGTCGACCTTATTAGGTTATTTGTGGGAGTAGAATATTTCGGAGTACAAGTCTCCTCCAGTCTCGTCAGAATTGGATATTTGGATCTTAGTATCTCTGCCTAAAATATTTTAATTTTAGAATATTTAAATATAAAAATATTTTTGTGTAATTTTTTTTCTTTTTAACAAGTTAGAATTCGAGACATGTAATTTTGAGAATTACCTTCCGATTTGATATTTCGGAGTATAGTGATTAAGTAATTAATTATCCGACCAGCATGTATATATAGTAATAGAATATAAATATTTTTTTAGAATATATATTGTAATTGACAATATATATGTGTTAATTTTTTTTAACTTAATATAATATGTCCGGCTTAAATTTTTATAATATATAATTAGCTTACTTTTTATTTTCTATCATACTTATTGATTTTACGTATTTTTTATATTAATGATGCATGTAAGTAGTATGTTAATATATATTTATGAGTCCTCACCTATTAATTTAATAAATATTAATTTACATTTTTCAGTACTCACCTATTAATTTTATATATTTTTTATATTTAACATGCACGTGAGATGATTAATATATAGCTTTAAATTTATTTGTGACATATTAAGTTTTTTTATTATAGTAAGTTAAATTGTTTTGAATTGGCCGCGGAGCTTATCGATAGTGATTGCATTTATATACGTACACTGGGCGCAAGCAATAGTTTCCTCTCTCTCTCTCTCTCTCTTTATAAACCCCTATCACATCTCATACATTAGATGACACAATAGTACAACTGGTGACTAGTCTTCTCCAAGCCCCATGTATATTGTCATTATTTAATGCACGACGGCTATAACAATACCCATTTACAGTTCCAAAATTTTGCTTAAGATACTCCACCCATCCTGCACTAAAACATTAAAATGGACAAACAAAACTTAGATCTTCGCGCATCCCCAGTTTCCACACATCCCTAGTTTCCACACGGAGCATTTACTCGTTAATATATGATTAGTGCCAGTTTGATCACTGCATTTTGCACAAGTGCAACGCAGAACAATGTTAGTAGCTAGATGAGTACTATTATATTATAACAGAAATATTATAATAATTTTTTTTCCTATTATAATGTTTAAGTAATGTGAAACATTATTTATTTTTAAACACTTGAGCTGTCAAAAACTAATATTTTAAGTATCATATATTTTATACATAATCAAGTTTGAATCTTCTACTTTAGAATTTCAAATTGTATTTTTATTTTTTTTGTAGTCAACATATATTGCTGCTTCTAAAAATATCAAGATTTTAGAATTTGAGATCGAAATGGTACTTGCGTATTAGAAAATTAAATATAAATCTTACACCTAATTCATCTAATAGTTAAAATAATATCTTTTAGACTTTTAATATTAAAAGAAATGGTATAGTAAGGCACGATTAGTGTGAATGATGAATTATTGAATCTAAATGGTGTACGATTTATATGTAATTTTGGATGTAATATTAGTAACTATATAGCTTGTAGGAAAAAAAATGTTACGCCCACTCGCAAAGAGATATGAGGGAGTAAAATATATTGTGAAGTGATGACTAGAGCTTATATATTTTTAAAATTATAAATTTATTTATATTTATAAATTTTTTATTAGTAAATTTATATTAAAATTTATATTATTATAAAAATATTTAAAAACAGAAAAAAATATAATTTTATAAATTTTAATATAAATTTAATAAAAAAAAATTTATAAATATTGATGAACTTGTATTTTTAAAAGCATATAAACTCTACTGGTCAAGTGATTATTACATGTGAACAAAATTCGTACTAACTCTACTATATTTTATATTCAGTAGATCTTAAGATGATTTATTTTTGCCATGGAGACAACACTTGTGAGAAAAGAGAAAAAGGTCCAGTTTGCAGCTTGTTTAATTATTCTGTGGTAATTTAATTTTAATAAATTAAAAAAACATTTAACCTTATAAAATGTATATAAAAATAATATTTTGGATGATACAACATCAAAACAAGGCCTAGTGACTAGCTAACACTATTTTTATTGACAACTACCCCATTAATTAATTAATTAATTAATTAATTAATTAATTAATCTACACAATATATCAAACTGCTTTTGCTGTGTTTTGGTACCATAAATCTACACGCTTGGGTCCACTCCAACCTCGTAGTTTGTTCGTATAATACTACTACTACTATATTTTACTTCGCCCACAATCCCAAATGCTCCCCCTCTCCCGTTATATATAGAGCAATGCTTATATATATAACCCCACCAACCTATCTACGTTCCACATTTTATATTACACACAACATAAACTCTCCCTCCTCCATATAAAACATACACACACACACACTCCTTTAATTAACCGCTTCTCCTCTGTATATATATATTTTTTTACATTTCCGGCCATGCTCCACCACTACCCCAACCACGGCTGCGGCGGAGCCGCAGAGCACAGCTGCGGCGGCGCCACCGCGGCCTCGTTCTCCGCGCTCTTCCACGTGCCACGCAAGCTTCCGGCGCACGAGGCGTACGACGCTCATTACGACGCCGCCGTGGACTGCACCCTCTCCCTGGGCACCCCGTCGACGCGCCGCGGCGGCGGCGGCTCGCCCTCGCCGGCGTCCACGCCCGCGTCCGCGCCGCCGCGGCGCGCGCCGTGCGCCGCTGCGTCGACGCTGTGGTGGGGCGTGGTGAGCAGGCGCAAGGAGCGAAACCAAGACGCCGCCTCTGCCGCCGCCGGCGTGGGCTTCAAGGGATCCGGAGCGTCCACCGGGGCTAGCGCGAATCTCGGCGCGGACCCGCTAGTAGCGCGGCGCTGCGCCAACTGCGACACCACGTCAACGCCGCTTTGGAGGAACGGTCCACGTGGCCCCAAGGTGTGTACGTAAACATATTTATATATATATGTTTCTCCATAGTTTCATTTATATAGTCACCATGATCATGTTAAGGTGCCTCCACGATTATTTAGAAGTTTCGTCTTTTTAATTATCAAAAGCATAAATCATCAAAAGACGATATTTTTAACATTTGGATTGAACGATATTTAGATTTTTTTATTATCTAATATCTAATTTAATGAAAATGCATGTACGTGGCGCAGTCGCTATGCAACGCATGCGGGATCCGCTACAAGAAAGAAGAGAGGCGAGCTGCAGCTACCTCGTCCGACGCCGCCGAAAAGGCAAATGGGTACACACACGCAAGGTCCCAGCAACAGTGGGGGTGCTACGGATCGACGGTGGATAAAGACCCATCATTCTCAATCTACGGTTCTGATGATACGATGATGGACGATGGAGATTTGCCCTATCTCTCATGGCGCCTCAACATCGTTCCCTCGCACACGTTCCAACTATACAACTAGGATAATATGCTTTAACAAAAAATAAATTTTTTTTAAAAAAAAAGCTTAGTTTCGGTGACCGTTGCGTGTAACGGCGTAACCTGCTTCTTCTTCTTCTTTTTCTTTTTTCTTTTTTTTCCTTTTTGACGTTAAAACGTACCGAACTGGGAAATGGGAAGCATGATGTTTTCACGCTCTTTGAATAGTTTTTTTGGGTTTTTGTTATTATTATAAGCATTATGACATGTGCAATGAGATCTTTTCTTTTTTGTTACGGTTTTTTTTGTTTTGCCTTTTCCTTTTTCTTTTTTCCTTTGATTTAGTTTTGGAAATTCGCGAGTTGATTGGATTGGACGAGTGATCGTCCTCATATGAGCAGCACGAGAGAGAGAAAGTTAACAGTCTGTTTTCCTGATATATATATATATATATATATAT